>JAWWTY010000001.1:4338853-4433183 GCA_035222235.1 Margarornis squamiger | reverse complement strand
TTGCTAGCTGCTCTATATGTGAGAAACTACCTAGAAGTATAAAAATCTTCAAATTCATGAAAACCCTAAGGCATCACTACCCAGACCATGTCAAAGAGAATGACACAAAAACGTGATCCTGCAGATCACATACACAAGAGAAACAGCCTGAAAGAGAAACAGCCAGTTGTCAAGTAAAACCAATGCCCATATATTTCACAAAAAATATATAAAAATAAGGGAGCACTTGTGCAAACTACCTTCTAGAAGTACTTTCACAACCTAAAAAAAGAGGGATGCTGTCACAGATCAAGGTTTAGAGGACAAAACTGAGTTCCATGACCCCCTCTAGCTCCATAGAGCCCTCTGGAGCAGCAGCAAAGCCCTCCTCACCAGCCACACCTGCCAGAGCTTTAAATTACACAAGGACAGTGTTGATGACCGAGCTAGTGTAGTGTAACAAAGCTTTCCATCTGTGCTCCACATAAATGAACCACAGACTGGAAGAACAAAGGTCAAACCTTTTTAGCTGCGCTACAAAGATTTTTATCAGGCACGATGAAGATAAACACAGCATCTTTCCTACTCAAGAGTTTTCTTTCATACCCTTGACACATCCAGCTTCCCTTGGATTCAGACCATAGTTCACATGTTATTGTGGAATACCTTTATTTATTTAGTTGCCTTCCTGTTACTTACTGGTCAAAGGGTTTTAATTTGTTTAGCTCAAATAAATGTTAACCTCATTATTCTTGCCTTCAGCCAGCTTATTTTGAATTAAATTGTTTTTTGTTAGGTGTTTTAAGAGAATGAAAAGGTATTTCTAACTGTTACGACATTATGCTCCTGCACTCATGACAAAAAGGTTCTAAATTTCAGAGTGAGCTCTATTCCAGCAGAGAACAGAGAGCACTTTACTGAAAACCTTTCACATTGTGATACAAATGATAATTCACTCACAGTAATGGCCACTGCCCTGTGAATAACTGGAATGTTACAGGAAACTAAACAACGAGAGCACTAAGTCTTCTTAAGTCACAAGATCTGGTAAATATATTCCTCATTCACTGAATAACAATGGGTGCATTCTATTTGGTTTTAGACATTTGATCCTTATCTTTTCAACAGAAAGCCTTTTAAACTTCTGGCTGTAGGCAGGGCCACATGCTGTAGGTGTACCCCTTGTCCACATGGAAACCCTACAGATGGCAAAAAGCTGTGGAGGGAACAACATTTTTGGAGGTTATGCTGTACAAAGGGGACTGGAAACCCAACCCCTACCTTGTGAAACGGAAGTCATACAGACACAGTACACAGCTTAAGCTGAAGATAAATCTTCCTTGGAAAATATTGATTCAATTTACTTTCAAATAACTGGAGAGGCAAACACCTAAAAGGAGTGGAGTATCAATCCGCTCATTAACTCACGAAGAAAGGGAGCGCAGCAAAAGCCTTAGAATTCATCTTGAAGGTGAAAAATTGATTCATAGGAAATCTGAATTAAGTCAGAAACATTGTCCATTGTTAGTACCACACCACAACTCCCAACAAATCAATGTGTTTGTCAGCACATTATTAAGGAAGTCTGTACCTTTGTTACGTGTTTGATCGAACCAACGGAGAGGTTTCTGCGATGATGTTTCACCCCTGGGAGATCCCAAAGGTGATCCAGCACAGCCTCTCCTTCTTCTAGGACGTATTTTCGACCCTGGAACTTCGGTTTCTCATAAAAAATCCAGCTGTAATAAGGATATCATGAGCTGAGTTGTTATTGTTAGGTAAGACTGACCTTACAGAGCAGATCTGATGGAAAGCCCAGTAATAAGCATTTCTTACCAATGCAGCTATCACATCTTTCTTATGCTCCAGGATGTAGCCTAACATAACTTAAAATATTAACTGTATGAAAATACAGCTAAAACACAACGTGAATAAGCAGCCCGATTTTCCCAGAACAAATCCTGTCACATCAAAACAGGTCCTGTTCAGGCAGGTGCTATGCGAGGCATAAAACATACTAATAATGGCATCCAGCATTTCTGAGGCTGTGGAAGAAATGTATGCAGAACCATACAGGGCTGCCTCCAAAGGGCAGAGATGTGACATGCATTGCTCCTGTGGCTGACAGCCAGAAACATCCTCTGGAACATCACCAATTAAACTCCAGTGCAACCACTGACATGGATCCAGCCCCAGCTTCCCAAAGCAAACCCTGGCAAACTTGAAGGTACTTGTGTATATCCCTCTGCATCCACATTCCTCTAAGTGCTGAGAATGCTCATGTTATGGTCCTTTTGCAGCAGCTACTGTGGAATGAAACTGAACTGTAAAACACATCAATTTCTTTGGCATACACACGCTTCTGCTCATGATTACGACTGCTCTGTCTCAGCACTTCAGGCAAGAACTCTAAACTTACTTGTGTCTCTATTAGAAACTTCCTGTTTGAAGCTAGTTCCTGGGAGAAACAGTATTTGGGGGGTTTTGTACTGCAGAATTTGGAGCCTTGTTTCATGATTTTTTTCATTGGGATCAGTCTAATTACAAAGAAAGAAAAAGACACTCTTGCAGATCAGACGTGTGTCATAAATGGAAGAAATAAAAATACACATATGCAGTCTTTTGGAAAGGCTCTGTTAAAGTATGACCTGGATTTCTTACCATCCTCTAACTATCCTGAGTAATGCTCCAATGGGAAAGATCCACGATGAGGTATCGAGCACATCAGAATGAACTTCTTGTTTACTTTTGCTGCCGTAAGTGTCATAAATAATAATCTGAAACAACATACAAGGAAATGAGGGCCCATTTCAACACAGAGTACAGACAGGTGGGGTGTTTTGCTTGCAGTTTGTGCCCACTCAGCTGGGAGGCTGCACATTTTCTTCTTTTATGAAACACTCTACTGAATGAAAACAATGATTGCTGAGAAAAACAGCAAAATTACTAGTGGCAGGATTTTTAATAATATATTCTCATTATTAACATGGCCAAACATAGGCAAGTAATACATAAAAATGCATAAAACTAGGCTAATAACTTCAGATGCTTTGCATTCAAAAATCTTAGTATAACAAGTCATTCCATGTATCTTATTGATTTATGTGACAAATTCTGCTTACCTTTCCTGGTCTTGGATTGTATTTGAGACTTGCCCTGTCAATGAGGTTCTGAAACTAAAAGGACATGGCAAACAACTATTAACACATGTACACAAGTGTCACTAGTAGAAACCACCAAGATTTGTTTCACTGCCATTCAGAGCTGGTGTCAGAAGTTTAACAGAATCAACCAGCAGAAAGTGGCATGTGCTAGAAAGGAGGAAGTACTGTGGAAGTGATAACCTTCCCAGATGCATCACCCTTTCCCAGCAGGCAATCACCTGCATTTCTGAACAGTGGAAAAACCAGAAGATAGCTCTAACACACACTGAAGAATTTCCAACATCTTGGAAAGAGTTCTTCCCTTGCACATTTGGTCTATTTGGCACGTGCAAATTCTAAATACTGCAAGAACTGTTTCCAGACCCTCAGTGATCTAAATAAACTAAAGAAGTTTAAAAAGAAATGTTAATCTGTGGAAGGAGCTACATGACTTGCTAACTCAGCTATAATTTGTAGGAGGCACTGTGATGATACAATCAAACCGCCCAGCAAGCAGCTATTTGTGTCTTTTTGGACAAAGCTCTATTAATTTCAGAAGTGAAAGAAATAAAAAAACAGTTTTCAAACAAAAGGCAACTTCAGTACCTTCAGGTTGAAATGCCCTTAAACATAGACAAGTAGGTGTTATGCTATTATAGAAACTTGCTCTTATGCATATTTTCCTATTATATTTTCTGTGCACATGTTCTGTTTTACAGGTAAGTCACCTTCATCTGTGTGCTGAACCAAAAACATTATGTTTTAAAAGTTATATTATCAGAAGACTTTTTTTAAACTAGGAAACAGCCTAATTACTTCTGATAACGGAATTACTTTTTGATTACTTTTATGATAAATAATTACTTTTTGATTACTTTCGTGATAAAAGAATCAATCTTCATTAAAAGGGAGCAAGGAGAAGAGGGAGACAGCCACTTTGATTGTGGGCTGCTCACTTTGATTATAAACTTTATGTGACATGACATCTTACCGCTGACAACTCTCCCAGTTTTGGCACGGCGTTGTCTTGAGCCCAGTGCATCTTTGGCTGCAGCACATCCTGGAGGAGGCTTCCAAACCTGGGCCTCTTCTCAGCTGGGGAACTGCTGGCAGATTTCAAATACTGGTAGTACACACTCGTAGGGGGATGTGTGGGAGCAGCACCAGCTTTCTCTGGAACTGATTTACGGGGTGTTTGAGAGGGAGAAGCCACATCTGGAAACTGTTCTGGTCGCTCCTGTGAGTCAAGCTGCTCCTTTGAAAGAAGAAATGATTGTTCAGGAAGCAAAGAGCTATTTTGAACATTCAGCTGAAGGGTTGTTTTAAAATTCCCTCTCCACTGGCTGGAAAGGCAGTCATCTTCTTTCTCAACATCAAGCGTGTTTTCCTCGTATGATGATTCTTCCTCTTCCTCCTCCACTCCCTCCTCCTCCTCATCCTCACTGAAGCGAGCGGTGAACTGCAGGCGCTCAGAGACCGACTGGAGAAGGGAAAGCACAGAAGCATGGTCAGAGCTGTCTTTGGACACTCCGCCAGCACGGCTTTCCGGGGACACATCTGTGGAGAGCAGGTCTTCCTGGGAGCTGTCATCCTCATAGATGGGAGACAAGGAGAAAGGGTACACTCGGTAGCGCTTGGCCTCCACGCTCAGGAAGGACTCCAAGCCACGGCCATCTGCTGCTTCCTTCAGCCCCTGCTCCTGCCCGCAGAGACAGGCTGACCCCTGCTCATCCCCTGCTCTGCCACACCTTAGATGATCTCTGTTACCTGAGGGCAAACCAGCAGAAGGAGCAGATCCCGTCTGCATGGCATCGGTTGACACGGATTTGTTCTCAGTCTGAAGAGCACCGTCGTAAATGATGCTGAAAGAACTGTTTTCCAGCTGCTCCATTAGGGGAGAAGAGGCCAGAAGTTCTGTTGATTCCTTCATGTCACCACTGCAGTACAGATCTTTTTTTATAAGCTGATCATTTGTGTCCACATTTTGATCCTGCACTGCTGCCTGCTTCAGATTCTCCTTATTTTGGGCAAAGACTGTGTTGAAGCGCTGTTCCTCTTCACTGTCCTCCCCAGGAACTGACAATGCAGGTGCAATGAACTGTGTATCTAATCCACTATTAACCCCCTCTCTCTCACTTGCCCTTTCTGCTAGTTCCTCTTTACTCTCCACTGCCTTTGCATCTTCTAAGGTCACTGTTACTTGTGCAGGTACTCCTCTGCAGTGCTCATATGGACTGTCCTCTGCACTGCTTTCCAGAGACACCTGAGGACTGCTTTTACCTTTGGATTCACTCTGCACGCCAACAGGTTCTTCCTCAGGCACAAAAGATGACAAACTAACCTGTGCAGTTGGCAGTAATGTGCATCCTGGCATATTTGTACTATTGCATGAACCTTTTAACTGCAATGCCAAACGCATCTCCTCACTCACAGCAGCGTCTCTATGTACAAAATGCAAAGGTCCCCCAGGTTTTCTGCTCACTGCTGACACTCCAGCTTTGCCACACATTTCTGCTGCAGCCAGATGGTCACACCCTGTTCTACTGTGCCTCTCTTCTGCTGCTGTCATCAGATCTGATTCTGGACTTGCTAAACTACCAGTGGGAAAACCCCCATTTGGGTGGCAAGTAATTGCATGATTTGGTACCTTTTCATCTCTTTGGGGCCAATCTATGCCATTTGCCACGCTACTTGGAAGTGGAGGAGGAGCTGAGCAATGTGCCTTTTCACAGTTTACACTTACACCCTGAGTTTCCCTCAACTCTGTTGGCCCCCGTGTTTTGGCAGGAAACATCACATCCAGATTTAAAGTCTTTGGCGTTTCAGCCTCAGGTTTAGACTCAACCTTTCCAGAAGGCCTTTTGCTCTCAGTGCCTGGCCACTGACTGGATGCCAGTTTTTGTATGGCTGAGTTAATGACTTCCTCAACTGTTTCTTTTGCTTTCAATGCTAGTGCACTATCTAGGTCAATTTTGTCAGGGATGCAGGAGAATATCTTTTCATCTTGATTATTTGTACCCGCTCTTTCATTCCCTGTAAATGAAGATGAGCCTCCTCCACTGCTCTCATTAAAATCTTTTAATAACTGCACAGCTGACTGGATTTCTTCTCCTTCCAGCTGTACAGTTCCAGCTTTCTGATAATTTAGAATACCCCTGTTTACTAAGCTGTCCTTGCTACCACAAGGCTGGCAGACACCAAAGGCTTGCTTTGCTATTATTTCTTCTGTAGCCAATTGTAAAACCGAATCCACAATTTCTTCAGCTTTCTTAAACAAAACAGCAGCATCTTGGAATGTGGCCTGTCCTTGTCCCTTCACATCTGCATGTTCCCACTGTCCATCACTGGCTCTGTGACTGAAAGAGTTAGTGTTCCCCTGAGCAATGCCCAACATCTCCAAGGCGGACACAGAAAGGCTGGAGCCTTCTCTGCATCCCAGAGTAGGTGAAGTGTGCCTGGGGAGGCAAACACCCCCTCCATTTACTCCATCAGCACAGCTGTCAAGCACAGGTGGAATAATCTCAGCTGGGCACAAAGCTCTTGGGTCTCCTAAGCAAGGTTTCCCCTCCTTCCTTCTGTCCTCAGGGGTTATTCTCCTAGACTCTGCAGCTGGAAAAACACAGCTGTCCTGTTCAGAAGCAGCAATCTGGCCATTTGCAGAGCTAGTGGAAGAAGACAGCATTTTTCCTTGGTTGTCAGATGAAGAGTCAAGTACTGTGGGTGATATCCTAGGCTTATTGCCATTTTCCTTCTTGGAAGATAAATTAACACACCTATTTGCAGAAACAGGTGGAGATTCAGAAATGATGCCCACAGCACCTTTTTCCCAGGGGAAAGAAGAATGGTTGGTCAAAGGTCTTCCTTCATACCTCATGGCAGAAAAAGAAACTGGCAGATTTGTTTCTTGTGACTTGGAGACATGAGATGCAAGTTCTGAGGTGCAACCTTCACACTCAGAAGGAACAAGATGAGCCCCAGTTATGCCAGTCTTGTCAGGTTTAGAAGTGGCAGGAGTATGATCATCTGTGGTGATGACAGGACAAGGTGCAGTGTTATCCTCTGTCTTGGCAGGAATGTCTTCAAGAGACACAGGACTGTGGTTGTGGACAGGAACAGAGGTTTTTGAGAGGGTCATCTCCACAGGCTCAAGGGATTTGCTCTTCTCATATTCAAGATCAGGATGAGAAAGTGTCTCTCTGGCATCTTTTAAGCTGACCTCTCTTATCCCCAGAGTTTTATTTTTGAACTGGGGGCTGGGATGGTGACACCCCCGTATGCATGGTGATACATTGGCAATGTTGTCCACTGCAGCCTCAGACAAAACCTTCATTGTTTCCACACCCTCAGTTCCCAGACAAGGCAAACCACTCTGCTCTGTGGTAGCATCCTCAGAACTCTCCACCTGGATTAACTTGTGGCCATTTTGCACAGGCACAGGTCTCCCTGACTCACCCACTGAAGCAGTTAGAGCACCTGTGGCCATGCACTTTCCTCCTCTGCATTCCATGCCAAGTGAAGTGGATACTTGCTCATCAAAAGGCAAAAGAACAGCAGCAGGAAAGTTCTGTGGATTTTGCTCTCTTTCTACAGCTGTTACAATATTCTGTGGACCATTTCTTCTTGGATGACCATCTCTGCCTGCACTACCAGCTTGCTGATCTGCTTGCTGCTCAAATGTAGTGGTGCCAAAATGAGGCATCTGGCCAGGCAGTGTTTGCTCTGAGTGATTATCCATTTGATGAGTACAGCAAGGTTCTCCCTTGCTCACTTGCAGCTCTCCATTACCTGTCTTACTTTTTGACTTGGGTGAATGTAAACAATCCTCCTTATTAGCTGCTTTACTGCAACCATTTTCCTTATCCAAGTTTAAAGCGGCATTTTTGTTTGTCTGCAACAGAGCTCCTCCTCCTCGTAGCAGTCCATCTTCTTTTCCAACCAAGTTGTCTGCAGAACTCACTCTGAGGGAATGAGTCACCTGGGAAGGGGAATTGGTAAGGATCTCACCGTTTCTACTACCAAAGGACAGGAATGAATCTAGTGACTGAGTCCTTTTGACTTTGGCTGCAGCTAAAGCAGGTGTGTGCCTTGAGTGGAGCTCACGACACGACTCCGTGGATGAAGCTGTGGCCTCCCCAGTTATCCCACGTTTACTGCTGTCCAAGCAATGCCGAGCTCTCCCACGCTGTGTGCTCCCCCTTCTCACCGCAGCAGGATTTAACAGGGCATCATCTTCGTGATCTTCCCCCTCTTCTCTTCCATTCTCTTCTGTCAGGTGTCCTGATTCCAGAGAGGGAGTCCTTTGGCTTTCTCCATTTTCTCTGACCGTCAGGGTGTTCCTGTCCTCAGGACTTTCCTCTCCCTTCCCAGATGTTTCCAGCTGGTTCCTCAGGAGCTGCCTGATCCTCGCAGAGCCTCGATACGTCGCATAAGTGACCGCGGGGGCCTCTGGTTTCCTCCGGGTGTGCCTGCAACGAGGAGCATCATCAGCATAGGACTCACAGTGCAAAGAGCTGCAGGGTAATAAAGGTGGGCACAGACTGTAGATCAACGTACAGCACTGTTTACCTCCACAGCTTAGCACGCAACGCTGTTTTTCTCCATCTCCTGCTCTTTCTAAATAGGGGTTGGTGCCACAAATTCTACTGGAAAGCCAACTTAAACTACAAGCAAAGAGTGGGTGTTGTTATAACCAACCTCCAGCGCTTGTTTTCTACCAGACAGCAGAGTTACTGCTTACAAATGGCACAAGTGAACACTCGGAGTGACAGAAACGAGCACACTTTGGTGGAGAGGTTATATCCTCTACATTCAAAGTGAAGAAAATCTACTGTACTAACGTTCACTGAAATATTGAATTGAAATTTAAATTTCTAACCAAGCTCTCGACAAATTGTTAAGGAATAGAATGAGGAGAAACAAAAAACGCGGGGGAAAAATAAAGTATACAACAAGGCATGCTTTTTTGAGCCACAGGGTAGTAAGAAAATAGAGTGAATGGAGATGAGGTAAGCATGAAGACTGTTTGAATGCTGGAAGGAATACCAAAAATGAGAAGTCTAGAAATGTGACCAGGAATTGGTAGATCTGGATGTGCATCAGTCTAAAATTTAGCAGTAAAAAACAATGACTGCAAAGAGTAAGAAAGGAAAGAATTGCCACGAAGAACTGTGACCCTGATCCTTCACTGCTCTTTTGATAATACCAAGAATAAGTTCAGAGCCTGTCACTTTCAATTTGCTGAAGAAGCAGGTTCTCCTCTTTCTTCAGACCCGCAGACATCACACATTACTCACCTTTCTTTCTAATGCTTCCCTCTTTTCCCATATGTTTTTGTCTGCTAAAGTATTCTTGCACTGCCAGCTTTTGCATTCTTTACCTTAGGACAAAGCAGATGCTCAGACTGTGCCTAAACTGCTTTCAGTCTCCACCTAAACTAGAAGAAACCCTCTCAAAGTTTGGTGGCTGGAATTAACCATTCACCTGCCTGGGAAATTGTCACACTCATTTCAGAACAGTCTCTTGGGGTAAAAAGACAACAACAAAAAGGTCTTGGCTCAGATTTTCATTTCTAATATAAAAGCTTTGCGATAAATAAATAAAATTAATAGCATTTTTCAAAGCTCTCTGCACTTTCACATTAGTTCACATTTGTTGAGAAGCTGTTACAGCTCTTGAGCTGAGAACAAATAATTTAAGCGAGAAATAAAAAATAAACGTACTAAGGAAAGTGAAACATTTGAGTGTCATCGAGTA
The DNA here is from genome assembly GCA_035222235.1 of Margarornis squamiger. Lineage (NCBI taxonomy): Eukaryota > Metazoa > Chordata > Aves > Passeriformes > Furnariidae > Margarornis > Margarornis squamiger. The sequence continues at coordinate 4,423,308 of JAWWTY010000001.1, read as the reverse complement.
ACTGCAACTTCAAATCTAGTCTGGGGGGATTCTGGGTATACATTCTCTCAAAAGGAATAGAAGAATATAAAAATGGAGTGGATTTACCAGTCTAAAAATAGAATATATTTTCTGTCAAGATTTTAGAGGCTGAGATTCTTACTTCAATATTAATTCTACTTTGAAGAGGGAAATTAGTACTATTTAAAATCCCAAGTAAACTTCCTCCTAGTGCAGTATTTGGACATGCAAGCAGTACAAGCGAATTAAAAATGAAATTATTCATATTCACAAATATTAAAAGAGATATAAACAGCCATTTATATGCATATTTTACACTGTCAGGTACTTTCAGGCCAAAATATATGACTATGGGAATATAGACTTTGAGAGAATATCTTTTAAAGCTCCTGAGACCCTAAAAATGTCAGGGGAAGGCTCTGTTGAGTTCGACAGTGCACTACACTCACTCAGCATCAGTCATTGTCATACTAAAAATAAGTCTTAAGAATGTAAGACCTGATCATGCTCTTATTCAGAATTAACCTTACCAAGTAACCTTTCCTGATTTAAATAATCACTATTAAGCTTTTACAAAATCCAGCAGCTCTTCTATGCTTTGGTCAACCTCAAAACAAGCGTCTGCAAGCGTCCCGAATTCAGGTAAAATGTCTTTTAAGAAAACAAACACAAGTTTGGCTCCAATTCTCAAGTTTTATGGATTCTTGAATAGCTAAACTGGTATGACACATGTTTGAAGTGAGCACATGAATGGTATGGAGGGATACCAAACACTCATTTCCACCAAAACCAAGCAGGAATGGCTTGATGACAATTAACTTTTACTGAGTGTCTTCCATTTCATGGCTGGTGTTTTGTCTGACAGGCAGTGGGAGGAATTCAAAATTTAGGTACAAACACGGGGTGAGAACCAGTGCTCCTACAGGAACTGGGAATGTGCCCTTCCATGGCCTCTCATACCGAACTTTCCCTTCAAATCTTTCACATAAATTCAGCAATTCTTAAGCCCAAAGCACCCAGACAGGGGATGAACAGGTAAATTCTACACAAGGAGAACATGACTGGGTTCTGCATCTACACTGATCTGAGCCACAGGTCATTCTGGCATCTATTACACAGACAAAAAAATGTACTCAGAAGTTTCTTTTTGCTTCTGTGGAGACTTTTATCATTGCTCCCCAATCCTTTTTCCTCTCTGTTTGTCTTCTGAGGGAGTTTTATGCTCTGACTGATCGATTTGGAGTCTGAGCAAAACTTTGCCAACACCCTTTTAGTCCTACTGCCTTTACTTTTAGAGCACATGGAATTGTGTTCAACCTGAACTCTCCCATGCAACACTATGAGATTTAAAAGATGAAAACCCATGCTCCTACGAGGCAGCAGCAATTCAGCTCTGAGCCTCACGAAACACATTTAGAAGCAGGCTGTGTCACACAAAATCTTCTGAAAGTGTCACTGGAGACTCGTTTTATTTCTGATCACCAAAAGAAAATGTCAGTTCAGAACTTACCTTAAAAACTCTTTGCAGAATTTTTTTTTTACCAGCTCATGAAGATGCAGATGAAAGCCTGATTATACAAAGAACCCAGTGTGCCTTCTGTCACATATTTCAGATACTGGGAGATCCCTTCTTTCCCGTGTTCATGGGAAGCTATTCAATTCCCCATAAAGCCTTGATTCAGTTTCACAAAAGACTTTGACAGCAACAAGAGAGATGTCAACACGAGTTATGTTAAATTTGTCAAAAGCAGGTGCTTGTGGACATTTCTTCTATAGTGGAAAAGATATAAAAAGTTAAAGGGGGACTAACTCGAGGAGGGGAGGGAAACATCTCCTGACATGTCATATGACAAACATCTTGTGTAACTTGCCCAAAAGTGGCATTAGTTATCAAGCAGCCTGTTGATCCTGAAGCACGAGGAGACACAGCACCTTCAGTGCCTCACCTCAGTGATCCACACTGACTACACTGCTTGCATCTTTTTCATGTAAGCTGATATAAGATATTCATAAATGGGTAAAATAAATGACTTACTGAAAAAAAAAAAAAAGACACTGTGGACTAACTGAATAGTTGCTATGCACAACTCAGATGAAAGAAAACAACTTTTTAGCCAGAGGGGATAACTTCATGCTTTAAATCTGCAGCCTGAAATACTCAAGAGTCCTGGGACTTCACCACGTGTGTTTGAAAAGGTCAAAAGTTTGGTTGAACAAAGTGATTTGCACACCATTGATCCTGCAGGAAATTTCAAAGCCAGTGTTCTGTAAGGACAATTAAGAGTCAATGACAATTTTAATAAAAGCAAATTAAGTCTCTGTGACCTTGGAAGGAACACTTTTCCTTCCCCTTGCCCTTTAGGGTAGTACTGCTTGATAATCAGCAGTGAAGATGAAGGTGTGAGGATTAGGCTCTTATTGACAAGTAAAGGCTCACGAAGCCTGAACAGTTACACTGCAGGCAGCTCTGTAACCTTAAAATCACACTGGAAAATTGTGTTTTTAAGAAACAGTTTCTCAACTGAACACACTGCACGGCTGAACAACCCTACCAAAAAAAAAAAAAAGATTCCGTGGAAAAAACAAACCAGTGAATTAATTCTCAGCCTCATTAATTTACTCCTAAAATACGACGTTTCAGTCTTCAGAAACACAACAAAAACCTTTGCTTTGGGGCCAAGCAGAACCTTTCCTTTGGCCCACATGCCAGCCCTGGGATTCAGCACCCCACAGCTGGAATGGGGCACTGCCTCAGCACAGCACCCATCTCAGCACGGCACCCATCCTGACCAGGTTGATCCACGCAGGGTTGGGCTCCCATCAGAACCTGAAAGCCTGGGGGTACTGTCAAAGGGTGGTTCAAATCAAGGTGGGCCCAGAGATGTGGCTGAAAGAAAAGACTTATGAATAATGAAATGAAACCCCCTGCTTTAGTGACCTAACACCAAATCCTTCCATGGGCACTTGGGTATAGCCCAGCATCACTGCTGGAGCCTTCTCTCCACAGCTCACCCCTGGAATCTGGGGCAGCAGGAGCCTGATCCTTTCCCCAGGACAGCCTTCTGAATCAGTTTTGGGCTGCATTTGGCTGTCCTGAAGGGTGGAGCTGCCCACACAGTTCATACCCCTCTCAAGAGGCAGCAGGTCACTCTCTGCAATGACTCCCTGTCCACCTGAGCACCAGCAACTGGACAACACTGTATTCCACGGCCAGTTCCTGAAGGCAGGAGCCAGAGAGCCACCAGAAGATGAATTATTATGTCCCCCTCCTCTGTGCCCATCTCCCCACTCCAAGATGAGTGCCTGTGCCCCCTACTCCTCCTTGTGCTGCTTCAGGTGCCTGTGCAGCACGCTGGATCAGGGAATTAAAACCAAGATTAACTGATCTGGGGCCAAGCAGCAGTGCTTGGGAGCACGCAGGGCGTGCTGGCAGCACCACCCAGGGCCCACAGCTGTCCTGCTGTGGTACCAGAGGCACCACCAAGGGAACCTCTCCCTTCAAAGGGACCAGCTGTCTCTAGATTATATATATAGATGTCTTTACAAGGGGAATCTCTTTGCAGGTATTACTGTAATGGAAGCAATCAACACAGTGTTCTTGTTTTCCTCTTACTGTCACGCTGTGGATACACTTATGGTTTTAAAAGTTCAGGTCTCATTTGTAAAATAGGTTCTGGGCAGGCAATTACACAGAAGGGCACAGCTGTGATCACAAGATGGATTTGATTCCAACAAAGGCAGGAGCAGCAGCTTCCCCACTATTCCTCAGGAATGACCTGATAAGACTATTGCGTGGAATTAAGTGATTTAATTTCCATTCATTTACTCTTGATTTTCTGCCAAAGGCATCTACAGGGAAAGATGAATGCTGCTGCTGCTGGAGTCAAAACCACAACGCACAGCCCATCAGACAAATGAAGGGCTGTGTTTCTTTATCACCACAAGCCTGCACCTGACCAGTAACACAAAGGAGAATGACAAGCTCTGAAACAGACCTGTTAACCAGAATTACGTAAACACGAAGGATTTTATCAGATCTATTGCTAGCAGAGCAAAATAAAAGGACAGGATATTTTTACAGTACCAAGGTGGGACATCCTAATTGCTAACACTAATATACATCAGTTAGATGTGTAGCAAGTGGTTTACGAGACTTCAAAATAAATAAAAAAACTATTCCCTCATAAAACCCAATCATGTATAGCATCGTAAAACTGTGAACAGACTGAGATTTGTTGCTGCTCAAGGAGAATGAATGAAACTGCTTGCAGTGATCTCACTAAGCTATCACCAGTACCTGGCTCCTGGATGGTTTGAGCATCTGCTTTTGAAGTCACTCCCTTCCCTCTTCCACCTGCAGTCAGAAAATCCTTGCAGTTGTGAGTTCAGAGTTCCTTCTCACTTCCAAACCCACAAGGTTCATATCAGAAGGGAAAGGCCAGGATCTTGAAATACCTCCCTGAACTGGGGTATTAGCATCCTAACCAGGATTTGGTAATCAAAACTTTTAGAGTGCAACCTTTAATTTCAGCTCATCAACCACATTCAGCAACACAATGAGGCTTTTTGCTGAACTCCAGAACAAGCCGTGCAGTTTCATGAGTGCTGTTGTTTTGCACACCATAATGCACAACATCCACTTCTTGTCCATGGATGTTACAAAAAAAATAAATTAATCACCTACTAGAAGACAGATAAAAGGCAAGCACTTAACAGAACAGATTTGGATCATCAGTCTTTGGGGTGGGGAAAGAAAAACCCCTGTCAAAGTTGTGTTTTCAGTCTCTGCAGAAGGTACTACCCACTACAACCACTGGTGTTCTTGAGCAGAGGACAGGGAGGTACTGCAGGAAGCAGGCTCAATTTTGAAGCCGAGAGGCAATATATGTGTGTAAGGGAAAGAATTTTACATTATAGGAAAGAAAGATAATGGGGGCAAATCCGTGTTTTGTATTTGTCACCTACTGTATGAAATCTTGCTCTCTCTCATGTAGACTTTCAGCAATAGAAATTAGGTGAAGTGCATCCCCACTGTTCCACAGTTTTATATTTTATTTCATCAGTTAAAGGTATGGTTTTAACATCATTATGGAGTGCAAAAGCTAAGACTAACCATCAACTTTCCACTGTTACACTTACCAGTCTGCCACAGGGTAGACTGTTCCACACAGAAGTTGCCATCCTACCTAAGTAAGAGATTTTTTTACACTTACCAGCAAATACCTCACTTTGCATTTTTCTTTCCTCTTAAAGCCAAATAAGCATTAATTCAAAACTGTATTTTATCTTTTACTGACCCTACCCCTTCATCATTAACCTTTCACTGCAAGGCCAGCTGCTTGTTCACTTCACTTCTTTGCTTCTTCAAGGCCAGGAAACCTTCAACCATCCCAGAGAGAAGGAAGATTAAGGGATGCAGTAACTGGAGGCTTAGCCAACCCACCTCTCCTCACCCATCTTCAGCGCTGCAATTACGATGTTACTGCCCACTGTTAATTGTTGTCTTAGAGACTTTGCCAAATTTATCGTGGTTTTGTTCTCGGTGCTCCTCCTTTACCACTGGCCACTGCTGAGATTAAAGGAGCAGAAGCCTTTAGGGTAACAAATCACCCCTGAGCCAAGCAGCCCTGGTGATGGAGGGATAACGTGACCTGCACGTTCTGTCTCTCACAAACACGTCCTCCGCAGGCTGAGCTCATGAATTCCACTTGCCTTGGCTCAAGGCCTGGAAACTGGAATCTTTACCAAGTGCCAGGCCTCCCACTGAGGGCAAGATTAACCTCAGTTGACAGGTCAGAGCAGCCTGATTTCCCTGTATTTTGTAAAATATTGCTTTAAGGACAAGAGGTTAATGAGCTTGTCTGAGCAGAGGCATCTGAGACCATTTATTTGGTGGGTATTTCAGACCTGACAGGTTGGTTGGTTTTGGCTATTTTTTTTTTAAAATAGCCCAGTGAGATTATGCAATGTCACAACCATCCCCCTTTCACTTATCATTGCAACCTCCTTGCTAACCACAGATAACCTCTAATGTAGTATTTCCCAGGAGTTTAGAATTAACTAATTCATTTACATGTCCCTCATGACAAAGGAAACTGTTCCAAGATTAATAATGCAGTGGTATCAAAGACCTGTAAAGCCCTCTGCCTCGTTCTGCCTCTACATTAAATGCTAAAATTGCAGTTTAACATAACAATCAATGGACTCAATAATCCCTCTGACTTACATGGCTCACTAGCACGTCTCATACGTCTTTTAGGATTCCACCTCCAAGTGATTAGGTTCCCACTGTCCTTGCCCTTCGTGGTACCCACACTTGCCTGTTCCCTTGTGCTACACCTCTCCCCCTTCTCCTCGCCATGAGTCATGTGCTTTTAGCACCACTTCCATGCACTCTGGACTTTCTGCAAGACTCTCCAGCAAACCAGCGGCAACCACAAGCACTTTTACAGTTTAACCACGCTAAACGAATCCCAGTTAGTTAATATTTAGTGAAGAAGCCAGCTAGAACTGAAAAGAATAAGCTGCTCTACATGCTTTAGACCTTTATAAAGGCAAAGAGAACAAACCCAGCAGAACCACTTCCATAGGAGAGAAAAAAAGAGGTATCCTCGATTCAAACTTTTTAAAAAGGTCATAAGTGCAAACCTCTGCTTTTGCATTGTCATTTCAATTTCTCTTCACTAATTGCTTCAGAAAAGCAGTTCACATTGTGTGCTCAGGCAGAGAAAGCCGTAACAGAAGTGACACAGAGATTGTCTAACTTGTTAGTATCCCCAGCCAAAGAGGGCAGAATGTACACTGTACTGTTGAAAATGAGCTTAAAAGGAAAAAGCCTGGCTTAATGTTTGCCACGATTTACAACAATATCATTTTTCTTCCATTTAAAAAAGTCATTTTCCATGGAAAAACCTCATTCTCTACACAGACAAACTTACCCTTACCTCCAAACTAGCAACACACATTTTTATTTTTCTGTGCTTGCTTGGCCATGAGACAGGTGACCTATCCTGAGAAGAATCTACACTGATTTGCATAGACTATGCAACAATACAGGACAATGCCAAAACATGGTCAGTTGAAAATGCCAACTACAGCTCTGACTTCAAGAAAACAAAAATAACTCCAAAACATTTGCACAGAGCAAAGAGGTCACTCCAGCGAGTTAACACCCACCCACACCTTCCAAACTCTGTAAACTTTTATTAATGCCAAATCTATTAATCCACATTGCTCTGAAGAGCTCACAAGAAGCAAATGAAGATGCTGTAAACTGTGCATACAGACTACAGGATACACCACAGGAACAGCAAAGAGCAGCACGAGACTGATGCAGCAACCTGGCCTGTCCAACAGGTTTTAAGAAATACACAGTTTGGCTGGGAACTAGAGCAAATAACAAACATAATGCTCCTGGGCATCTCAGATAACAGCTGAGGGGAGGAGAAATTTGCTGCTATATTGATCAAAGCAGTGCTGGTGCTGAGCTGCAACATGTGGCTTGGAACAAGCCTAGTCAGATTTGTTACTCTGATAAGAGCCTGTAATAAAAACCAGCTGACCACGTCACAGACCAAACCAGAGTCCTCATGAGAGCACAGCCATTGTTATTATTAATTACAAGCAGGGCTGTATATTGCTGGTGGAAATACAGTTTTAATTTCACCTAAATAGCTATCATATCCTAATCAGCCAATACATTTATATCATAGAGATGCCCCAAATCATTATTCTGCTGTAGAGGGGAGGACAGAGTGCTGGAGACACCCCCAGTATGGAAATGGAATTCATTAAGCAGCTATTTCAGGTATCTCTGACCTCCTATTTGGAAATGAAACAAACACTTCACGTGCCACCAATAAACATACTGAGCACAACTCAAATTAGTTTAAAACCTTAAAAAAAAGAGGTGTTTCTTCTCGGTACATCCTCCCATTCTGCAATACAACCAGGAGCACTGTGAGAGAATCACTGGTTACCCCTAATTATTACTTTCAGATTTGAAATAAATACTGTGGGTCATATTGAAAATCTGAGTAAACCTTATTTAGAGATCCGCTGCCCATGAATAATCTTTCAAAAACTGGACAGGTACCATGGGTGTACATTCATAACTTCAAACCCATGCTGTGCTGATCCATGCATAGTCAAATTTTCAACATAACAGCTACAAATGTTTTCGGATAACTAATATCTATTTTTATGACAGAAGAGATTTTGTAATATACAGTGTGAACCACTGTCAATGTTTTCACTTTTCTGCTCTCAAACACAAAATGGTGCCCTGGGCATAATTTTTTTTAAAAAAAAATCTTATTTTGAAGTATTACAGGGCTGTTAAGGATGCTCTGTATTTGGGCTAATTGAGTGCTTTACATAACCCTCTTTACATTACAGGAAAATGCCAAAGAACAAGGGAAAAAAAAAAACCACATAAGCAAAAATCACCAAGTCTCTTTAGGATATTGGCTACTGGAGTTATGCAGGAATTCCAGCCAGGGCCACTCCAACCATCCTCAGAAATGACAGACACTTGCCATGCAGTCAGTGAAATTTAGTGTAGTTCTGTGTGTGTGCACAAACACAAACATCAACATATTTAATCATTAACTATAAAACTTACTTTTGTGCACCTGCAGACTGTTTCCTGCCTCCTTGAAGATCCTGTGAGATCTCTTTCCCAATACTGTTTAAGATGGCATCATCTTTATTTACAGAATCTTCTTTTATCCTGCCGGTAGAACAGACAGGCTCTTCAATTCTCGGGTGCTTTGGCTGCACATCCTTTGGAAGGGTATTTGTGTTCTGTAAATCCTTTTCACATCTGTTGGGCTCATCTTGGAAGGTAGAGGGTTTAGCTTCTACCAAAGAAGATTTTGTTGCAATATTAAATAAGCTTCCAAGGAAATGAAAAAAACCTTCTCGCGGTTGCTTGTCTTTGTCGGCTGTTTTGACCCCAGGAGTCAAACTAGGAAGGCTGTTAGCCTTTTTCAGTTCCTCCTGGATTTCAGACTTGCTAAGTTCTTCTGTGGAATGGTTCTTCTCTTCATTTGGGCAAGCCTAAGATGGATAGAAGAAAAGCACATAAAGATGTTTCCTTTCTTTTTCACACATTCTCAAATTCCTTAATTTTAATTTGCTCCTATGCATCATATTCCTTTCAGGAGATCTGTTGTTTAAAGGTTCATCTTTAAGATCAAAGCCAAGTGCTTGCTCTCTTCTCTTTTTGTACTAAACAGATCCCTATTCTACAAAAAGCCAAAGGGCTACCCAGGCTCGAAGATTCCCAAAGCAGCTGCTGTGGAAATAAATCCACAGGGACAGATGGCAACAATTTCTTCACCTGGCAGAAATGACTTGGGGAAGAAGCAAGGAGCAATGTTTCACCCTTCAGACTGATGCCCTCAAAGAGCACAGCTTCACTGAGACATCTATTTGGTGCTCGTGAGATGTCTCAGCTTGCAAACCCAGGCAAGAACAGCAGAGCAGAACACAAACATGCCCCAGCCTCCAAGGTGGGGTGCTCTGCTCTTGTGAAAACCAAGGAGAATTGAGAATTTGGATAAAGCAATCTCAACTCACATCCCAGAGACTGATCCTGTCCTCACATTGCCCCCTTTGGCCCTTCAGCTGCACAGCTCTCATTCCACATGGACTTGCCATCTCCCACAGCTCCACAGTGTACACAGCCAAGTCCTGCACACAGCCAAGGTCCTACTGAAATGAACCAGCACCAAGGCAGGACTTCACCTCCCAAAACCCACACGTTCACTTGTGCCCTCAGCTCAGTTGAGCATCCATGCCCAGAGGCAAGGCCAGCTCTGCTCCTGGCCCCTTTCTGCCCTTGACTTTCCTTGGTGACAGCTCCTCTTACGGACACAAGGACCGCTGTCCAAGCTCACGTTACTTTTGCCAAGAGCATCTGTAAGGCTTCACAAACACCACATGTAAGCACATTTTCAGCTCCACCATCTGCAAATGCTTCTTCGTTGGACTAAAGTTTTCTGGGTAGCACCTTCCCCCCATCCTCACCCTTCCCAGTGGTTCCATAAGCTGTTGCTACCCAGTTCATCTTTACAGCACAATCCTTGTAATTTCAATTCCTGATGCAAGCCAGTTTATTAAAAGAGAATAAAGTGACTCCAGCTTTCCTTAGATGAAATCTACCCTGCTCAACAGGAGTGGGAAAGGAGAACATGAACAAAAAGTCCTATGCAAATTTTAGTTGTGTCAACAATACAATTTGGGTAAGAGTAATTGTATCAAATTGGGTAACACCTACCCATTCAAACTATGCAGAAAGCTACCATTTTCATTAGGTCACTAATCCTGTTTCAACTTGAAGATGTATTTGTTTCAAGTAACCTGAAATAAGGAGGTAGACTTATTTGTTGATAGTCCTTCTAGGATCATGTTATTGATGGAAAAAATGTTTTAAATGAACACAGTTTAATCCTTGGGGAACAGCAATTTCTTAAAAACTTTCAAATTACCCTTAGTGATACTGGAGCATTGGCCTTTAAACTTCTAGCAATACTTTTTCACCTTTTAAGTACAAAGAGTAGATGCAATTGCTTAATATTAGGTGATCAGATAGATGTGTGTGCTGAAAATGGCTTATGTGAGGACAGAAATCGAGTAGCACTGATTTATCCTTGAGCAGTCCATGCAACCACCATTTCCTTCACAAAGGCCAGACACCTAAACAACCACACCAAACTTCCAAGTAAACTTTCAAAAGTGGGCTGAGCCAAACTTTCTTCTTCTTTCCCACATACTGCACTAATCACCCACAAAGGGATGTAGTCACCCCTGCAGTATGAGGCATTTGCCACTTTCCAAGTGGACTCTATGCAATCCCACCCCTGGAAATGAAGGTGCATCTCAGCTTCCAAGCTCTGCTGTCACAGCGACTCCTTTGACTAATACCTCAGCATTCTTCAATACCAGCTTCTGAATCAACTTTCAGTCAGGGAGGGCATTTCTCCCTTGGTCTGTGATTAGTATCATTCACACATACTTGATTTAAAACACTATCTCAGGGCAGAAAATGCACACTAATCTTATTCTTTTCTCTGCACATACAAGCCTTATAAGCTATAAACATTTATATTAATTATCCCAGTATCTATGAAGTTAACAACCAAATGCATTAACCGGAAATTATCACATTCAAAACTTGTCAACATGTTCATACTATGTTTTTTGTTTGGTTGTTGTTGTTTTTGTGGTTGTTGTTTGGTGGGGTTTTTGCCCATTCTTTTTCAAACCATCTGTATTCAGGAGCTAGGGGTTTGAGGTTTTTTTTCCCATTAGGAACTGAGACTTCAAGTACAGCTAAATCTCTACATGTGTAATTCTTCTCCGAGCAGCTCTGAGACACAAGACTTGTAAAGACTGTGCTGCTTATTTGTAAGCATAATTTATGCCCTGCTTGAAAAGCTGTTTTGTAGTCTCTGCTTCCAGAAAAAGCAATCTATTTAGACTTTCCTTCCTCTTTAATCTTCCTTTCTTTACTTAACTTTTGGTAAATCAAAAGAACAGGAAGCTGTAATATGAAAGGGTCCTTCCATACCTTTAACCATAAATAGCGTCTTGCATAAAAAAGGCCCCAGAGAACATTTACATTGTGCTTATTTGAAGATATACGTGGATATTAAGTCCTAACACAGAAACTATGCAAATCCTTCTTTCTTCCCTTCAATATAATCAATCCTGCTCTCCATGTATTCCCCCTCCTGCTCCACTTTGCCATAACAGACAGGATGAGCTATTGGTGCTTTATCACTTGCACACAAAATCCCAATTCAAAGTCTGAGTCCCTGTTCAGACACTACACAGGCAATCCTGTTCTTGCTGCAGATTTTGAAGTCTGTATTTTAAGATGATGCCATATTCAAATTACTGAGAAAAAGCACATGATCTTACTTACTGTAAAGGCAGGAAGGCTTTGGCACAGCAGGAGCCTTCAGGCACAGGTGCCTGATGAGAAGAGCGGTATGATGGCAATTCCAGGAGCCAGCAGCACAGTAACTTTCACCCATCCTTCCTCTCTCGGACAGAAGCCCCCAGCAAACAAGACAAGGGCACAGGGTACTTCTAAAGTAATCCTTTCCCTGGTATATCCCACCACTTTTTACCAGTCATGGCCATTAGTTGACCTCGACAGAGCACAGCTGAGTCTGTGTCGCAATTAGGCTTGAGCAGTTTGATATTCACCAGCTGAAGGAATACCAGTGACCCTCATGGCAGCTACACTGCATGTCCTCAGTTAAGAAAAAATAGAAATTAAAAAATCCTCTTACAGAGTCACAGCAGTCTGAATAGTTTCTCAGGCTTACCAAGCAAACAGCAGTGTCTGGATGGAAACCTACCTGATCCCCCTTGAGATCCTTGCTGATGAAACCACAAAGAGCTTTCCAGCCCTGGTGTTGTCTTCCTGCTCCTTTTGTAGTGAAGTGTCCCCAGCCATCCCCTTCCTCCCCTTTCCCACTCTCTGTGAGCTTCCCTGCTCGTGACACGCTTCAGGAAGCCTTAAATTAGCTCTTATTCCTTTAGCAAGTTTACTCCAAGTTTCACTGGACGAGTCCTGGGTAACCTGGCCTCACCTCACAGCTGAACCCACTTCAAGCAGGAGGCTGGAGGAGGTGACATCCTGGGGTCCCTCCAACCTGAATTATCCCATGCTCCTGTACCCTCCCATGCACAGGGGGGCTGCAGTGGAGGGGAGGCTCGGCAGAGTGTGAAACAGGATCATGACTGGGACGAGGGGGCTGTAGTGATGACTGGAGTGCGGTGCGGTCCCAGCTCGGCACACAAGCCCACGATGCCATGTCTCCAGCAGGCTTCTTCTCTCAGCTCATTTACTCAGTGCCAGACTAGGTATGTGTTCCAGGCTGTAATCCACTCCTGCCTGCAGCACAGACATATGCCCAAAGCCCAAGAGCACCCACCTACGCAGGGCTGGCTCCCAGTGTGAACAATCCCTGGAGCACAGACAGGGCACAGCAGCACCCTGAGCAGGGATTGCTTTGCCAGGTTTGCCTCACCCCTGCCCCAGCTGGGCACAGCCACCTTCTCTCAGTTTAACGTGCCAGGGGTTCTCATTCAGCAAGGGCTACGTCCGTCTGCCAAGAGTAAAACCTCTTTTATTGCCCTAACAAGTGAGCGAAATGAAAACATCACCAGCATTAAAACACAGATCTCTGTGAACAAAGAATTAGCTTCCAGCCACGACTGCCAGACATGTCAGACCTCCCTGCCCATGAATGAATGCTCATTACAAAGCAGAAACTGCAGACAGCCGCGTGGACACCTCTCTCAGACCGCTGGGAGCTGCTGAGGGGGGACATTCTGTGTGTGGCACGGATACACCCGTGCCCTTCACCCAGCCCATCTCACCTGGAGCTGTGACCTGCTACCAGAACTTTAGGATCATCCCTGACTCACCCCAGGGACCTTCAACAAGCCATTAAACCCCAGTATCCCCATTTGCTCAGCCAAGAAGCGGCCACTATTCCTGAATTTCTGTTTGCTAGCACGTAGAAATCCAACAGGAGTTTCAGATTGAAGTGCTGGATGCACAAAGCAGCACATTTAAGCACTGCCACCTCCAATATTGGGAAATGAATCGTGTTCCTAGCCTGAGCTTTGACCTTTTAACACAGCTAAAACGGCTGCATTTCATTTAACAATTAAGAGCATCTTGTTCAGTTTGAGCAGCGAGGACATTCTGAATGCTAAGCAGAATCCACAGTGAAATAGCTGGAGTGGCTGGCAGGCTAATTCATCCCCACCCTGAGTCACTACTGCATGTGTGCCTGCAGATTTCCCTTCTTAGGGAGGTTAAAGCACCTTTGGTGTCATCTCCCACTTGGCTGCAGGGAGCGGGACACACTGAGGGGCATTTAATCCACATGTGAAATTAGCTTCTGTTGTTACTGTGAGGAAAATCAGTTAGGCATTCTCAATTAACAGGAACCTAATGGAAAGGAACTAGGCACAGTGAGACTTTTCTAAGGACAAGGCTTGTCTAAGGAAAGCAGCACAGCATTAAGAAAAATTCAGGCAAAAGCAGGATCAGACAGTGAAAGACATGGTAAGCAGAAAACCCCTAAAAGTCCACTGTTGCTGGTGTTCATGAGACAGATGGATTTAAAAAACACATGGTCAAAATGGGTTGTTCCTGTTTAACCCAGTAATTAAGAGTGCTGATGGAGAGGTCCACCACTGTAAAAAACTGGTTAGTCCTAACTAAAAAGTACCTTTTAACTAATCACAAAAAGCAAAAACCACCAAAGATTAACAAAGACAGGCTCGGGTTAAGTTAAAGGTGAGCTCAGTGTTTCTACAAATAACCAATTAACCTCTGAATATTTTGGCTTTTTAATACTGTGATGTTTTCCTTCCACATCCTCCCTTCTCTGCATGTTTTGCCATGAAAAGAATCAGGTCATGACAGCCCCCGAAGACAAGAGTAACCAAAAACTAATGAAATCATGGCATCTTCATAATCAGGAGTAAAAGTTAAACAACAGGAAGGGACTTTTACTGAAACTCTATCAGGTTTGCATTTTTAAAAATAAACCTATTTAAAGTCAATGACTATTTAACATCTAGAAAGACAACTGCCTCTGCTGGAAGTTCAGCACTGGGACTTTCAAAATTTGTTTATCCATTTAAATTCTTGAAAAATCAAGGAGTTATTAATGCACATTTCATTTGTCAGATGAAGAAAGAAAAGATAAAGAAAGCATTCTCTGAAACTCTAGTGTTTTCCTGAAATCTGAGGAAGTACCCACAGTCGCCTTCCCCAGCAAGGGAACAACAGAGAGGGGTCAGGGTGAACACTTCAAAGGAAAAGGTAGAAAAAAATGGGGTACAATTTGAAATAAAGTTTCTGCTAGGTCACTTTTACAGGGAATTGTAAACTTCGTGGAAGTCTCTAGAATGACAAAATTAACTTAACGAATAAAAAAATTCACACCATTTGCAGAGTTACTTCAAAAATTCTCCCTTCTGAATTTCCCCCTGAAAGTATTGTAAAGCTCTGATTAAAGATGAAAAATTGGTACTCCCTTCCCAGTATGTGGCCATCACTTATTACTGCAAGGTCTAGTATGGAGCCAGAGAACAGAATTTAATTGTCTGCCTTATTTCTGTTCTTTCCTCTGAAATCTTTCAGTGCTACACATTCATTGCTGTTCAATGAAAATACTGACCAACATGAAATATTTTTTATTCTCTTTTACTTGGCACTTCCACCATCAATTTACCAGTGTGGGAAACCAGAAGGTGCCAGGTAAGCACCTATAAAATTCCATTTCAACAAAAGTCTACATCATTGCTGAAGAGAAAGAGATCAGTTTTCAGGTTCCACAAGGGAAATGTCGATTATACAAATCCCAGAGCCATTTTTGTTCTTTCTTTCATTCATTCATTGTTGTGGGCAGCAGCTGCAACAGGTTTTAAAAGTAACTCACAAAAACTCATGGCTGGCAGTAGTAGTCCATCTGCCTTGACTCCCAAAAGAGAAAGAATCCCTCTCTTTGATTTCTAATTACTAGGTGTAAGACACAGGCATTCAGCAGGAATTCACACACAGGGTGAGCAGCCATTACTAAGATAACACACAGATGAAATAAAATCAATATAAATTAACACCAAGACAACACGGGAAAAGCCCATGCTGTACAGAAAAGCACACGGTTAACTAAGACACTAGGTTTAATTTTGATTTCTAGCTTTTTTGCAAAACTTAAAATTACCCTCAGAATGAGGGACATCCAGTAAGAACAGCCACCTACATTCAACGAGTTCATGGAACTTCTAAAAAAATCCTTTTGTGAATTCACAGAGTGGATGAAAAATTCTGTGGCAGAGAATTAGAGCACGAATTAGGCTGAAAGGAATGTGGCTGGGGAGGTCATGCAGTCTGTGCTCCTGCTCAGAGCAGGGCTTCACCCACCTGGGTTTTGTGCAGTTCCAAGCATAGAGATTCTGCCACTTCTTGGGCAACCTGTCCCAGTGTCTGACCACTGCTATGGTAAAGGTGGGGAAACAAACAAACACAAAAAAAGCACAACAATAACGAAAGAAAAGAATTCTCACAGGTGACTGGAGTTTCCCATGTTCCAACTTGTACCCGTTGCCTCTTGTCCTATTGGCTGCAACTCCAAAAAGCTCCTGGCTCCATCTTATCACATAATTGCAGCCCTTGCCATCAAGATTTAATACCACGTCTGCCATTTACATTAGCTTGAACTGAAATTCATGTGAGAAAGCAGGGCTATGGAATAATCTCTTCTCCATGTTCACAGGACACAGGAGTGCTTGTCAGAGCACAATTAGCAACTGGTTTAATTGGTAGCACAGAAGCTCTAGATGGCATGTTAAAGAAAAAGACTTTTTAATTATAAGGTTTGTGGAATTGGCAGAACAGTTGTCTGGTGAGGCTGCAGAGATCTTAAGAGATCTCCATCCCTGGAGGTCTTTGAGAACAAGTCAGAGCAACTTTTATCAGGTATGACAGAGATACCGAGATCTCACCGTGGGGCAGAGCAGCAGACCAGATAATCTTTGCTGTACTTTGTGCCCTGAGTTTTCTGTGAAGGCTGAGACTGTCTCTGGTTAATCCAGGTGACTAGCACCCAGGCCAAATTAGAGAAAATTTAATCTGCTCTAATACTGAGAGCTAAATGGTACATTTGGTACATCATATTTGTACTAACTTTTTGAACTTGACAGAGCTCACACAGTGGTTCCTGAGATGCTTAGGAATTCAGTCAGTTATGGGAGAATGTGCTATATTTAGCTCAGATGGGAAGCAGGTTTGACTCGTGGAACGGGCACACCCAATAAGGGTTTGGGGTGATTCCTCCAGAACTGCACCATCTCCACACTCTCCAGCACGTGGCTGACTCCTGGAGCTGGGCTAGTTTATTTAACAGCTGCTCCACACAATCCAACCAATATCTATGGCCCAGCTGTAAATCTCTCTTTTCAGGGCATTACCAAAAGCACGTGAAACACACTTTTGCAGGAAGCACTGTTGCAATGTTCCCTTTGAAAACAAAGTCCCTGTAGCCCTCCAAGTGAGGTTAATTACACACTAATATGTACTGGACACTATGTAATGTAGACACTTGGTACACTAAACATGAAGTTCAAGCACTGTTTACATCCACACAGCCATCTGTTCAACAATCACAGCACTCAAATGGAGCGTTTACTCAGAAAGGACACTGTTTACAGCCCTGATTCAAAGAAAGAGAAGCAAAACAGAATCTGTAAATAAATACTGGGAGGGGGTGGGGTACTTTCTGCAAGGGCAAAAATAATTCAGTAATATTTTCTTGAAAGTCACCGAGTGATGATTGTTAAAATCCTCTTGGCACAGAGAAACTAGATTTCATGTTTTCAGAAGGGCAGTATTAAAATACCTTTTTCCTCCCTCTATGAAGTAGATCTTTCATTGCAGGGGAAAGGTAACAGGGGTAAAGTCCAGAACTGGTGTCTACAGTGCCCAGAAGAGTCCAAGAGCTACCTACTGTAGCTCGGCACATTTCCCAGCTCGACTCACCCACTCAGTTAGAATTCAGACATTCGACCTTAGCTGCTAAACCTGAGACTGGCAGTTCCTCTGCTGTTTTGCCCCTGGCCTCCTGCTGAGACTGGCAGTGAATATACAAAATCTCTGCACGTCAGTCTATCAGAAACAGATAATTAACCTCGTTAAGGTGGTGGCACTTAACACAGACACAGCGTGGTTTCACTTTTAGTCACCATCCCCCTGAAATGGCTGGGCAGAAACACAGTTCAGAGACATGGATTGTATGGAAACCTGTCCAAACCCGTGTAGGCATACAGAGTTAGGCATTCTTCACAAAGTAATGACATTAGTTTGTTTTTTAGCCCACAGTAACCTCGATGACTCATTAAAAAAAAACTGGAATGTCTTTTAATACCCTAGATTATACCTTTCATAGAATCACTGGATCATTTAGGTTGGAAAAGACCTCTAAGATGATCCCAGCACTGCCATGACCACAAATAAGACAGTCTCAGTTCCCTCCAACTGCATTGCTGTGATCTTTGCAGAAGGCAGCTTATTTTGGCCAATGTCAGGCACCAGACTGTGTGATGTTACCAAAATGCAAGTGTGTGCTGGGGAGAGGAAAAGCCAGCAAAATATTTTCTTGAAAAAATGGTGGTGGGTGTGGGAGGAGTAAAAAAGAAATACTTTCCCCACCTCCTCTGAATGAGTTTTTAGTATCTAGATGTACTTTCAGTGCACATAGGATAAAAATTTATTGTGCTCAATGTGCTCATGACTGATCATATGAAGCTACTCGAGGGCATCACAAGGTTTTTGGTGGGCTCAGGGAAGAGGGAACTAAGGGAGACAGGAAGCTCTCAGTGCAGCTGAGCACTCAGCACATTCTACCAACACGAAAATCACACTTTCTCCCTAAAGCCTAGACAAACACCAGGTATTATTTCAAAGGCAATGCAACGTACACTGTAACATTTCAGACTTTAAAACATAGGTGAAAGACAATGTCATTAAATTAAAAAGTTATGGCAAGGCAAAGAGAGGTGATCAGACACTTGGAACAAAACTTTACAGCACTAATATTGGCGCCAGCTTTTAGTACACTGTTACAGAAACACAAGTTCTGAGGACAAGATTTGATTGCCAGGAATTTTGATTCAGCAGGAAAAATTCTGAATTTGGGCCTTCTTAAATTAAAAAAGAAACAAACAAAAAAAAAGATTTAGTTTCTGGCAAGAAAGAAACACTCTTAGGTAATTTAAACCTGCTATGCCCGCTTTCCTCCACCTACACATCCTGCTTGTTCCTTGAGACCTGGCCCTATTCAGACTTCCTTTTAAGCAATTACTGGTGTAGAAGTCCTGTGCATGTATGCTAAATGTTTCCTTTCCCCTCCCTCAATCCACACCTTCCTCCAAAGGAAAATCTGTTTTAAAATCTTTCACTGATCTAACGAAGAAAAATGGGATTTTTTTCCCCCCGTCTATTGTAGTAGAATCTCCTCTGTTTTATCAGAATCCTGTCTGCCTGCAGTTCAAAGCATACAATCAATAATGCTGGATTTACGGTAGGAGGAGGTTAGACAGTGGGATTTGCAGGAGCTCTGAAGTGACACAGCTGGCTTGAATCCACAGAGCTTTTGGGCAAATATCCCCACGCTGTTTCCCACCTTGATGCAGAGAAATCACAGCGAAAATGGAATTGGTCTTGAGCTAATAACCCTGCTGGGGTCTTTGCAGAGACAAATACCTCTTCAGCTTTAGTGAAGCCCAAGCAAATGGTCCCCAGACACTGAGGGTGCAACAACACACGGACTGTAGGACATACAGGAAGAAGTCCACCTCCTTCAGTGCTCCATAAATGCAACATGGGATAGCAATCTCAGACTCAGTGTGTTAAGAACCCTCCTGCATCCCCAAATAAATCTGGCAGACGAGCCAAGGCCCTTTCGGAGAAGCAGCCACCACATTATCTACATTAAACTAAAACAACTTAGGAAAGGAACAAAAAAACCCCCCAAAACCCAAGCAGAATTGCTAAATGAATGGAGGTGCAGGGTAGGATGCGACAGCAGCAAAGGCAGCTGTTACCACCAGCACCTGTCCTGTACATAATAATTTATGGTATTTGACTAAATCTAAACAACTTGCCAGCTGTGTCAAGTGCCACAGGAGCAAGCCCTGCTCACAGTGGAGCATGTCCTTGTTTTGCAGTACAATGCTTACAGGACAAGACAAGCATGATTAACAAGGGGAGCTAGTGAAGAACATAGGAATTTCAGCACAAAGATCTTACACAGCTTTAGCTGGCAACCAGCAGACCTCCAGGCAAGCAAGGACTTGCTGGTTAGATATTCATAAATTATATAGAAATGGGGCTTTAGAGGAATGCCTGAAAGCATTGGTTGAGGAAAATACTGGCTTTCTTCTTTGCTGGCTAACTGCATATGGAATTAGCACTGAAGTCCCAGCTGTTTCATGTAAGTAAATACGTGGATTTTATGTTAAAAATGTGAAGCACATGCAGTTTTTCTGTCTTCTGCACACACATCAGAACCCTAGTGTAACGGACCCTCACCCAGAACATGGAAATCAGGTGCTACATCACAGGGCAGGAATGCACCCAACATCAGACCTCTAACAAGTAGTCAAAAGCCGAGGTGGCAGGTTTTACCTCAAATAAATATTAGTCAATAAAAACCATACCTTCAAAAGTGCAGGCAGAGTTGTGCTTTCCTTTTGGTTGCTCTTTGAATTTATGGCTTCGCTCCCTTTGTTTTCAGAACTGAAAGACAAAAATATTTCATAACACTGAGTACTTGCATTATTCATGTCCCCCCCAAGAGCCCACACAGTATCATCCAATTTAAACACAAAAGAGTGTTAAAGGGACGGAAGGATGTATTTTCCAAACTGCAGCATATGCTCTGCACATGTTGCAATGCCCCAAAAATTTTCTGCTGGGAAAACAATGCTGCAGTTGGTCAATCACCTACTGCAGCAGGATTCATTGCCACAGGAGCACCTGGCACACCTGGCAGCTGGAAGGTGCACCTTGTTCTGAGCACTGTGAGCAAGTGGAATGTACTGATGGCAGATGGAATCATCACAACTCACAGCTCTTCACCGAGCACGCCTAATGGGGCTTTGCAGGCAAATGCAGAAGAAATTTTGTAAAGGGGACAACAGACATGTTGTTATTTACCAAGGAAGCACCTGCTGTTCTGTTTTAAAAGTCAGAAATCCAAAGTCACGTATGTCTTTGTTGCCAATTCATCTTGGCCAAATTTTTCCTCAGAGCCCATCTTTGGAGTGAAGGGAACCATCTCCCCTGCCAGCCCCAATTCTTAAAACAATCCTTAAACACAACCCAGCAGAGAATGTTTCATTCCAAACCTTTAAGCTACATGCAATTTAGAAGCAAAAATGTGTCAAGGAAAACATTAGATTACGTTCATGACAGACATCAGGTCCCGCACTGTGCATCATAACATGAAGAAAAATAGCTTTGTACCAATGTGAGAAAGTATTCCAATTAATACATAATCACTTAAAAAACATTTCTTCATCAATCTCAGAACTTTAACTCTGCTACTGACAAATGCACAAGCCCTTCTTTCAGAACTTGTATGAAGAGATGAACTGAAAGATGTTTAAATAAAGAGAAAAACTAACTATTTGCATTGTGCTGGAATTCTGCCAGGATCTGGAGAAATCATTTAGAAGCACTGGGACTCCAACTGCTACTGAAAAGAAGCTTCCTTCTCTCTTTTATAGATCCTCTTCAAGTTGAAAACCATGTCCTTTCACGCCACCTTAGGTAATCTCTCATAATGCATTCATAAACACAAAGATGCTTTTTCAGGGAGAGCATCAGATAGAAAGTCTGGGCTGTTCTTTGCTTCCCTGGAAGATGGAGCAGATGAATTAATATTCTAACCTATTAGTTTCTTCTGCAGTTAATGTGTTTCATGAAGGAGATGTCACAATCCCTCTGGGCAATCTGGCACACTAATAAAAGTGTCTCTCTGTACGTAACCTCCTGGTTTTTGCTTTGTTGGCTTAAAAAAACACTAAGCCACCCTTCTCAGACCTGCATAGCTTTTCCTGATGCTGATACACTTGACATGGACAGGAATTCCCTGTATTTAAGAGCAGAAATGACGTTGACCTCCACCAGACATTCTTCCTGACTTCAGGATATCACTCTTTATGGAACTTCTCTGCAGACCACAAATGATACCCTTGTTTTTTTTAAGTATTGCCAGCACAGATTACCAGTGTCCCATTCTTTCATCATTTTGTTTTGCTCATATTCTTCCCTTTACATCATGGGTTTTTTTACCCCAAACTTATTTAGTTTTCCTACTTTTTGTTTATATTTGAAATACATGTCTGTATTACTTTCTTCCAGCTAGCCAGGCTTGGAACAGATTGCTATGAAATTCCATAGCATGCATACCAGAACTGAAAGAATGCAATTCAGCAGATAAGCATCTTAAAATCAACAAGTGAAAAAAGACATATCAAAACTTTATTTTCCAACATAAAATAACCCTAAACCTGGAAGCAATTCCCCACACCCCTTCATGGTTTATATTCTAGTGTTTCCACATTCCTTAACCTTTTGCTTTAGGGTGTACTTCCTCAACGCGCTGACTTCGTCAGCAGAACCAGCTTTAAATTTCCACTCCTTCCTCCTCCACCTCAGTTATCTCTTTGCATCCTTCACTCAGCTGAGAAGGGCTCTCAGCAGGGCCATGATTTTGGATAAAATCAAGGGGGGGCAGAAGTTTTTATGAGGAAAAATCCTGCCTGTGATGCAGTTTACAGCAGGAATGAAGGGGCAATGAATGAGCAAGCACAGAGCACTTGCAGCTCCCCCCACCACGGGGGCTGCTTCTTGGGAACCTCTCCTACCCTTAGCCAGGGCCCAGCTTTGAATGGATCTCTGACAGAAACCCAATGACTCATGCTGAATGAAGGAAGTTACCAGCACAAAACCCTTGCTTGGCTGGACACAGGCCCCTTGGATTGTTTAGGATAAAATTGTGGGGTTTTCACAGAGTCAAAATGGCCTTCCCGAGCCTGACCACCACAGACAGGTAGCTGGTGACACACTGAGTCCTTGAGTTGGCTGGCTGCTCTTCACCTGGCTCACAGGATGCACCTTTAGCACTTCCCACTCCAACAACCCCCTACGACTTTTATGGCTCTCCCCCTTCTCCTCACTGCATCAACCCCGTAACACTCACTAGCCACAAGTTTGGGAACACTGCACAGGGTTTTCCCCCCAGATTCTCTGAGAAGAAAAAATAAAACAGTAAAGTCCCTAGGCTCACACACAAACCTATACTCCCTGTTTAAAAGCCAAACCCAAACCACGTGCTGCTAATGCAATTATGCCACGCATATTCACGTATTTGTATATGCTGCAATAGTGTAAGGCCATGCTGTCCACCACAGCCTGGGCTGCAGTGATCCCACCTCGGTGGAGTTTGCAGTCCTGGGAGATATGGATCACAAAAGGATCCATAAAGTTGGGGCCCTGAACTTTAGGAAAGCAACCTCCCAGCTCTTCAGGGAGATAATCAATAGGGTGCCCTGGGAGGCTGCCCTCCAGGCCAAGGGAGAGGAACAGAGCTGGCATCTCTATAAGGAAGTATCCCCAGGAGCAAAGGAATTGGAGCAGGAGACTGAGGAGGGACCTGCTGGTCACAAAGGGAAAGGAGGAAATGCACAGGCAGTGGGAACAGGGACAGGTAACCTGGGGAGAGTACAGAGGTGAAGCCCAGTTGTGGTGAGGTGAGGAAGGCACAGCTGGGACTGAACCTGGCAAGGGACACATAGAGTAACAACAAGGGCTTGTACAGGTATGTCAACCAGAAAAGGGAGGTCAGAGGTACATCCCCCTGACAAACAATGCTCAAAAACAAGGGATGAGGAGAACTTGTTACTTCCATCTTCAATGACAACCTCTGTGCCCACACCCCTCCAGTGAAGGGACAGCAGGATGGGGACTCAGGGAGCAAAACTCCTCCCACTGATCAGGTTCATGACCACCTGAGGAACCTGAATGGAAGTACGTAAGATGCACCCCAGAGTGCTGAGGGAATGGGCTGCTGGCGCTGCCAAGCCACTCTCCAGGATATGTGAAGAGTCATGGCAGTCAGGCAAAGTCCCAAGTGACGGAAAAAGGGAAACATTGAACCCATCCTCAAAAAGGGTAGAAAGGAGGAGCTTGGGAACTACCGACTTGTCAGCCTGACCTCTGTGCCTGGGAAGATGATGGAGCAGATCCTCCTAGAGCTGTGCTAAAGCACGTGGAGGGCAGGGAGGTGATTCCAGCCAGCAAGGCTTCACCAAGGGAAAGTCCCGCCTGACCAACCTGGTGGCCTTTCGTGAGGGAGTGACTACATCAGTGGACAAGGGAAGGGCTACAGGCATAATTTATCTGAATTTCTGTAAAGCTTTTGACATGGTCCCCCACAACATCCTTCTCTCTAAACTGAAGAGAGATGGATTTGAGAGATGGGATCGTTAGATGGGTAAAAAAGTGGTTGGACAGACCCATCCAGAGTCCCCAAGGACATCAGGGGTCTGTACTGGGACCAGTGTTATTTAATCTCTTCATTAGTGACACAGATGAAGGGATCAAGTGCACCCTCAGCAAATTTGCAGATGGCACCAAGCTGAGGGTGCAGGTGACACACCTGAAGGATGAGATGCCATCCAGAGGGACCTGGACAAGCTCGAGAAGTGGGCCCAGGGGAACCACATGGGGTTTAACAAGACCAAGGGCAAAGTGCTGAACCTGGGTTGGGGCAACCCCCAGTATCAGCACAGGCTGGGGGATGAACAGATTGAGAGCAGCCCTGAAGAGAAGGACTTGGGGGTGCTGGTGGATGAGAGGCTGGACATGACCCAACAGTGTGCACTCAGCCCAGAAAGGCAATCACGTCCCGGGCTCCCTCAAAAGCAGTGTGGGCAGCAGATGAGGGAAGTGATTCTGCCCCTCTGCTCTGGGGGCCCAGCACAGGAAGGACATGGACCTGCTGGAGCCAAGTCCAGAGGAGGCATCAGGATGATCAGAGGGATGGAGAAGCTCTGCTGTGAGGAAAGGCTGAGAGAGCTGGGAAAAGCCTGGAGAACAGAAGGCTTCTGGATGACCCAGCTGTGGCCCTCCAGTACCCGAAGAGAGACTACAAGAAGGATGAAGACAAACCTTTCACAAGAACACGTAATGACAGGACAAGGAGGAATGGTTTTAAACCGAGAGAGATTGAATAGGTTTAGATTGGATACTGGGAAGAAATTCTTTACTGTGAGGGTGGGCAGGCCCTGGCACAGGTTACCCTGAGAAATTGTGGCTGCCCCATCCCTGGAAGTGTCCAAGGCCAGGTTGGACAGGGCTTGGAGCAACCTGGGCTAGTAGGTGTCCCTGTCCATGGCAGGGGGTTGGAACCAGATTTTAAGGTTCCTTCTAACTCAGGTCTGTGATACAATTTTATATTCAGAGATGAGTAAACAGTTATTAAGTTATGGCATTTACAATTAAAAGTAATTCTTGCGAAATATGTAAGACATTTAGTATTTATGCTAAAAATTGTCCATTCTTTAGTTTCTTTTTATATACCCATGCTACCCTATCAATACTAGCTAGATGTTATACTTCCAGAGACTATTCTGAGGGGTTGGTTTTTTTCCTAGAGAACAATCTCTGCAACTAAATATAATCACAAACTGTCACAACCACTTGTTTCTATATTTTGACAGATATTACTCTCACTTAATAGATTAAAAGGGAGGAAAACGCACGGGATTTTTAAATAACACTCAGAGTAATAAAGACACTGCCACAATTAAGACTACAAATCAAGCCCCTCAACTGCTTCTCAGCTATGTAATCTACTGACCTTCTGTTGCTATTTCTGCCAGACATTCCCTTTTCTCTTACATATTAGTCCATCCAGCGGGGATGGGTTAATCTCAAGCGAAGGTTTAGAGGGAGGTTAGAAGGATTTCTTCTCCTCAGCTGTCTTCCTGCTCTTTCTCCTGCCTTGCCCGCATGCCTGACCTGATTAGCATCACTCTTATTCTTTAAATAATCAAGATTAAAGTTAAGTTACAAAAGATACCGTTCTGTATGCTCTTAACAAGCCTTTCTTTGTGTCATTTTGCATTGCTTTTTGTTCCTCTGCTGCCAAAAATCTGTTTTGACCTTTCTGTAATACTTGCACAGGTGGTGTCTGAATGAGAAGCAGGTCTGTGGGCCAAGTTTTTAATCATTACACTTTGGAAGGAGAGGTCAGCAATTCTTACGAGGGAGACATACATGTTCAAGTTCTGCAGCGCTGCTCACAAAGAGATTACATGAGGGATTACAGTCAAGAAAAAAACCCCCACAATTTAATGGAGCAAATTTAAGTACACAGCACGCAAGCAAGAGCTTTTCCAACTGCCTCTGAAAACAGAACAAGACAATTACAAACAATCACATCTTCAAAAGGCTCTCACAGAATCTCCCTATGGTTCGAGAAGTCTGTTTCCTCCATCCTCCTCTTTCATAACAATCCCTCAGAACTTGCAAATTAAAAGCCCATCCCCTTCTTCCTTTATTAATCTACCCCACCCATGCTATGCATGCAGCAGATAGTGAATGTGTTGTGTCAGATAAAAAACAAAAATAACCTACAGGAAACATCCAAGTGTAATAAAGCACAAACACGCAGGTTTTGATGAGGCTGCCCAGACCAGAGTTCTGCAAACTGAAAGTAACTGCTGTGACATTTGAGATTCCTTGAGGAGGAGAAGGTACGGGCTGCCTGTTGCTGCTGGAGAAGGGGGAAATGAATGGGCACTCCCTTAAGGAAACAGGGTCAGCTGGCTACAGCCCAACTTGGGCAGCACTTTTGGGTGTTGACCCTCCCTGCTTCTCCCACAGCTTTGCCAAGGCAGCAGCTCCAGCCTTTACTTCTTATGCAGCCCAGTTGTAACCAGAGAGGTGAGTGCTCCATCATTTTGCCATCTCTCCTTCTCTCTCCTCAGGGGAGATGACTCCCTGAGTAGTCAAACCCTCTCTGCTACCCCACCTGGATGGCTGGAATTGCCTGTTTTTAACTGTTCTTCTCTTCACATCAACCACAAACCATCTAATGTGATAGTGTGTAAGAGAGTAAGCAACACCTGACCTGAAAGGTGCTCTGGGGTGGCTTTGAGACATCACGCTGACAAACTAAGCCTGACCCGCACACACAGCTATCTGACCTCACCTGTGACATCTTCTTCCCAATATTTTCTAAACTGTTTTCCTGAAGATTTTTTTTTTTTGATTGCTGATATAACTGACTCTTCATTGGAGCCCTCACTTAGGTAAATGCCCTGTTTGGGTTTGCTTTCTTTGCGTTCATTGCTGACCTTCCAGAAGGATATTTCAGTGGAGAAACAGAGAGATTGCTATTAAGGATCTCATCACCCAGCACTTTAAAACACCTGTGCAAGAGCCTCCCCAAAGAATGTAAATGAGTGGAAAACCACAAGTCTAATAATACTATCAAATATACATGTGCAAGACCTCCATGGAGTTTCAGCAGGAGAAGGATTCTCAAACCACATCCACAGACCAGAAGTAGTTATGAAACTTTTATTATACAACTGCAAAGAGCCATAGGTTCGTTAGCATTGGTTTCTTTGTCCCAGCTTCCAAGTGGTAATTAAAAAGATGTCTGCTAAAAATTCAGACCTTTTAAGTAATATTTTTACATATATACCAGTTACCCTACTGGCCATACAGACCCTTATAATTACTGAAGCTGGCCTCCAGCATAATCTAGATTATGAAATTTCACCAAGGGAGGCCAGTGTTAAGACTTTAACACTGGAAAAAAAGACATGAGCTTTAGTTAAAAAAATAACAAAAAATGGAAAACCTACCACAGTTGTAAATAAGACTTTCCCATGTAAACTACTACAAAATTCACTACTTGTTAGGCTTACTGTTCTGATTTGTCAAGCCTCCTCTCTCAGCTATGGGATCAATGTGCACCTGTGTGGGACAGATGATGAAGGTCTGGGGTTTGATTAACCTCAAGTCACAGGTGTACTACAACATAAAGCTCTTAACTCTGATTTCCCTTCCACTTATATTCCTTGAAGCAGACTCACTCCTCGAACCCCAGCCTCTTCAAAACTTTCTCTTAGATGAACCAAGTGCTACTAAGCTGCTTTATTTTATTCTCTGAGGGAGGTTTTCCAGTCATCAGACTGGAGATCTTTTCAGTTTGTCAGCTATTACACTTGAAAATGTCTTAACAGAAGCATCAGAAAATAAAAAAAGCTAGCATTTTAGCATTAAAAAAAAAGAATGAAATTAATGAGAACCTCTTCCCTCTGTTCTTCTCCCCCCCCCGCCCAAAACCTGAACGCTGCCCTGTTTTTGAAAAGCTTCAACATGGAAAACTTCAGCAAGCTCCTCAGCAAGATTCCCAATTGTTCCTGGGACACCAAATGGCAGCAGCAGTGACAAAGTCTGCCCCTAGTCCCTGGCAAGGCTTTTGGGGCTCATCTTAAAGAGAGAGGGGGAATGTTTGCACAGAAATTTGAATGTGAAGTTTCTGGCTCCTGGTTCTGTGCCTAAGCTTAGGCCATACACAGAGGGGAAAAGTAAAGACAAATGGAAATTATAAAAACAAGCTCGTTTTTATAAAAGGCTTTTCATACCAGCTTGAAATTAGAGGGTCAAAGGAAAGCAATGCTGCAATTTCATTTAAAACAAATAAGAAGAGAAGTAGAAGGATAGACATAGAAAGGAGAGAAAGGTAAAGAAGGAGAAAATGGAGCCAGAAGAAGGAAGGGACTTTGGCAAAAGAAGTGTTACAATCAGTGATTAATTTAAGTGTTGAAATAGCACAAAATATATTATATTCAATTACACTGCCCTGCTTCGAAACTGGTCTGATTACAGGCAGCATGAAGCAATTTAGATTGTTTTAACTGAAACAATTGCTCCTCTCAGACCTGTTTATGCCACTTATTTACATACTGCTCTTTGCTTGTGCAGCAAAGCTGGGTCAGCTTCACGTTCTGCACTAGCCGTTTGTGTGAGCTACACAAAGTCTGTCAGCGTTCCATGAAGGCTAAAATGAGCAACTAAAAACACCACGCAAAATGAAGATGCCATAAAAGCAGATAAGCCACATTTTACAATGAAAAATTAAATTAAAGCCTGGCGTGAAAACATGGTTTGATTCTCCCAAACACGTACCTTTAAGTTTAAAGGCTAAGTGAAATTAAGCGCTATGGGCCACTATCACCCTTGCTAAATAACTTACTCTGTTTTACATGGGAGGGAACTGAATAGCCCTACAAAGGCCAGAGAAAAGAAATACAAATGTTTCTGAGTAGGGCTTACTCCAATATTGGGCAGCACGATTATACCAGATTACATCAAGGTTTTCCTTCTCGCATCTGTCAACCATAGTAACCAACTTTAATGCAGGACCTGCTCCCTATGTGCCAGTCTGATTGGTTAGGTACAATTTCCAGCATTCTTAGGAAATAAATATGTTACTGGTCACTAACACACAACCCTGGCATAATATCAGAAAGAGATTTACAAGCTATTTATTGAGGTTAAAACATAAGAGGTTAAAATAATAGGGAATAGAACTGTTGTCAAATGGTGTGTTTACAGGGTTGGTGATCAACAGTGGTACTTAGAAAATGGCATGAAAATAGGAGACATTAAAAAAAAATTAATCCAGGAAAGCTTTAAAGCAGCAGCAACTGCTGTCCTGATAAACAGAGCATAAGGGAATGTCAAAAAGATGTCATTAAGAAAAAGCACCTGGGAAAAAACCAAAGCAAGAGAGACTGGTGTCACCAGTAACACACAGCGAGCTCTTCCAGTCAGGCTGGAGTAGAAAACCCTTGGCAGAGGCACACAGGGCTATCACCTCAACACAAGAAAATACTCTCCAGAACTCCTGTCCTTTACTCACCAAATATACCTCAGGAAGCATCTCACAGACACTTTCCAGTCATTACCAAAGTTCCCTCCTTTGATCTGAAAGCATGGATTTCCCATTCGACCAAAATAAATTTTATGGCTAAATTTGCAGCCTGTGATAACGATTAAAAAAAAGTATGTAGTCACAGCAGTCCTTTCTGCCTTTGCTCTTTGTGTGCTCACCAGAAATAACTTCTTCCTACACTTTTTAGACCTCAAGACCTCCAAACTGCTCAAGCACATGCACTGCCTTCAATAAAATAGTTTAGCAACTTAAAAAACAGCGGAACGTTCAGAAAACCAAGACTCTATTTCAGAATAAGGCAAGTCATGAAATCACATCATGACAACTTGATCAGACTTCTATTGAGACTGTATTTCATGTCTCAAAACCGACATGAGAAAGTGAAATGACTAAGAAAACAGACATATCTGACCTTAAGCCTTCAAAAGTGACACTGTAAAGTCACTTAGAAAAATATAAAAATAAAAATAATAAAATAAAAATTATATTAGAGATGAAAATTAGTATACCAGAAGAATCAAGGTATTACTATCCCCTGAAGAGCCTAAGCAACACAGTGCTGTGCTACTGTCTGCAAGTGTAATGGTACATATTAACTGAACCATATGAAATCCAAAAGCCCCTCAGAAACTCAAAGGAGTAGCTGGTTTCCATCCTTTTAAGAAGTTACAATAATTTGAAATACAATCCCCACAGCAACGTGTTTCTGAATCTTAATCTTTTTTTCCACCCGTGAGCCTTTTGTTAAATAGAGAAGACTGAGGACTTTTCATCTTTGCAAAACTGTTCTTTAAAACCACAGACTTGGAGCTGTTTGGGAAATATTTTCACATTAACTCTGGCACTTACACCAATAAGTGGAAGGGAGACAAGGCTGTTAACATTTAAAATAGTGGAAAAAAAGTCGCTTTGTTTCTCCCAAGGAGCGCTTCTATTGTAATTAAAACTCGATGAACATTTCCTTCAGGAAACGTCTCTCACACACATGGCCAGCTGCTGGCCTTGCTCCTCCTGCTCTCAGCCCCACGAGACATCCAGGTATGTGCCTCATTCAACTATTCCCACTGTAGTGCATAAAACTATTTACCTGTTTCATTACAGGCAACCACTCGGGTACCCTGCTGAATCAGGGCTTTCTCATACTATTTTGAATTATCCTGCAATAAAAGTCATAACAGAAAAGATACAAAAAGCAAAAAGAAAGAAACAAACACAAAAAAAAATATCCCCAATTAACAAATGTACAGAAAATTCTCATAATGCATCTTACTTAGACAAGTCTAATTTGAATTCTTGTATAGGGTTGGGGTATTGCCCTTGCTGGTTCCACAAACCATCACCCCTCATGTACACTCATAAATAAATTAAATTTTAACAACAACACAAAGACTCCTGCTCTGGCTTTTGACAGAAAAAGGTCCTTTATTAGAAAGCAGAGACTGATTTTTCCCGCAGACAATGGATTTCTTCAAAGATGCTAATGGCATCTGAATCAAAACCAGCCAGGAGGTACTAATTTCAGAAGAACTAAGTTTGAAATGTAATACTCCCTTTTCAATCAATTTCCAGCAGTCCCTCAAATGCACCGTTTTTACAACTACAAAAATACATGCTCTTTGTAAACAGGAACAATGACTGGCAGTCCCAAAGGAAGAAAAAGGCTCTCTAATCTCTCCTCAGGCACAATAAACAAAGTTCTTCATCTCTGAAAGCTCTTAGTTAGAAACTAATGGATGAATGGAACAACCTCAGCCTGAAAAAAAAAACAAACCAACAAAACAACAAACCAGACCCCCAAAATCCCTCTCAAAGCAGATAAAAGGTTGCTCTTCCCTGTTGGATGTCCCTGGAACACTCCAGTGATGCAGAAGAAATACCCTGATAAACCAAAGGCCCACTTGTACTGGGAGTTACGTGACCAACAAACAGCACTTGGGGGAAAAGATAAATCTGAAATGAACCTGCTAAACACCATATGGGATAACTTATAAAATACACCCATAGTTTAAAGGACATTTGGATGGCAGCTCAGTGAAAATTTAAAACCTTCCTTGCAGCTTCTAATGTGACCTGAAAGGTCACATTTATTCGCACAAGAACAATTGTTCAGGCACAGAAGGTGCATATTTCTGAAACAATCTGCAGTGGATTGGCTTACACTGTAAGAGCTGTGTCTTCATCCAGAGGGACTAAAGATACACGTGTTAAAAAAAATAAAATTAAAAATCAGACTCCCACTAGAACAGTGAAATGTAATTGGATCTTTTTTTCACCCTGGGGATTTAGACTGCTCCAGGACAAACACTGTGGTAACTAATAACCAATTGTGTATTATTGAAAATAGCAAACAGTCAAGTGGAGCATAATGACTGCCTTTGATGGAAGTCCATGATAAAGAACTGGGATGAAAAGCACTGGAAATGTTGCTCAAAGCTGCCCCAGCTCTGAAGGACACACTTATGCATGCAAGCACTCGGTGGGAGACACCTGACATTTGGCCACATTTTACGTAAAAACCCAAGTAAGCTCCTAAAGCATGTGCTGTGCTTTTGGCTGCCACAAAACTTGCAACTAATCTGCACGGCTTATTTTTTCCACAAGCAACCAAGCCAGCCTCCAGCAAGTCTCATGTTCATCGGAGCTACAAATTGCTGCAAGGGCAAGTTATTAACATAAGCTCTTCGTCAAATGAGGTTCTCAGAGGAGTCTAAGACACTGATTAACAAGCTGTCTAATTCCCCCCATCCCCTTCCTCCTGTTTCAAACCAGGGCCACCGTAGGTTTGGGGTTTGGCTTTAGTGGTTTTCTTACAGCTAAATCTGAACACGGTGTCTGAAGCAAGAGAGGGCAAGAGCTCCATACCCTACTGAGGGGCAGCTATGCAGCTGGGAGAAGGAAAGCCAGGAGCTTCCATCCATCCATCCATCCATCCATCCATCCATCCATCCATCCCTCCATTCCTCCATCCCTCCCTCCATCCCTCCCTCCCTCTCTGATTTGCGGGAGCAGATGGAAAATGACTTTTGGACACACACAGAGCCTCATCTCTGCGTGCTTTCAAACCAGGAAACCAGCCTGTTCTGCACAGGCACCAAGTGTGATGTGCTGGCACACCGTACCATACTGCTCCCTCTCCTGCCCATCTTGCCCAGGTGTTCTCGTTTGAAACCCATCAGTAGGCAAAATACCTTCACACAAAAGTGTCTTTCTATACACTTCAAACCTGGCCTGGTTCCAGCACACATCCTACTGGTAATTGGAAGGGGAAGCCACGCCGGTGTATGCATTTCTCACAGCACCTCACAAAAGCTGCATTCCCCAACTCGCCCACACACCCCACACCTTAACAATAAACAGGCAGGGCAGCCCGGGCCCCCCTGCCCACACACACACGCTTTGTTCAGCCAGCCCTTCTTCCACACCACCACGCTGGCTCAATAAACACGAGGAGCCGACCTGCGGCGCTCGTCCTGTGTAATGTATGCAATCACCCTCATCTGCCAAGAAGGCTGCCAGTGGAAACCAAACACGGGAGCGTCAGCGCTCCTGACGAACGCGCCACGCTGCAACCCGGCACCGCGGGGAAAAAAGGGCTCCTTAACACGCCAAGCTGGACTCCTGGCATCGGGAGAGGTTCAGGAGACCAGAAGGACCAGGCCACCAGGCTACCACCCTACAGCTAACACCATGAGGCGTTCAAGAGCAAGGACAAGGGGCAGGAGCGTGGACTATCCCAGCTTCCTAATAAAGGCAAGGCTCTCGGGCAGGAAATGAAACTGTGATTGAGGTAAAGATTAGACTCCAGCCCCAAGTTAAGTGGAGCAGGTCTGCCATGAGTGCTACCTACCATTTAGTGCACAAACCACCCAGCCAGCATCGCTCTCTTCCTTATCAAGGTGACTGCTAGGCTTTTCTCTTTATTCCCAACCACAGCTGTAGGGAGCTGGCAGGGAGTCATCCGACGGCACCTCTCCCATTGCCTCTTCAGGTCCCCAGCCAGATCCAAACCTTCTCCTGTATCTCAACCACCCCTGCCAGACACAACAGCCACGCTATTCCAGCCACTGGAAAGATGCCCTTGGTTCAGCAGCCTTGCTTTCTTTTTTTTTTTCAGGGAATAAAACCCAATGTTTCGTGCTCATGAAAGATCCTTGGTGGTATAGTGGCATGCTAAATGCTTACAGTAAAACAACCCCCCCAAAGTTAAAAATCCTCACAGTGCCTTTACAAGGCTGGTTAGGATGGTCAGTGTAAGACAGCAATAGGCTCTGCTGTTTGCCATGATTGCTGAGAGCATGCAATGCCAGATCCTAAAGCTTCTCACTGAAGGAACTACTGTGATAGCCACTATCTACCTGATTAAACTGTATTTGCTGCTCTGTCAGTCTGAATACAAACCCAGGCAGTATCAAGCATGACTCAAAGATTAAAACCAACACGCTAAAAGCAAAAAATAAACACCACACCCGACGAAATAAGGCCTAGCCAGATAGCACCTTTTCACCACAAAAATACCCTTATTAACTTGGGCCAGTAAAAAGGGTGGTTGAGACTGAAGGAAACTATTTGTGCTTCTTTCCTTCTTAAGCAGAGAAACCAGCCACCACAAAATTAAAAAAAAAAAAAAAAGAAAAAAAAAAAAAGGAAGAGGAACAAATACACAAGAAGTTTCCAAACCTTTTCATCTTGCGAAGCCTCCCTGCACTAAAAAAATTATTAATAACAACGCTTCCCTAAACCACAAGTTTTGCATCGAGGCTTAAAACACACCGAGCAGTATTTACGCTGGATTACAACCAGTCCAAAAGGAAACCTTCCACCGTCAAAACCCAAAAGAAAAAAAACCCTAAAAGGCAAAGAAACACACCAAACACCCCCCTCGGGGCGCCCTGCGCTGCCCGGAGCCCCCCTGGCCGGGGTGCAGCCCCGGGTGGGATGGATGCCGCGGGTGGGATGGATGTCCCGCGTGGGATGGATGCCCCGGGGGGGATGGATGTCCCGCGTGGGATGGATGCCCCGGGTGGGATGGATGCCCCGGGTGGGATGGATGCCGCGCGTGGGATGGATGCCCCGGGCACACCCCGCGGTGTCGCGATGTCCCCGCGTACCTGAGCGCCGTCCCCTCCTCCTCGCAGGGTGGGCTCCTGATGAAGAAGCGAGACAGAGTGCTGTGCCAGGAGGCGCCGGCCCGCCGCCGGCTGCTCCCGCCGGACATGGCCGGGACGGGACGGGACGGGACGGAGGTGCCGCCCGCAGCCGCCCCGCATCGAGTCCCCGCGGCGGCGAGCACCTCCCTCCCCGCCCCTGTCCCCTCCCTCCCTCCGCCCCCGGGGAGGAGCCGCGCTGGCGAGGAGGGCCGGCTGGAGCAGCCGAGGTGTGCGAGCACCCCGGCAGCAGCACCCCTGCCCCGGCAGCCCTGGAATCACCCCTGCCCCGGCAGCAGCACCCCTGCCCCGGCAGCCCCTGGAATCACCGCTGCCCCGGCAGCAGCATCCCTGGGATGCACCGCCGGCAGGGACCACCGCGCCCCCAGGGATGATGCGCCGGGGTTGGGGTTGGGGTTGGGGTTGGGTTGTTTCCCACCCAAGGTAATGGGCCGTAATTAGGCGCGAACAAAGAGAAAAGATCAGAGGGAACTAAGAACTCTGTAAGGAAAAAATAAAGGACAGGCAGCCTTTGAGAATTTACACCGCTGACCGGCTGCGAACAGCAGCGCCCAGCCTATTGCTGTGTGACTCCTGCCAGCTCGGAGATCCTGCACAGGGCTGTCCCTAAAGAGCCTCTCCCGGGTCCAGCATCCTCTGGCCGCTGCCAGGGCTGAGACAAACACGGGCACACTCTCCCCTCTCCCCTCCCTCTGTCCCCTGGGAACAACTTCAGGCCACTCTTGCTGATGAAGTGACCTGGAGGAAAGGGGTTCTCCTGCCTTTTAAAAAGTCGCCCCCCTAAGAAAGGAGTTTTTTGGTTTGGGTTTGGGCTTTTCAATAGCGAAACCTTCATTTTGCTCCCAAGAGCTGTGGCTTCCCTTGAGTTAAAACTATACCTACCACCAGAGGTGACCTTGTCATTGCAACAACACAGTGACAAATACTATCCTCATTTTACAGATAGAGTTGATGTTCAAAACCCTTAATGAATTACGAGCATGAGTTACTTGTAAAACAGACTAACCATGATGTAAGGATTTTAAATTCAGAACCACACTTTCATCACACCAAGCCCCTCTGCTGCTCCTTCTGACTGCCTATGCCTTACACCTCAGCTCCTTTTTGCCTTTGGCCATCTCACGGAATCGTGGAAGGGTTGAGGTTGGATGGGACAGGTGGTCCAACCCCCCTGCTCAAGCACAGACACTGGAAGCAGATTGCCCAGGACCATGTCCTGGTGGCTTTTGAGTATCTCCAGCTCCAAGGTCTCTCTGGATAACCTGTGCCAGTGATCACAGCTTTGCTGTAACATTTTATTTGTTCATTAGGTCACTTTGATCCCTCTCTGACCCCCTCTTTGCCCATATTCTTTACCACTGTGCCACAGCGGGGGCCAGATATGAAGCTGGTACTGGAGGCCCATCTGCAGAGCAGCAGCAATAAAACAGCCTGAAAAAAACCTTCTGTCTGCTTTTCTGTCTCCTTTCCCTGCCTCAGCTATATAGAACTCTTTAAGAAATGTGCAGACAGCTCTGCTTTGTACTGTCCAAGTCTCACATAGCTTTCATGTGGATTTTAAAAACACAGACACAAGTGGATAGTGGACAGGCACTTCAGTTTTTACCAGTCAGCCTGAGTTGTTTCAACTATCTGGTTGTTTCACGGGTTACAAAATTTCTCATGTCACAAACCTTGTTCAGGGAACCATCACTTAGTACACAACAGGGTTCTATCCAGTTTTCAGTGTCCAGACAAAACCAGACAATTCTCTCAGTGATACAGATGCCCCAACCCTTGCAAAAAAATCCCATGAAATATTTAATTCCAAAACAGTTTGGAGGAAAAAAAGAAACCACATTTTGAGAGTAGCTACACATACTTGCCAGTTCCCAGGGAAATGGCAATGGGGTTAAAACTGCAAAATGTAACAGCAGCCCCTGTAAAACATTATAGAGGAGACACTCCCTCTGACATTCAAAACAGAAGTAATTAGGCTCCAAAACCAAATTAGAAGAGTGGCAATTTATTAGGACTGCACAAACAGGCTGCAGGGAGGCTTAGGCTCTCAGTGCCTGTTTATTACTTTTAATTTTTCTTTGCCACATACATCTCACAGCTTCCCTATTGCTTGAGTAAGATCTAATCCCTAAGCTGTAGCAAACCTGAATATAATAATTAGCATTTATAAAGCATCCGGTATCTTCAAAGGATTTAAGAATTAATTAATCCTCATAATCACCTCAGGATGTAGTTAAGTATAATATGGTGAGTGGTTTGCAAACAGAGGCAGAGGCAGTCAAACACCTAGCTGCATCCAAAATCTGTGTCCACACTCTCCCAGCGAGATGCCTGGAGGGGCACCACAGGGCAGCATGAAGCATTACCAGGGCTGTGCTTATCCAAGAACGAAGAGCCAACCTAATCAGAAATGCTAAACCCAAACAGTAACATTTTGTACTCAAATCTGTTCCTCCTTTCCTCACTGCATCTAAAAGCAGAAAATAACACAAATGCACCGAATGGCAGTTCTATCAGAGGCAAATGACAATAAAACTAATCAAAACACTAAAATTGTATCAATGGAAAAGATGAACCCAGCCCATGTTAGATAATCCCTTTCTCTTTTCTGTATCCTGGAGTAACTGGGTACTTAAGAGTAAATAATTTTGCCACATTTAAAATAATAAAAAGGGAACTGCCAGCAGGGTTGCCAGGAGGAACCCAGATTTAGGCCCCTAGCCTTCCCCCAAAGGGGGGAATGATGAGCTTTCACCCAAAGATGCAGGATGTCCCATGTGGCAGGTGGCTCCACGTATTAACACAGCTGTCAGCAGGGACAGCAGCACCAACACGTGCGAGCCAAAACAGATGGGGAACAGGTTCCTTTCTGCCCCAGATTAGAGCCCTCACATATGGCCCCCATGGCATCACCAAAGGCACTGAGAAACCACTGCAACACAGTTGCAGGGCATTTGCACAGAAGAGGAAAATGTTGAGGCTCTCAGTATTTTTTTTCCCTAGTTCGTCCTGCCCAGAGTTTCACTTGAACTTTGGATAAGAGAGGGGAGAGTGCTGTGACAATTCCACATGCACTTAATTTTTCTACTGCAGTTCTGATTGTAATGGTTTTGCAGAAGGGAAACCTCCCCCTTGTCCTTACTGATTTAGAGTGAGCAGACGGCGAAATTTTAATTGTACTTTCTCCATTTCCTCCTTTTTATGGGTCTTTAAAATCTTGAGGCAAATCTCTTGTTTTGTTTGGATACCGAAAAGGAAAGCAAGTTTCCATCATGCTGGTTTAGGAGGAGCCCTCCTCTCACACCCAGTTTTAGACCTTTTCCTGATACACTGAAGTCATAACTGGGGGAGAAATACAGTCTTAAAACCTTCAAACATTTTGCCTGCAAGCACATTTTAGCACTCAAACTGTTCCCATTGTTGGACTGCTACCATAAGAAGTGGTCTTACATTTTGAGGTACAACTCTGCTAAACAAAACCATAGTTCAGTTTTCTGTTTCATACATGTCTAACACATTTATCTATAAGAATATTTTATATGTCTCTGCTACTTTTTCTTGTTAATAAGCAAGTCCATTTTCCAGGCTCTTCCAGAACATGACTACAAGTAGATGTAGCACAAATAATGACAGTATTTTAATAATCTACAGCCCCTTACCTATCTTTTCCCTTTCCATATAATATAATATAAGATGGCAAGGTTTCTAAAAGGTGCCATAAGACCATGAATTAAAATGCCCATAATGGAGTCACCATGATTCCTAGCTATTTTTCACAATCTTAGTTGTCCAGATGTAGAAAAACATGCTGACGGCTTTAAAATCTCTAATCTATACTTACTCTAGAATGAAGGCAAACAACAGAGTTGAAGATTTGGGTCTTGGATATGCTATTACAGAGATGAAGCAGGTCAGCAAGGATTTCTAGGATTATTTTCTATGCAGCCATGACCTCCTGCTGTACAGTACATACTGCGCAGCTTCCAGCAGCCCTCATCCTTTAACTGTAAACACACAGTTCCTCCATTTGATTTACTGAAAATGGTTTAAAAGGCAACCACATGGTCAGCTGCTATTGTTCAAATGCCTTCATGTCTGGAGAAGACAGCTGGAAATGACTCATGGCGTTCAACTGCAACTTCTGAGACCCATAACTGTGCTCTTGATTATTTTGGGTAAGATTTATACATGCTGCTACCTATGGCTAAAGTTCAGCACAGTAATTAAAATCAACTTTTTGGAAAGCCTCTCCTATTTGTTTTCCACTCTCTAAGTTGTGACATTTACATTTAACCTGTAGCAAAAGTGCTAAAATGGGAAGCTAATTGTAAAGTACAAAATAAGAAATGACCAACCCACCTACAGAACCTTTTTTAAAAGAGACTTTTGCAGCAAAAAGCACTCAGAAGCCTCATACTGTGGTGGAATGTATGCACCTAACTACTCTAGATAAGGACCAATGTCCTTTACTGCTAATTCCAAAAGATTTGACAACTTTCAGCTGATCAGCACAGCTTGTCTGGAAGGCTTCCAAGACATTTTTGACAGCACCTCATCTCAATTAAACTTGTGTGAGCACAAAATAAAGATTAAAGATTAAACTCACTTGTCCTCTTACCAGTGCTAATCATAAACCATCCTACCCTAACTGGGGTCAAGAAAATGTGCACTTTATAGAATGAGGTCTCTGTAAAACCAACCTGCTTCCTTGCTAAACCATTCTGTCATTCACCACCACCATTCCTTGAAAAATTAGGGTTAAACAAAGTGCCTCAGTAAGCTAATTTCATCCAAATTCTAACATATATATTGTATGTGTGGTAAAAAGCAGCACAAATCATTTAGTGCTCAAAAGAATGCA
This sequence comes from Margarornis squamiger, assembly GCA_035222235.1. Lineage (NCBI taxonomy): Eukaryota > Metazoa > Chordata > Aves > Passeriformes > Furnariidae > Margarornis > Margarornis squamiger. Next base: position 4,383,697 of record JAWWTY010000001.1, on the reverse strand, counting down.
AGAGCTTTCACAAAGAGGTTCTTACATGCAAATGAAGGAAATCCATGAAATACATAACCAGCAACTTTTACACTGGAATTCATTTAACTCTTTTCCACTTAGAATATCTTTTGAATATCAGATTTGTGGTTAAAAATGAATATACACCTTTCTGCACACATCTACACACTTTCAAATATAAAATCAAATTACTACTCTAATAGGCTTGCTGCATTTCCATGCTTGGACATGAAAGTACATTTTTAAGTTTGCAGATTACTCAGCAATTTTAAATTGTGGTTCAGGCCTATGTACAGTAAACTTAAAGCCTCTGGACAGCAAACCTGCGTTTTTAGTTACCTTTCAAAGATTTCCTAAAACTGTTCCTTGGCCCCAAGGCTTCCTAGAACCACTGACTGCAAACCAATGCCACCTTTTTTCCATCCTGCTGGATTTCACAAAGTAGTTTCTATTCTACTGTTTTCCATCTTATAAAATGCTATTAAAAATGTTTGAACATTAGCATATATATGTATAAAGTAACCCCTTAACACATTCACATTGAGCAAGAGTATCAGCATGTTCCAAAAGGAAGAATCATCTTTGGTGTCTGGAGAAACACACTGCAAAATACTCAGTATATAAAAATGACTGTAAGTACAGCGGTCTCTAACAAGCAGAATTCTTATGGATTGAGCCAAACAGGATCATAAAAGCTTTTGGCTGCAAACGTTGCAGAATCCCATCTGGTTTCATGGAACAACTTATTCTCCTCTCCATTTAAGCTTCCACTAAGAAATTAAAAAAGAATCAGAAAAAAGAAGAGACCTTTTCTAATGTATGCAAATTATACCCATAAGTTATTGCAAACAGGCAGAAAATACTTCAATCTTATTGCAGAACAAACAGAAGACAGTGTAATTCTTGGCATACAAGTTTCACATAACAATAAAGAGTATGTATTGGGTACGGAAAAAGGGTAAGAAAGAAATCTCCAAGGCCAAGTGTGTAAGAATGCAAATGACCACTGAGCAGGCTATGCCTGGTTGGCAGTGGATAGGCAACAGCAAAACTGATCCCCACACACAGACCTGTTTGGTTTTGTTGAGTGTTTTTTTTTTTAAGCCCAACAAAACAGAACCTTTAGTAGGGAAAAGAAGATTTCTCTTAATCCCCAAAACCAAAAATTCTGAGTAATCCATGTTTCCTCACGCAAGCATTCACTGTTAGTGAAGTCAGAGCAGAAAAGCTTTTTCAGCAAAGTGAACACCATCACAAGCCAGTGTCTGGCTAAGGGGGATATAAGCCTGACACTGGTCTTTTTTATTTGATGTTGTTCTTTAGACACATTTTCTGTATGTAATGCACAGCTTTGGTCCAATAAAAATAGGAGTAATAAGATTAAAGGGGTTTCTCCACAATGGAAGACAACATTTTCTCACTGTAGCTCACAAGGAGTGGTTTTTCCAAATTTTGTTCAAGCCATGCTGAACTGCTGCTCAAAATGAAGGTTCACATTATTTCTACATTAAATCAATTCCTTGAATAAAGCTGTAAAATTGTTTTTATATTACAAGTGGATTGAAATCCTCCTACTTAGTATGATGCCAATATCAGATCAACTGTCATTCACTTAACAGCTTAGGCATTGCTGTGGCCTTAAAGAAAGCATGTAGAGATTTTCTTCCTGCATAAATCACTGACTTTCTGAGGTGCATTACCTGACACAATGACAGAACACACACACACCCCTCCAGGAAAGCAGCAGACTTAATATGCAAAAAAAGGGTTTTAAAATGCTTTTTCAACCACTGCATGACACAGAGTAGACAGAGAACTAAGTAGTAGTTTAACAGCTATGAAGGGTGAAAAGGAGATCTGGTACTCAAAAATATTCCTACAACATGAACTGTTTGTTTTTGCATGTCTTTTGATTTCCAGAAGCTGCAAAGCTACAACACAAGAGGTCTGTACATATGACAATATTGGTAGGTCAGCACTGGGGTGGCCACTCTGTACTTGATTTCTAAGATAATAGTGATTGATCTTATTTTATAACAGTACCCCCATTAAAGAAATAATGAGGCTCAACCCTTCACTGTAAAATGCAGCAATACTTTCGAGCTACTAGATTGGATTATAGATCAATTCAGCCTCCTTTGAAACTGCTGCCAAAAAATTTTACAGCATTGATTTGCTCTTAATTTAAACTTCACTAGAGGACTTAGATAATTATCCATGGGCTCTAGGCACCTCCAAACAGTCACACTTCCCTGTTGAAAACTACCTTAAGAATGTAAAAGATCATCTAAGAAAAGGAGGGCAGAGAAATGAAAATAAATATTACAAGAGAAAAGCATCACCTTTCCCAGCAGAAACATTCTATCCTTGAAAAGAAACCCTTCAACAATCCTTACTCCTCTAGAGCAAGAATGTAATGACCAAGTTGCTTTCATGTAACCCACTGATGACATAATAAATGTTGAAAAAAAATCCTTGGAATACTGTTATAATTTAATCACTGTCTAATCCTTTACTAGTGGAATAAACTTCCCCAGCTCCAACTGGACCATACTACAAACTTGTATTTTTACTAAATATTTCACTGGAATTATTCCTGAGTGGAATAACTGGTGTCTGGAGACCTCTTGCCAAGTTTTGCTGCTCTTTCACATGGTTTCAGCTCCATGGTTTTAAAACTAGGGATTGTTTCCTTCTTAAATTTGTACAGGCATGCCTACACTGGTGCATTTGTTCAGAGCACAAGGGTATTTTAAAGATAATCCTCACTAATTGTGCTCCTGTTTACATCACAAAGTAGGCTGGGAGTACACAAACTGAATTCTTTTGGGATGAAACCACACTGGAAAGCTGAGTGCACTCCATGTGCTCCAGCAAGAGGCTCTCAGAAAGGAGCAGGCTGGAGGAACTCGAGCCTCACAGGCTGGCAAGAGGCTTAGGTTTCTTTAATATTCATTAGCATTAGCATGACTCTGCTTCAGCCCAAAGAAACTTCCTCCACATAGCCCAATTTCCTTGATTTTTTTAAATCCTTTCTTTACTTACAGATCTTCAGCAAACTAAATTTGGTTCAGGAACTGTTTTGCTAGGCCTACAACCTACTTACTGATCTCCAAAGACAAAGCTGCTTGTAGAACGACTGCCTAACATGAAGTTCCTAAATTCACACTTCTTTTACTATACAATTTAACCTGATCTTCAAAGGTGTCCCCTGAATCCCAGAGAAATTACATACACCTCCTTGTGATTGGAATATGATTGTAATACAATGAAGTTCATCTGCTGGTAAACAATTTGGAAACCATCAGACCATTTAACGGCACACAAGAGACATTAACAGCCTGGATTTCATTTCCAGGATTGATTCTGAACAGGAATAGTGGGAGTGGGTTTCATGCTGTCATCAGAGGAGTGGAAAAAGTAAGCAGGGCTGATTTGCATGGTGAGATCCTGATATCCACTGAAAGAGAACAGCATGTTCTCACGTACACGCTGTACTTCTGAGAGCAGGAATTTCATATGGCTACAAAAATTCTACCAATTAAGTAGTAACCCAACTGACTGAACAGTGGTAAATTAATTGCAACGTGCTGGTTCACACCAACAGATGCTTTCATGATGTAACTTAGTGTGACAGGAGCTACAGAGCCTTGAACTAAAGTGTGGTTACAAAACATTACTAAAAACATTTGGCATTTGTTATAAGAGAGCATTTTAAGTTCTGAATTCCGATTAGCTAGTACACATATTAGTTTTGCATTGTAACAGTGCATTTTTAAATTTAAGCAAATTGAAGCAGTCACGTATGGGCTGTGAACAATAATAAAAAAGGATCAGGGCATATCAAGTTAACCTTTCAAAGCAAACTTTCCTGACCTTTCTGAGAGTTGAAGACTTTCTCGGGAGTCCCCTTTGTTGCTTTTTTCAGTCCTGTCTTCTGTGACTTTCTCCCACTATCTATTTTGATTCTCAAAAAAAACCCCCCCAAACCCAAACCAACAGGAAAGAGAGCTGCAAGGTTTTGCTGGCAGAGGACTCTGCAAAAGTGAAAAGAAGCAGACCAGAGAGTATAGGAGCAAGATTTGTAAGCGTTTCTGTAAAACAGAAACAAGGCAGGCCAGGAAAAAACAAATAAATGGATGACAGAAATGAATCATAAGAAGAGTGATTTTCCAAAAGAGTAAAACTTCAAAAAGGAGTAAAACTTGGAGCAAACACACAACACCCCTCCCCAAACAAATAAACAAAACCTCCCCGGAGCAAAACCACCCCTTTTGAGGTTACTCTGTATTTCTTGGCTTGAGAGATGTTTGCTTTTAAGGTCAAGCATTTTGCATCTACGTTAGTTTTACTTCTTATTACTAATGACATGATATTTCCCAGTTAGAGCTTCGAAAGATAAGCTGCTCTCTGAAACAGAGCTGCACAGCTGTTTTGTTTTACAGGAGCACTGAAATGCAGCTATTACATTATCCCAGAGCCTGCCTGCAGACAGCTAAGCAGTGCAGCTGAGCTGTTATGTCTAGTCTTTTTACAGCAGCTTATCCCTCCTCTTATTAGGAAATAAACCCCCCCAAGCATATTACAGTTAAAGGGCTGAGATTAAAAGAGGGATCCATTGCATTTACATACTGACACTTACAACTGCACTTGCTTAAGGTGAAACTTGTCCAGGAGTCTCCAGGCCATGCAGGCTCTCAGCAGGGCTGCAAGAAGGAGCTGCAGGTTAAACTCAAGGTTCCCATGGATTTATGCTCTGAGTGCTAGAGGGGCAAGGCTGGAAAGAGTTAGGAGTTTACCTGAGAGCCCCCTCCTTGCTGAAGAGACCTGGAAGGCAACACTTTGTATGTGAGCACAACTCATCACATTTCAGCTGAAAAGACTGTAGTCTTGAGCACTGCCAGGCATATTTAAGGGATATTAATAAGTATGTAGGAGGTCAGCGTGCACAGAAGCAACAGCACGTAACGTTGTGTGGTGTGTAGAGACCAAATTCTCTGTGTCTCTTTCAGTCACTCAATTGCCTTCCAAGCTACCACTTTAATGCACAGACCTACAGTAACACGGAGCAAAAAAACAGGGAATATGCCACAAATCTCCTTTAAACCTCCAAAGGAACTTCTCTGCTTTGTTCCTAAGGCACAATGAACTTGTCTTGGGCAGCCAGGTAGAACTCATTAATTATTTTAAATATAAGAGGAGAACAGGACTGAAGGCTGACAGCCACTAGGCCCTCAGAAGACAACTCCACAGAAGCCTTTTTGCACAGATGCACAAATATTTTGTGCAGTATGTGATGCTTGTACCAAATTCAACTGCTGTTTTCAAGAAGGGCTTATGAACCACATTAGAGAGCAAAGAGTACTTCCCTCAGATCTGTGGATGGAAGAACAAAGCAGAAGGTTCAAACAGCTTCCCATGACAGTAAAGACAATCCATGAGATAAACATAATGCTTTATGTAGTTCAAAATAAGCAAACAAAAATAATCAGAAAACCATCAAGATCCAGATTATTCAAGAAAGTCAGAAATGCAGATAGATCTTATGTAAGAACTTAAATTTTCTTTGGCAGAAAAAAAAATTAATGTCAACTTAAAATTAAATGCTTCATTTAAGTAAGACATATAAGCAGACCAAAATCATTACAAAATACTTATAGAGAACAAAAGAGTTTTACCAGTGTTATTTTCAAGAGAGTAGGTTTAGATTAGTTATTAGGAATAAATTCTCCCCTGTGAGGGTGGGCAGGCCCTGGCACAGGGTGCCCAGAGAAGCTGTGGCTGCCCCAGCCCTGGAAGTGTCCAAGGCCAGGCTGGACGGTGTTTGGAACAACCTGGAGGTGTCCCTGCCCACGGCAGGGGCTGGAACTGGGTGATCTTTAAGGTCCCTTCCAACCCAAACCATTCTATGATTCTATTATTATTTTCCATTACTGTATTATCCAATGCAAAGTAAAGCAGAAAATAATCTGCCCTCAATTCCCAGGAAAACTTCTCAGGATTACATATTATCTTTCATCCTTTGTATTTTATTTTTGTACAGATATTTTGATTCAGACTTAACAAAAGGCCAAAGATGTCACAAAAAGAGACATGAAAGATAAATACTTCCCTGATAAACTCAACTGTCAGAACTATAGCATCCCGTAAGAAAGATTTGGTTTTTTTACAATGAGACTTAGTTTTCCCCAGCAAAACAGGGGAGTTAATTTTAACTATTTAATAACTCAAAGTACATTTCAGACAGGGCCCTTTGCTCCAAATACTCCTCTATTAAGTGAGCCCTAAAAGGCATGCTGACAGAACATTTGTGTGGTTCATATGTTAATGGTGTGTGTGGGGGAACTTTTGCAAGAGCTACATAATACGCCTCCCCCAGAACTCAGGTGAGCACTCAGTTAAACACAGCCTTCAGTATTCCCCCTGCTTGTTTCTTGAGCAAGGCAGGAGGGATTAAAGGGAAGAGGTGGCATAGCAAAAATAAAGTTCTTACTGCCTTCATTTACTACCTGTGGTACATATTTAAAATCAGAAAGTTTACTATTCTCCAAAGCAAAACATTCTTCATACTCAACTGAAGTGTATAACGCATTTCATTAATGATCTGATAAACAAGTGAACTCTCCCTTAACTGTTTCCAAAATACAACTTTTAGGAAACTGATGCACAGGAATAGAGAGCAGAGGGGGTGTGGAGTCTCCTCCCTGGAGAGACCCAAGATCCTCATGGACACAACCCTGTGCCTCGTGCTCTGGGAGGACCCTGCTGCAGCAGGGAGGTGGGACCAGAGGACCCACTGTGGTCCCTTCCAGCCTCACCCAGTCTGTGATTCTGGGAATCATATGCTCCTTAAATATCTGGAAGAGCAGTCCAGGAAGTGCATTATTAGGAAGTGTAAAAAACAGATGCAATTAATTAAAAAAGCTCAGCAACAGAGATAGCATTTTATTACGGTACACAATGCTATATCCACTGGAAAACGGATAAACAAATTGCAAATGAAGCTAACAGAAAAAAGCAAAATCTCTTCAGATGTAAAGACCATCAATGAGCCTATTTAGGTTAAGAAACCCAACCAGGGCATGTTGTATATTTGAAGTTTTATTGATGGGAATGTAAATATAAACATGGCATATCACAAAAACAATTCATAACGTTTCATTAAAAGCCATTCCTTAAAAACATCTGCAATCATCTGTAACAAATTATTTGAATCCTTGTATCTTTAATCAAAATATTTCTCTAGAAGCCTATTATAGATGGTTACTAAAAACCTAATGTAAAACTTTAAATTAAAAAAGTTTGCAGAAATACCTAAAAATGGGCACATAAACCAGTAGGTATCTCATGCAGCTGTACTTCAGAAAGTGCTGATTATTTTTGCTCAGGAAAATAAATATTCCCATCTGCTCAAAAGTGTCCCCCCAAAAAAACAGAGGGGCATTTCCTAATGGCTGATTATCCCCCAAAACTCAAATGAATGCAGATGTTCACTGTTAACACATCTTTTTTAAAAATACACTCTCCAGTCACAAGAGTCAATTTAATTCACCAATGTGCATACCTGAGGTGCTATATTGTCTACATTCAGTTTTCCTGGAAGAGGTACTAAATTGAAACAAGCCAATACAGGATCTTTTAGCTGATCTGTTCATTTTCTTTAAATCATTCTTCCTTTTCAAGGAACTTGTACAACTCCTGACAGAGGGTGGGAAAGAACACCATACATCTTTTATTTATCTCTCATGTCTTCATTGCTTGCATCTGATCTGTTAATAAAAAGAAACAGGCAGTCCTTAAACACAAGATGAATTCTTGCTGTATTTTGGTTTTTTTGCAAACATAATCAATAGATATTTTGGTGTAGTTACAAGAATGAGGAACAATGCAGAGTTGTTTTCAACTTGCTCTCTCATCCACTTCTGAAATTCTTGCACAGCCAAGTTGTTTCCCAAATGTTGCTACTTAAACAGGAAGACTCTTTCACCTAATTCAGTTTTTATCTTCTTTGGGTTTATAAGGTAACTTTGATGAGAATAAGACTTGGAAATTCGTAAGTAGGCATTTCAATGTTAGCTTCCATATAACTGAACGGAAACCGCAAACTATTGAAAGTTTGGTTTTGAATAACTCCCATGAAAACTTTGCTCTCAGCAGTCATACTTCTCCATAATGCTGCCTGACTGCCACTTCTCAATTGCCTTCAAGCACCTCCTCAGTTAGCACAAATGTGCCATATCCCCATTACAAAATGTGGAAATCAGCACAATTTCCCCCACTAACAGGCTATGTGGCCAGTGAAACAGGTTAGTGTTACTCTACTGATGATGTGTTGTTGCAATAGGAACAACAAAAATACAATACAAAACAGGGAAATAGCAAACTCAGCCTTCACTATGAAAAAAAAAAGGCAGAAGTTCATGCCCCTGCCACCCCAAATCTGAGCTCCCTGTAAGGGGTCTGCAAAGGGTACCTAAGGGAAGCACAGCTGCTGGCAGGGAGAACTGTGCATTCATTCACCTGGTGTCATTTCCTCCACTGATCTTATGGCTGTGATTTAAGGACTGCTGGAACTAAAGAGTTGTTCCAAATACTTCCATCTAGTGCTCCAGCAATGAGGAGAATCAGAGTAAAAATTTGTTCTTGAAATATCAAAGCCTTCATGCACTGAAAGTATAACTTGCAAACTCCACGTGCTTAGGTACCAACACTGTTTAAACCCAACCTCTCTTAAGCTTTTGAGGATGCTGAACCAGTGAGTTAAAAGAAATTTTTGGATAAATCCATGAAGAATTTCAGCTCGGCAAATGAAAAAGTTTAACAGTCCATGAGAAGTGAATAGCTATGAAGAGCTATGTGAGTGACAGGAGAAGCATCTGCTTGCTGTGCTTAAAAATCTACATACACAACTTAAATATCTTGTCAGGAAATATTTTGACAAGCATTTGAGATCTGTTTAAGTAGCTTGAAGCGACATGCAAAACCATCAACTCAAAATTTGGATTAAAACTTAAAAGGTTCCTCCAAGATAAGCAGAGACCCTGAAAAATCCCAGGAAAATGTTACAAAATCAGAGCTATGCCTGAAATTAGGAAAAAGTAGATGATTTGGAATCTGGCTCTATGATAACTGGGTAAAGCAGTGAAGGAACCTCAGCGTTAAGATCCTGGTCTCCCACACTTTCAGGTGGTGGAGGAGACACCATTGTCCTTGTAGGGCAGCCAATCTCTTTGTAAAGACCATTTTTGGCGAGCATCCCTCCCTGTGAAAACACCACCAAACGGTTTTGCTTTCTCTACCAACAGCGTAAACCAAACCATCTCTTTCCGTTTCGCGGTAAGGGTTGTGAGCAGAAAGGGCAGCGCTGTAAATGGCCCCGGGGCCCAGCAGCATCTGCAGGAGGGCAGTGGCTCTGTCCCTGTCCCCGGCACAGCAATGACACCCCGCGGCCACCGCAGCACAGCACACTCGGCACGGCACTCACAGAGCTACGGTGAGGACGGCTCTACCGAAACAAGGCTAATCTATGCATTTAGCACCACACGGGAGGGCAAAAGAGACCACATCCTGGCCAACATGCAACAGGAGGATGTGCACTGTAATTAAAAAAGCTGTTGGAACACATCATCGGAGCTGCATCTCATATTTCCCATGTAGTTATGAGTGTCTGTGTGTTATGATTCCTACAGTGTAAGCTGTTCTTATTTTGGCTCTAGATTAAAGAACTGAAGTTGAATAAGCAAAACTGGTGTATTTGTGTGCTTGGCTTATTTTTCTAGTCTGCTTATTCACCATTTCCTGATACATAACATTAAATTATGTAAAACCAGGACAGGACAGTAAGAATAAATTAAAGAACAAACTAACTACCACAATAATAAATTGAAGTGTGGGAGCTGGTATTGTTTAAACTAAAGCATTACCCTGTTCGCAGGAGCGTGCATTAGTATTTCATAATGCACACTTCTGTCAGGGAAGCAGATGTGATCTTTTGTGTACAATAAGGAGCTAAATGAAAGGCAAATATGAGATAGTGCATTAGTACTCACTGTGTAATTTGATCTGAGAGCAGAAGTGGACAGAAAGAAAACAAAGGAAATAATAAAGAAAACACCATACAAAATGAAAAAGTTTAACAGAATGAAAACAGAGCAAGAGAATGACTTATGCTATATACCTTGGAGCCAATCCACACCTTCTTGCAATCCTTCTCCTTTAAGAGCATCGCTGGCACTGAAAGAAACAAATCAAATTACAAAAACATTGTAAAAATACCAGTTTCAGTTGAGTCATCCCTATACTTATAATTTACAGAATTGCAAAGTAGCATCAAGTACTGTTTACTTAAGTTTCCTTCACATGGAGAAGACTGCTTCTCAAAAGATACAGAGCACCTTCCCCATATGGAAACACCTTTTCAAGATGTGATCTACTTTAATTTCAGTTTCAAGGTGAAGGAATCATTCCTAGAACACCTCCACTCAGACAACTCCTTCCCCAGGTGATGCTGTAAAAGATGTTTACTACCTACAACAGCAGTGCTGAATCACAGAATCATTTAGGCTGGAAAAGACCTTTAAGATGATCAAGGCCAGCTGCCCCTCCTACGCAGTTCCTGCACACGGTGACAAAGCTGGAGTACAGTGTGGACACCAACCCTTGGAGGCTCTGCCAGTACATAAAACCATAAAGCTACACTGAGAGCAGTGTAAATCTGCCTTTGAACCACGGGGGGATAACTGTTTAAATGCCCCTCGTCCTGCAGCTTATGGAAACTGGCACAGCAATGAATGTGGACTGTTGTGGTGGTTTGCTGTAAAATGATCATCCAAGAAGCTTGAGAATTCATCAGTGTGATTTCTGAGACAAAATGCAATGTCCAGGTGACCAAATTTAATATTAAAGGGACTAAAATAAGAATTGTAGTTTTCAGCAGCATTTAGCTGCTGATTTCACTTTTATTTATAACATTTGGGGACCGTAATAAGACAAAAACTAACTTCGATAGAACACTAATGATAAAAGGAGTTTTTTCCTTGTGAAGACTAGCACAAATCCCTTCTATTCACATGAAAGCTTACATCCTTCAGAAAGAAAAGACACTAGCTCCTCCGACTAAATATCCCCTTAAACATTACAGAGTACAAAGAGTACAGTGTCCCTCTGAATTCAGATGAGAGCAGTTTACTAAATGGCCTTTCAACAGTACTTTACTAAAGCATCTGCAGAGTGGAAGAAAACCCCAGATGCTTTACTGTTGATGTTCTGAAACCTGCAAGACAAACTAGCAGCATCTGATAACAATTTTACTCAATTTACCAGGAAAAAATAATGGCAGCTATTTTTCTGAGAAGAACACTGCTTTCTGATTTCACTAGAAGTCCTCCATTTCATTATTTGGGTAACAGTTCTACTGTGAAAACTTTTAAGGTACAGTCTACATGAACGCTCTGTGTGTTCAAAACAAGTTTCATAGTGTTTTTTAATATTACTCCTGTTTCCACACATAGCAGCAGTCTTTTACCTGCTTGTTTTAATTGATGTTATATAGTAATGAGTGGTGTGACAAAGCTAAAATACAAATGCACAAAGTAATACCAGTAAAAGAGGACTTTACCAGATATGCCAGGGCTTGTCTTTGATGTTTTCTAGTGACAGTAACTGAGACACTTTCACAGAGGACACTGCATCCCTGAGGTCCATCTTGTTAGCAAAGAAGAGAATAGGCAGTCGACGGTGCTTAATATCTAGGCATGAGCAGAAACAGAACTTGCATGACATTGTGCAACACTTATTAATCTCTACATGTAATAAGGAAACTGCTTTGACAGGAAACTGTTTGGCTCACCTGTGAGTGCAATTCTCTGAGGGCTGTATCCTACACTGTTGGGTCACAGGGCCTCTGGTGCATGCTTCAAGAATGCTCACAAACTTTCTGGCAGGCTTTGCAATCTTCCAACCCCTCTGCCCCTACCTTAAACCCACACTTAAAGCTGTAGGTGTGACTTGCTGGTGAAGCTGAGGAACAGATGAAACAACTGCCTAGAAGTACTGCACATCTTTGCTTAGTGAGGACTGGATGTATAAAATGACCGATAAATTATTTGTGTTCATTCATAAAATTATAACTAGAGTTGCATAAGGGCAGTCTGAATTATCCTTTAGTATCATGGAGAGCATCCATCACTTCACAGAATTTATAAAATTGGAAAAAAAACACTGTGTGAACATCTTTTATCCTACCTTCCCTTGAAGGACCTTTTTTTCCAGCTCTTCTCAGCTAGCAGTGAGAACTCCAGACCAAACAACATACACTGGCATTTTCTGGGATGCTTACACACAGGCAAGCTTAAACCTCAGTGATCACCCCAAAAAGCTAGAGTCATTGAAAGGAAACAAAATACAGTCTTCAAACTTACAGATGTAAAACTGCCAAAAAAATACCAGCACCAACACTAACTCCAAGAGTTTTTCATGTTATTTATACAAAGGATGATTTACAGGATTAGAAAAAAAATCTAGATTTGAGTCTATCAATTGATTCTTGATAGGAAAAGCCCACATCATCACCACCCCCATACTTATGAAAATTGCTACATAGGCTCTTTTTAAAATGGTAAAAAAGAAGGTATTTCACATAGGAAATAAGCTAAGGATTTATTTTAAAACTTCAAACACAAGCCAGCTGCACCTGCTGATGGGGAGAGGGATGATAAAAAACACAAAAAGCCCCACAAACTGTCAGGGCTGAAGTGGTTTGAACCTTCCTAAATATTTGCTTTTCAAATTCCCTACTAAACCTTTCCACAGCATCAGTGGAGATAACACTACCTACCCATATTCAGTAAAATTGTAAGTGCTGACCAAAATGCTGATGATTTTCACCAACTATTTACCCTGCCTGGGGCTCCCTTTTTCTTTGGTATGTCTAACACAAATCAAAGGCTTCAAAATCCAAGCACAGAGTATCATTAAATCTGTTTTGATTCCATAGTTGAACAGCTTTTGTGTCTCCCAACTGAATCTCTTGGATTAGTTTAGAGTATAATGAAATGAACCCTGGTACCCACAGGTTGCAGGTTATGGGTAAACTGAAACCCCAGAAATTAGCTGACATCACATATGCAAAGAGACAAGTTAAACAAGGAATTTTAAAAAAAAATTAAAGGCATAACCTCCCCACACACTCATAAATGTACACTCAAAGATATTTGCTAAATAAAGTGGTGGTCACAGAAATTTACATTATTTCCTATTGTGCAGTATTTCCCTCCCACACTTTCACAGTTACTAATGCAAAGTGTTCTAGCTGCAAGCAGTTATGAATTAACACATTAAAAAATATGCCAGACACTAGATGTGTGATGTGTAATTTTATACAAAGAATGTCAAATTGACAAGAATTTCAGTTTATTTCAGAAGCATGTGCTGGAGGTCAAGTGACCCAAGAGTCAGTATCTAAACCAAATCATCTATAGACTCCCATCTTTCAAAGTGCTGAAGAACTCGAGTTTGAGTGAAAAAAATAACATGATACAGTGATCATTAAACAAGCAGTTATTTGTAGAGCGTATTGTCCGTCTGTACAAATTAAAATAATTCAGAGACTCACCAAACAGTCCCATCTAGTACAACTTCTAACCCATTAATGCTTCCCAATACACATTCCCTTCCACCTGACAACCTCAGGTAAAGCCTGACAAAAAGACAAGAGAACTGTTTGCCTAAGGGATTGCTAAGATTTTCAGACAGGAATTGATTCGATTCCCTTTAAGACTTAAGGAAGCACATACATTTCAACCACTCCAGGATGATCATAAAGACAGAAGCATCGATGGGGAGAAAAGCAGGGTAGGCAGGAAGGCAGAACAGTAATACAAACAAAAATACTGGTACAGTAAAGCAGTTATATATTGATTCAGCCAACAGCTACTTTTATTAAACATTACTACCAGGAGAACTTTCTAAGTTCTTTGGTTCTCTTAGAGGTGATACATCACAGTCTGCTAAACCAGCAACACTGGTGCTGTATTTGAGCTGAGCTTCTCCAAGGCAGGAACACACGACTGTCCTTCCCTGGTTCTAGGGAACATCCTAGCAAGCCACAGCCCTGGTCTTGGTAAAGGAAAATGCATAAACAACTGAGCAGGACTGACTGCTGCATCAGCACTAATGACCTATTAATGCCTCAATGAAAAGCCCCACCTAAGCTGGTTTCTACTCAGTCTAAACATCTTCTCTCTTCTAATAAACCAGTCTCCGTGGAAAATAAAGCCACATAACTATCCCTATCACATACCTCTTTTCTTGGTTAGAAACTCAACTCAGCTTGTCCTTTCTTACATTCAGCATGGGAACCCCACAAGTTAATGCTCTACCAGTTTAACAGATAAACAACTACAGGATTATTTGACTTTTAGAATTCCTACATGCAGTTTTATAATCTGTTTAGACAAAGCAACTACCTAAAGTGCTGAAAGTGAAAACTGCATACTGCTTGCAAGAACACTGGAGTAATTTTGACTATATGGAACGGTGAAGAATTGACCAATCTGAGAACTGAACTAAATAAGATGTAGTCTCATGTGAAAAAACAAACCAAACCCTTAAAACCAAACCCCTGGTCATGTATCATCTCATATCCTCTTCCATCCCATGTATCCTATTGTAGGTAACTGAAACTGATATAATTATCCCTCCTTATTTCTGGCTAAAACGTAAAAAATACAGTGAAGATGAAAAAAAGTTAAGCGTTACATTAAAGGGATTAGCTGTCTCCATGGAAAAACCTGATCAATAAGAGACCAATCCAACTCAGTGCAGACAACTGAAGCATGATCAGTTTGTAAATATGAACAGGTAAAAAAATCCCAAAGTTATAGAAGACCATTATTGTTCTAGTGTTCACGAATGGCTACAATATTTGCAAAGTACTCACAATGCAGAATGTGTCAGATAAGGGCTTTTCTTAAGACAACATAACAAATATGGACACAGAAGGGGAAAAAAGCCTCCTCACCTGGATGATTCAGAAGGGTGTCAAGTTCTTCTTTGGCCACAACCATTCTTAATCTGTCACTGCTATCAATGACAAAAATAATGGCTTGGCCTTCTCTGCATAACATAAAAAAAGCAAAGAGGCAAATTATAGGTTCTCTTAAACTGTGAATAAGAAAAGGCTTCAGAAGAAACACCAAAGAAAGTCCAAACAAACCTGGTTTTCCTCTAATTTTTGTCACTGTTATTTACCATTAACATTTGAATTGAGTCTTATTTCTGAAATTCAATCTTCCGGTAATATGCATAATTTTTGGAGACATGAGGTTGTTACCTGTGAGACTCATACAAGGTCCAGTCTATAAAGACCTTTTAGAAAAGCTTGATTTTACTACTGAGGCTGAAAAATGAGCTCTGAAAATGTAACCAACTGCCATATTGACAGCATGGTCAGGCAGACAAAGAAAACAGAAAAAGGCAGATTTTTTATGGAAATTCTTTATTTCCTATACTAATTTAGATAAAGGTAAATCACCTTTTTAGAAAAAACCCTGTGTCCACAGCTGTTTAACAACTAGGCATATGCAGGTCATTTTTACTTTTACTGAAGTCTGCATAAACAGGATCGAGCTTTTGTTTTGAGTAACAGGTAAAACTTTCAACCATTTCAAATCATTACAACATTTTGCTGGCAGTATGACCAGTCACAATGTATACACAACTATTCAGCTCACTGCTTCAGGATAGTACTGCTATTATATGACTTGATGTTCCACGTATTGAAACTTATTTTGAAAACCAAATAAAGTCTCACCAATTCATAATTCACCAGTTCAGTTATAAACACCCACAAAAATATATTTATTTTACAGTTTAATATACTCTTCACTTCCCCTTCATTTTACACTTCCCTGAGAGACCATTACAGTACATTCTTTACCCTCCAGCACCATCTACCTTTGTATGTTGATAAGAAACAGATCTGGACCTACTGAAAAGCAGAAACAACTTGATGGCATGAAAAGGCCTCTTTTTTCCTGGCTTACAGAAGAACCTTAACAGTAAATAAAGCTTTCATATATTAGCTGAAATATTAGCTAAGTAACTTTCATGAGCATACAGTATTTTTCTAGAGGAGTCAAGAGAAGTAGCATATATTTACTACCAAAAAATAACTTCACCAACAAGTTAAAGTAATAGGGGAACAACATGACTGTGTATTTAAGACAAGTGTACTTGGAGGTTGTCCTAAAAGATAGTTTCAAGCCAAGCAGAAGAAGATGCAAACTTCAAGTACTCCAAGGCAACTACTTTGACACTCGATCAGACTTGATTTCCCTTTGCAATTCTTAGAAAATTAAATCTTGCTTAACTTTATAAACTGAACAGCACGTAATTATTTTATTAATAAAAATGAAACCATTATTGCTTTTATATTATTCTTAGAAGTGAATCTTAAATATGTGCCTCCTGCAGTGGAGCAGGAATGGAGGTGGATATAAGTGCACATTTCACTGTCAGCATAACCTAAAAAATTCCCTTATTGTTAAGATGAAAAAGCCATTTATGCCACACAAGGGATAAGTTACTGCATTAAATACAGCAATCCAAAAAATTATTTGCTTATGAAGCACTCTGCTAGCATTCTGAGAGGAGCCTAAGGGCATCAGTTACTGAAATGCAAAAGATCTGGGAGACACACATCTAACACTCTTGAACAATGGAGACCTCCTAGCCACATGTTTTCAGATTGCTAACATATTTTGCACAGGAAGGAGAAGAATAGTTAATCCACAATTAAAAATACTTTAAGCTCTGCCACATTAAATATTAATATTTGATCAATATTATAATCTTCAGAATTTCTCCAAGCTAATTCTGTGTGGTTCACTACTGTTCACCTTATTTAGATCAGGTAATAACAACGAAACAACATAAGTAAAGATTCAAGTTTCACTAGAAGCTAGAAAAACAGAAAATGGTATCTATTACCAATCAGGTAATACCAGTGTTACAAAGTACAGTGAGTATCCTGCTCAGTAACATGCAAGAATGTCTGTTCAGGCTCTTAGTTCCATGTGCCTTCTTCTCTGAGGTAATAACTTCCTCACCTCTAAAAATCTCAGCCATCAGCCAAGATATTTCACATTTTAAGTCACTTACCTACAGGAAAACTGAAAAATTGGAAACCTAAGTCTTCCTGAGCTTTCTTAAAGGATTGGTTTTCAGGCTGCAACATTTAAATCCCATCTCTAGTACGTTCCCCCAATATTGAAGCCAACAAGACATCCCCAAAATCATACTGAATAACAGCAAACTGTTTTGCTTTAAGAACGGAAAGAAAAGTTGTATTTATCCAGAATGACCCTCTGTCAAACACCAGGTATCATTTCTAACCACTAGATACAATCATACTTCTGTTTAAACAAGGTACACAACAGCTAATACAAACAGCAATGCTTTAAAACAAATGTTAGGCTTACTTGTAGTAATGTTCCCAGAGGTCTCTGTATTTCCCTTGACCCGACATATCAAACACTGTGAAAGACAAACTGCAAAGAAAAGAAATGCATGAGGCACAGAAACAAAGAACATAACCCAGACCCAAACTATTTTCTTTGTTACCCCGACAGAAAAAAGCCAGATCAACTAGAATCCTAATCAACTGAGAAAAATTCCCAAAGGAACTCTGATTACACTATCTGCCTTCAAATGCTTCTATTCAGTTTTGCAGTCTTATTATAGAAACATTTCACGATGGAAAATGTGTTTATTATCTGAATAAAAGAACTACACCAATTATTTAAAGTTACATCAGATAGAGAATATGCTCCCATTCAGTCTGTTTCTATCATGCTAATATCAAATACTGTTTATAATGAATAAATGAAAATCAGACGAACCACGACACAAAATCCACAGCTGCCTTAAACTATGTCCCTAAACAGGCACAAATTTATGCAAAGGAAAAGAATTTAAAAAAATAAAATTCCACCTTCACTGAAAAAAACAAAACCCAACACATTTTGGTAATAACAGGTGAGCTCAGATGACCAAGACACAAAGAGGAGTCTTCACAACTGTGAGATTTCACTCAAACACGACATAAAGCGAGGCAGTTGAAAGAATGCTACAAAAACATCTGCTCCACTCCTGAGATGTCTACAGAGGTGACAATTTCACCATTAGGCTTTCCTATTTTGGGTAGTCCCAAATGGTGAGTGGAGGCCACACCAAAATGGGGAGGTTTAGAAAAAGAAGCGCCCTGGACATCCTTTCTGCTCTGTGCCCAGACATCACCTGATTCTAGAGCTGAGGGTTTGTTAGTTTGTCAGGGTTTGGGGGCTTTTCTTAGGTTTGTTTTGGGTTTTTATATAAAATATCATCCTACACAGTGTGTTTACAGGTCATCATCTCTCCTACCACAGGATGAGAATAAAGGAAAGCAATTTAAATCAATTTACTGTCTCAGCCAGCCAAATCCCAAACCTGTCTGATGTGTTTTACGCAACTGTTGAGGCTTCTACAGAGAGATGAAACCTATGGGTACCACACCTGAGCTCAAGGAATAAACTATTTTCTTGCAGATCTCTCACCCAGGGAGGCATGCTCTTGGTTTGAAGACTAATGCACACATTAAAAATACACAGTGAAGGCTACAGAAGAAATACCTTGAAATTTCTTTGAAATACCTTGTCACACGACATTCCTTATCTAAATCTTGGTCTTCATTCGACTAATGACTTCTTCCTCTGTTTCCTGGCCTTTGCTCCTGCCATCTTTATATTGCTAATGCTGTAGCCAACATTTAATTTTTCATTTAATGAGATTACACTGCAATCTGTGCAGAGTACTTCCAATGAGAGTGCTTAACGCAGGTTCCCAGACTGAGAGTGGAATACAGACTGCCACTTAAGCTCCTGTCTCTTCTCAAGTCTGTAACAGAGCCCTGTCCTGAAATTCTTAACAGACAGGAACCAGATGATTATACACACTACTGCAAAAAACTAAAAGACTTCTTTTTTAAAAATATTTTTACACACACCTAGTCCTACAGCAGCACAAGACACACAATATATCCTAACACACTCAGTCCCAGATCATGGTTAGGAGTCGTGCATGTAATGTCATCACATTCTAATCACTTACAGCCCATTGAAAGAGCTAATTAAGTCCAATTAAGTTGTGTAATAACCACTACTGCTAAGTTGAGAAAAATGAAAGGAAGTACTACCTTGAAGTCTTGAATTTCTCTATACTGAATCCTATTGTTGGAACGATGTCCTGAGTTTGAGCCTTTAAAGGAAAAATTTCACAATCAAGTTAGAAAATGGAAATACTGAAATATATTTGACACATGAATCCATTACAGATCTATTCTTACCCAAATTGTGCAAGAGAAAAAAAAATTTTCTACAAATCCATATACTTTATATTTAAAAAGTTCCCAGAAAAATAAAATAATTCAAACCCAAGATCTTGTGTTTTCCAGGAAACACAGTGAACACTACTGGAAAGCAGCACTGAAGACATTTTAGCCTCGAGGGTGAGATTTCACCCTTTCCATTAGTGTGTGTGTACAGGAACATGTGGCTGTTACCTGTCAAACTAGTAGGAGATGGGTTAAGCTGGAAGACAACAGCTTGGACGTTATGACTCAGGTCAAAGTCTGTGAACTTCAAAAATCACAATGTGAACCAAAACAAGTCTGCACAATACCCCAAGCCTCTTAGCTAAAGGAGGGTACATGCCTATCAAGATATTAGGTTGGCAAGACTTGCTGGAGGAGTCTATTTGACCTTGGCAACGACAGAGCAGATGTTACCCACTGGCCTGATCATGGTTCCATCCAGAACACAAGGCCACAGAGGAATGGCCCAAACCAAAAGCATTATTAATGGCTGTGTCTGATAAACAGGTTTACTCCTGAGCTGGCCAAGGAACAGCTCAGCTAAGTTGGGAGAAAAGAACAGCTCCTTTAAGAAGCATCGACACCGAGCAGGAACAAAGGTCACATGCCTTAGATCACAGAGCTGTCTGGGAAAGTGACATGCAATCCTTTGACAGACTTCCTAGAGCCCCTTATCACAACCACTGTCTGTAAGCAGTTGACCCCTCACGTTCAGCTGAAGCAAGCTTGGCTTGTCCACCTACAGCTGCATTAGGAAAATGGCAACCCCAGCACTGGAAACAGTTCAGTCAACAGCTCCTGTCACCAAGGGAAAATTTGCGCAGAGCAGAAGAGGGGTTATTTCTTTAATATTTGTTTCAAATGTATTAATGAGGCCCAGAAGAAATAACTGGAAACAAATGGAGGAACATTTGTATGGGCCAGACACATAATATATTGCTCCTAGGGCAAAGCAGCAGTTCTTAAGAAAGCTGGGCTGATCCAGAGCTCAGAATCACCTGTCCAATGAACTTACTAAAAATAAACTATTTCATCAAGTCTGGTCTAATAACATTTGTTGCATGCCAGAGATTTTGCCATGTCTTGCAAAGACGGAACTTATACAAGTTGTATGCAAAGCCACCCTCCTAAAGCAACACATTAAATGAAAATATTTAGAGGTAAATTCTCATTATGTGATTTAAGTAAAGCAAACAAATTATATTTATTCTAATTGTCTAATTCCCTTGGGGCCTTCTATAATGCCTATTACTGTGATCAATCTTGAAGTCTGTTTAGGAGTCCTTTACTGCTTAAGGCATGACATAAAACCCACTACAATAAAGGTCTCAAACATTACCTAAATATGCAATTTGCCTGGTACAAATTGTAGCATTTTCCCCAATGGCATGGGTGATTTTTGGTAGGCAGCAGATAGTAAGTCACGGAAGAAAAATTGCCAGGAATGGAAGAGTAGCAGACTCTTCACCATGTCACATTTTTTAAACAATGCCCATTGTTTCTCTTCAGGAAAAGTTAAACAAAAATGGAAAAAAAATCTGTGTCCTGATGTAAATAGCAAAATCACAGTTTCCCAGATGCATATAACCAAGACGCACAAGCCTTTGGCTTTGAACGTGCCTACCAAAAATCATCTATTTCTGTTCCATAGACCTAGGTAGAAACAAGGTCATCCTACTTTCATTTTTGTACAGAATACTACACACTCCTACTGGCCTCAAACACTTTTCTCTAGATGAATGAACTGCAAGAATTAATGCTACTTATTTTGAAAATTATTCTGCTTTAAAAATAGTGAGGTTCTCCTTAAATGTGCATCTTCACATTATTTCTTATTTTATTACTTTGTGTTTTATTATTTATTATGCACTTACTATTTTTCAGGTGGGAGTTAAAATAAACATGATAAAAGTAGACAAATTGTTGTACAATTGTATTAACTGTAAATGTTCAACATCACTTGTAACTGCAATGCTGCAGCAATTAAGTGACCTAAGAAAACTGTTTCAAATTCTGGTTTCAGCCACCATAAATCCTTCCTTATTGTGTGATCTTAAAAAACAAGTGCCACAGTTAACAGTGGGTTTTTTGGGAAAAGTTTCCATAATACGCATGTGCATACTTACCCTTAATTTTAGCTAGCTGGAAACTCTTAAAATGTATTTGTGCCTCCCTACTAAATGCAAAAGCTTGTCCTATCTTTTCCATGGTCACACCCAGCCTAGCAGCACCCAACCCAGTTCAAACCAAGCTCAGCACCAGGCGGGCTACTCACATTTGAGGGTTTCAGCTTGTTTATGATGGTCGTTTTGCCGCTGTTGTCCAAGCCAAGGCACAGAACGTGGACCTCCTTTTTCTTCAGCCCAAGCCATCCCGCTAGCTTGTCAAACAACCCCATGCTCACAGCTCCGAGGCACAGGGATCACCTGCAGTTCAGGGAACCAGAGCAGGAAATGGCTCTTGGGGCAGCACTCACACAGTGGGTGGGCATGTCCTGAGCAGCCCTGGCACCTTCCAAAGGCCAGCGTGAATAAGACCCTACACAAACACTGTGGCACACTAAGCACAGGAACTCTAAGCTGCTTATGGCCTCGATTCCAAAGTAGACCGGCCGTTTATAGCCTGTCCATGTAACACAACGCCCTTGATTCACTGGGCAGCCCCAACAGGGGCTCCTGCCCTCCCACCACGCTCAACAGAAACAACAGCAGCACCATTACACTCTACCTCAAATTGCCAGCAGTCCATAGTTCAGACAACAAAGTAAATCAGTATTTTTTACTGTGAAGAAGGGAGCAGATTTTCCTTCTCCAGCGCCTGCTACACAATTTAATGAACCCTGAAGTAAATAAAGTAACCCCTGTTAATTCAATTCAAAGCCTAATTCTGACAGGTCTCGCCGATATTGACACATACAAATTAGGAACTCCCCATTCAATACAAACAGAAGCTGATTAAAACAGATCCAACAGACCTGAAGCCAGACACCATAGCATGGACCCACACATCTGGTAGATGCCAAACCTCTACTGCAGCCCAGACACTGCTTGCAGTTACCTGGCAGTCGCACATTTAAAGGAGATAACATCACAGGTTTCCTTGCAACACTTGGCTGACCACACTTTGCAAAGAGGGTAACCCTTGTCTATCCTGAATGAATTCCACTAGAAATAATTTCAGCAATCAGACAACTGAAATATTTGAGATGCCTCCAGTAATAAAGCATTTAATTGATGGCAGAGCTTTATCTGGTGTTTTGCTTGAAGACTGGTAGTGATCTATGGAGTGGCTCTGTGCATTACAGCTACCCAGAGCTGTAACCAGTTAAACAAGCCCAACATGAGTTATAGCAATTCCCTCAGACTAACTCCCTTTATGTCCAGTTCACTTTCTAACACATATATACAACTCTGAAAACAGATTAAGGCTGTTTATCATCAAATTAACCTGACAAAACCCTGCTCCAAAACACATTACTTTCTTAGCCAATCAAGAGCCTCATCTATATATTCTAGACGATAAGGTCCAAAAAAATACTTGCAGGCACTCTTAAAATGGAAAAGGAGAAAATACAAGCACTTAGAATACTTGCAGGGCTTCACTTTTAAATCCAAAAGCCTAAATACACAACAGTTCCTACCAACATTTTAATTATAGCCATGTTTTTCTAGCAAATTTTCCTAACTGTTGGCACAATTGTTACTTAAGAACACAATGGGGAAAATTGTACCCTTGACTTCTTGCCCCTTTTTTCACATTCTTTTCTCAGCTCTGAAGACTTACAGCAGTTACAGCTGCCACAGGTTCCTTTTTTTTTTTACCAGATTACAACTTACAATTTAGCCTACAATAATGTATGTCAGACATGTTCCAAAATTAAATTTAAGACAGAGTTTGGTCCAGGAGCTTGTTAGCAAACTCCATAAACCTTTATCATGGAATATCCTGAGCTGGAAGGGACCCACAAAGACAATCAAGTCCAACTCCTGGCCCCACACAGGACACCCCAAGAGTCACACCCTGTGCCTCAGAGGATCATCCAAATGCTCCTTGAATTGAGACAGGCTTGGTGCTCAGATATCGAGGCTCCCCATGCCACCCACAGGAGGCCCTTCCACATCAGAATAATTTAAAACTGTAGCTATAATTTCTTTTTTTGTTGTTGTTTTTGGGAACCCCCCACTGCATAGCTTGGAAGGCCCTGGGCTGCAAAACGTGGAATACATGAAAACTTCCTTAAGAAAGGATGTTCTTTGATGTTTGATCTTTATATACTTCCCAGCCTAATCGACAAGCAAGGAGATTTAATCCACAGCAGCTAACAAGCAAGCTCTAAGTGGTGTCCAGGTCTCGTTTAGGTTTTAGGGTCCCCATATTTCACCAATCTTAGGCCTAGGGGGAAGTTCACAAAGCCTGGGGAGAAGGATATAGCACTGATAGTGGGCACCGAGAATGCAGAATTTACAAGGGCCTTTGGCAGAACCCCCAGGATAAAGGAGAAACTAATAAAAACAAGTGATCAGCAGTGCTGAAATCAGCCCCGACCGGGAACAGGGAATTCTGGCAGGGGCAGACCCCGACCCGCCTCACAGGCCCCAAAGAAAGGCTGGGCACCGGCCTAACCAGCACCAGGAGCGCGGGAACCGCTGGCAAATAGCACACGGAACACTAATTAATACGAGAACCCGCTAATTTGCAGCCTTTGTGTGCTAAAACGCACAAACAGCGAGAAGCTCCGGCGGCAGCGCCCCTTTGTGCGCAGGGCCCCGAAGAACCCCAATACCCCCTCTGCGGGCGAGGATCGGCCTCTCGCACAGCGGCTGAGACACTTTATTTCGGGACAACACCTGAGGGCCCTCAGGCCCGCACCTGAGAGGACCGCGCCCCGCTCGCTCGCTCCCTCCCCCCCCACCTCCCCACCAAGGCCCCGAGCTGCTCCGGCAGCCGTGAGCAGCCGCCAGCTCGCTGTCCCAGGGCGGGTCGGGCTGCCCCGGTGGGGGGATCACTCCGGAACCCCCCACCCCAAATTTCGGCCGACCCTCTCCCCCAGGGCCGGCTCCCTCAGCACCCACCTGGGCCCGCCACGCTCCGCCCGCCCCCGCGCGCCGCCCGCGCCGTTGCCGGGGTAACCACGCCCCTCCCCTCACGGCTCCAACCAATCCTGTGCCGCGTCCCTGCGCGCGCCGCCCTCTCCAGCCAATGGCGGGGCGCAGCGGGGCCGAGGCCACGCCCCCACCGCGCGCTGAGGTCTGTGAGGGGCCCTGAGGGGGTCCTGAGGGAAGGGGCGAGGTTCGCTCTGTCCGCCCTGTCCGGAACGCGGAAAATCCTTATTTCATAAACGCTGAGCTGCCTCCTTGCACGGCTGCAGGATCGGGGCATAAATCCCCGCGGCAATTGCCGTTGTCCAAGTAAGAACCACCAGCCCGGGTGTTCGCAGCGCCCCCCGCTCCCGTCCCGAAGCGGGCGGCTTGGAGGGGTACGGAGAATCGAGTGTGAAATTGCTTAAGTGGGTTTAAAATAGATACGAACTGAACCCCAGCCTGTTTTCTACCGCACGCTTATGTTTGGCTGCCAGAATCGGCCTCGGTTCGGTAGGAGTGAGTGCTGTGGTTCCCAAATGCTGACTAAAAGACTGCTTTTTAGCTGGAAAAATAACAGGAGAGAGGAGGGAGAGCAGAGGAAACAACTCTTATTTGATAGTGCACAGCCCTTTTCGCTAAAAATCTTGTCAGAAGCTCCCACTGACTTTCAAAGCTGAAAAATCCTACAAATGTTCTCTCTGTTGTTTGGCTTTCTGGTCCTTATTGCTGCTTTCATTGTTATTAAAGGTTTGAGGTAAGTTGCAGCCGTGATTTCCCTGTACTCGGCGGGGTGCCCACCGAAAGAAGGGGTTCCCTCAGTGGCATTACGAGCCATTAAAGGAAAAGGCAGGAGCATAAATCCCAGTGAAATCCTGGGAGGAAGCAGCTCCTGAAAGCTGATCAGGTTAGGGGTATGTGTGTGGTAGGGGGAGGTCTCATCTCTTTCTGAAGTCGTATCTGAGAAGTGTTTTGAACTCAATGGGGAACACTGGATGGTGAAGGCATTTCTGTAACCATATCTAAAATGAAATATTCACTCTGTACACTCTGAAGCCTGACAGTCCTCAGTGCAAAAGCTCTTCCCATGTAAACTATGTGGGATGTAATGGACTGGGCATCTGACATTCATTTCCTATTAACCCACACGTACTTCTGCTCAGCTTTGCTTTGCATGCATGGGATGCTTTGCCATGAAAGGGTAACTAAACTTTTTGAAGTAGGGTCTGGTTGTTGTGTATGGCATTCACTTCTTTGTGGATCGCTGGGTATTGCCCTGGCATTATTTACATAATACAATCAGTGAAAGCTTTGAAAAACACCAGAGGAGGAGTGGCATGGCTCAGTGAATCACAGTAAGGAGGGTGAACAACACTGCAGAATCTTCATAACTCATTAAAACACATTAAATAACTCATTCACAGTGTTTCCCAAGAAGGGGAGAGCACTGTTGTTTGGAACTTTCAATGTGTACAGTCTCTTCCTGATGCTGTGAACTGTATGTGCATTTTGACAAGTTGCTTATCAGGGTCTAAATGCTCGGTGGTGAGCACAGAAGAGGCCTCTTTTTAATCTGAAAAAACGCACCATCACCCTGAAGCATCTCAGGTGTTAGAACATATTGCTGGTCCATCTTTATTGGTACACCACCCTGGGGTTTTTTGTATGAACACATAGGACAGGCTTCGCTGTGTATCATTATCTTAGTAACTGAAGGCAAAACAAACACCATCAACTCAAAAATAACCACCAGTACTGTAACTTTTATTTGCTAATAAATATCTTAATAAACAGGCTTACCCCATCTGTAAGACCTGATAATGCCTCTTAGGAAATCATAGAAAAATAAAATACAATAATAATCAATAACTTGTACTTTGTACAAAAATCTCATTATGTTGCTCAGCAGGTAGTTTTGCCAAACCCCATATTCTTGCTGCAAAGAGATGGCATATGTAATGCAATTCACCTTAAAAACACTCTAATGCTGAGAGCTGAGCATTCTATTACACTATTAACTTGTAGGCATGCCAGCACATGAAAATTTACATGGAACATCATATTATTGTAGGAATAGAATAATAATTAAAAAAAAAAAAAAAAGAAGGTAACACCAATTTTTCATTAAATAATAACAGCTTCACGTCTAATGTAAATTCCCCTTGGGACTGCAAATCGGCATAGTAAGCTTTTGATTCCACGGATATTCCTACAGTACTGTTACAAACAGGAAGAAAGAAAACGTAGAGGGAACATGTCTGGGAGATGTATTAGTGAAGGAAAGCAACGCTGCGGAGAGAGGCAGTCCCAGGGGGAAAGCAAGAAATGTCCTGTGTGCCA
Organism: Margarornis squamiger; assembly: GCA_035222235.1. Taxonomy (NCBI): domain Eukaryota; kingdom Metazoa; phylum Chordata; class Aves; order Passeriformes; family Furnariidae; genus Margarornis; species Margarornis squamiger. The sequence goes on along the minus strand of JAWWTY010000001.1, from coordinate 4,356,871 downwards.
GAAGGAGCCAGGTCCTGCTGGCCATGTGCAGGGCTACGCGAGTTCCGAGCGAGGAGGGCACGGGCCCTCCGGGGCTGCAGTGCTGGGGCTGGGGGCTGAGGACAGAGCCCAGGGAGGTCTCATTACTGCAACATGGCTGGCCAAGAGGGAAAGAGGCAATGGCAAAACAAACCGTATGGGAGGCCTTTAAAGAAAAGAGGTTTCGGACTACTGGTGAGGATATGAGGTCAGTGCTGAGGCCACGGGTTGTTTGTAAGATAGTTTATGAGTATTGTGGTTATACCATTGCTTTTGAAGCCATCTACCTTGAAAGTTTTGACATGGCTGCTTGAATATATAATCTAAAGTGTCTGTCATCAAATATTTATTCATATATACACATACATTGATACATTTTATGGCTATGCTAGAACAGCAAACTATGAAGAGCAGTCATATTTAATTGTGTACAATCTAATTTCACAGAAGAGACAGAGATTAAAACCCCTTTTAATTCAGATACGTTTAAAACCAACACACAGAAATAGATAGAGGCTATCCTGAGAAAACATACCAACCACGTTATCTTCCAAGAGTAAATCAAAGCTAATTTTTGGAAGGTAGGAAAATATTTTTCTTGTATTTTTTTTTTTTTCTGTAAGACAAAGTGGTTTGTTTTTCTTAGAAAAGGTGATGACAAAATGAAAACAGTTAATTCTAACTAGATCAATGAATGTTGCTTTTCTAGAAAAGAAACTATTGCCTTTCAGTAAATAGGGTTTCACGTGATACTCTAAAGATTTTTTTTTCCTTGCTAAACTGCAGGTGCAATCCTGAGAAGTGCAGAGAAATTACTGAAGTGGATAGGAGTTACACTGCACCAAAGAAGAAGCCCTTTTGTAAGTCTCTGGGTTTTCAGTCACACACTGCTGTGTGGGATGTAACTGATAGCGTCAGAGAGTGATGGCATTGGCCTTAACAGAAGCAGAAGGCAGGCTCTAGGTGAGAGCAGCATGCTCTGAATCCAGTCCCTTCACCAGAGCTAACAAACAAACAGCTTCTCCCACTTTGAATCTGAAATGACCCTCTCTACCTTACTTAGGAAAGTTGGGAAAAGAAATTGCTGCAGAAGAAATGCTGATAAAAATGCTACACTGCCAATTCAAAGTTCATTGTCCCTTGGGGAGAGGCAGATAGGGAATCATGGCCATAAGCTTTAAAATGCCTACAGATTTACTTGTTAGGAATCTTGGAGTAGGATTGTTTTCTTGAGATTAATGAAACAGAACCACTAAGAGGGCATTAGTTATTTTATTTGCTACCGTGCCTTTCATTAACTGGAAAATCTCAAAACTTAGACTGCAATGCACTAGGAGTATGGAACAGCTTGTTCAAAGAGGCAAATGATCAGCTAGAACTTCTGTTGTGTTGGGGAGATCATATTGCATAATGGTTTATATTAGGAAAGAAGAGAGAGAGACAAATCCTATTTGTTTTGTAGATTCTGTTTGTTTGATGGCATTGGTTGTATTCTAAATTTGAATCCAGAAGTCTGGGGAATTATCTGGGAGAAAAAACCACAAACCCAAACCATTTCTGTAAGGTACTCTGTTAGATGTGTAGATCATTTAAATTACTTATTCCAAAGTCGGAGTTGACAGCCCATTCCAGATAAAAGAACAGTGCAGCAACCCCCTTTTGTACCTTGCAGTTTACCTTTGCCACGCTGAAGGTAAGCATAGCCTATTTGATCACATCCCTGAGGTAGTAGCCATGTCTCTTAGGCTTAGAGCACCCTCTTCTCCCCTATTAAATGAGGCCATCCATTCCACAAAAACCTGTAGAAACCTTTGATTCAAAACCTGTTTCAGTCTATTGACATCTTCTCATAGATATAACTGACTTTGGATAATGCCCTGAAGGACCAACCTACATCTCAAGTGACAAGACAGCACGTGTCCTAGTAAGTGCTGGGTCACTGACAACAAATCAGCCTTGACAGGAGGTGGGGTGAAGGAAAGGACAGTCCTCTGGGAGAGCAGAAGTCAGTAGCAAACTGTCACGAATTCTGATCACAGCAAGACTGCTGCCTATCGACACAGAAACATTTAATTCCTCACAGTTACAACACTGGCCCAGGAACTACTGTAGCAAGAAGTTAATTAAAATCATTGGAAATACCAGGTGTTTTAGAACAGAACCTTCCCAAGCCACAAATGGAACTTGTGAATTTGACATTTAGTAACTCAAATAATCTACAGATTTGGAACCCTGGCTGCCCTTTGTCTTTTTCAGCTAATTCTATCATACATGTGAAGACTGTGATTTAAGTTATACAGCTCAAAGCATTCAGCATCTTAAATTACAAAATAATACTGTTATACTTTCCCTTTTTGCCTATTAATCATTTTCAAGTAAAGCTTGGCCTGAACGAGAGAGAACTGCACACTCAGTTTGGAAGCCACTCTTAATTGGATAGTTGTATTCTTTACTGTTATTTAGGTTCTTCTCAAAAGAGTCAGTATGCAGCAATAAGAACAAATACTCACTGGGTTACAGACCTGTGTCTGCTGGAGGTTTTAATCCAAATAATGGCAAGTGTACCTGGTTTTGGGTCATGGAATGGATCCTGGAAAATGAGCAAGAAGAAATGAATATTTGGATTCCAAAGCAGATTTTTCCAAGATCTGATTTTTCAGATCCTGGGATCAAGGTTACTTTCTGTACAGTCAAGGCCCCAGTGAGCACATAGTTCAGAACACAGAGAGAGACATTTCTCTTGGATTTGTGAGTGTTCTGTCCCAGAGTTTTGGCTGAGCTACCACTCAACATACATGCTGCTGCTGCTCTTCAGTGAATTTTCAGTAATGAAGAGGTATTAGTATAATATTATGGTTTATTCACCAATTTTAACCACCTTGCTGACATGCACGTTGGAGGTGAATATTCCTCAAAATGTATAGTATTTCCCAAATGAAGAAAGAAGTCAACAGTGTCTCCTCATATATCAAGAAGATTGTGTGCAGGAGCTTTTGTGACAGAGTCAGTGAATGCACTGGACTCCTCAAGGAGCCCATACGTGGTACTGAAGTTTAAAAAAATGATGAGATATATTATTACCTCATGCTGCCTTACAAATATTTTATAGGGATTTTGATTTGCCAGTCCTCTATGCCTAACTCTGCTCTGTATACAGTCCCATTCCAAATCAGCCTTCTTAGATGAATGAAGCTGCAGGAACACATAAGTGTTTAGAGATTGAGGAGTTCCTGAGCATGGCACATTACACTATTACTGACACGTGTGTGCAGTTAACTCCTAAAGTGCTCAGGTTGTTAGACAGAGGTCAAAATTTTGGACATGAATAAGGAAGAACATGTGGGAAAACTTCAAATTACGGAAGAATGTGTGGGAAAACTTCAAATTACTTTGAGACTGATCTTTTAATACATTTTTGTCCCAAGTCTTCAGTGTCAGAACTTGAATTTTTATTCCAGTTTAATTATAGAGGTATGAAAAATCAGATAATATGCTAAGCCTTTGTGGAAGAAATAGGTACTTGGGAAGTCTCTTTGAGGAGAGAAAGGTAAGAGATACTCATGTCGGATATTTAAAGAATCATACACACAAATAGATTTCACTGAACTGGCATTACATTATTTCATGTGTAACATATGGAAATATATTTTAACTCATCCATTTTTCAACCTTATGTCTTTCATCAACCCTTCGTATTTGTTTTCTTTTCTAAAATGCACTACATCTTTTTATACTACATGCTAACCTATCCTTACTTATATTCCCTTTAAAATTTCCCTCATTTTAACCTCCAAAGTGTCTACAAGTGGCTGTTTAAAAGAAAATCATTTTAAAAGAAAATCAATAAACATCTTTGGTGGCTTAAGCAGGGGAACTCAAATTTTTTACAGCATGGACTACATCTTATAATAATAACAATAATAATAATGCCTCCCATGTGTGCTGACTGCTTTCTACACTAATTAGTTGTTCTCTGGAGGTGAACCAGCAGAGAGGGGTTGGGTGAGGTGGCAGCAGAAGGGTCAGCACCAGGTGACCAGGCAGCTTTCTGTAAGCCAGTTTGTTTCTCTGCTAGTGGAGGAAAAGAGAAGCTGTCCCTTTCCTGATAATAAGCCAAGGAAGTTTGGGAAGAACTGTACATACACAGTGCATGCCACTAAAAATTTTAAAAGCCCAATGGAGCAGATCAACCCCATTAGTATTATTGATAATAGGTAATTAATCAGAAATTATGATATATGTTATATTTACAATTCCTTATGTACATATGGACAAAGATTTTATAACCATGTGTTCAACCTCTCCTGGTTCATAATCTGAGGAACTATATACAGTATATGATGGTAGAGGACATGTGTGAGCTGTAAGTACCTGGAACTGTCTCGTACAACTCTTTCATGGTTTTTTTAGAGCTTCTTGGCACAATATGGGCAGTTCTTCCCTTTTTACTTTAGTGTAGGCTTTAGGGATTCCTTTTCCTTTTCAGTACTGTTTCATTTGTCTCCCCAGGAGATTTCAAGGTCATTGTCCTACTAAGAGTTAGCCCAGCCCAACATGTCCTTCCCACACTCTCAAAAAGAAGTACTATTGTAAGAAAAGCCAAAAAAAAAAAAAAAAAAAAAAAAAAAAATTATGTTTGCCATTTGTTGAGGAAAGATCCATTACAATTGGTAAACAAGGATATTCTGGAAGAACACTGCTTAACAGAACACAGCGTTTCTCAACCATGCCATAAGTGTCTTTATTTTTAGTACTTTGCCTAGAAGAGGCAAGGGAAGACAGACTTTTCATTATGATAAATATATTTTCTAACTAAAGATGTGTTGGAGACTGGATGAGAAGGGAGTCCTCCTTTCACTCTCTGAGGGCCATATTCCAAGACAGACCAAGCCCATGCCAGGGTACTTACAGGTACCCTGTGTTCATAAGAGACATTCTCAGCTGCCAGAAGGTGTCCCACAGAACCATTCCCTCAGCTGAGCTAAAACAGTTACATGCACGCTCCACTCTGCCCTGGGCCCAGCCGAAAATTAGCAACTGCTCTTCAGCATGAGCTCAGGTGCATTCTGTGCCGCTTTCCCTGCGTGGCTGATCAGTCCCAGGGGGTCACTGGGACGTGGAGATTGCTGTATGTTACTTACGACCCACCTTTGGATCCTGTAGGAATCTCCACTGAAAAAGAAATTAATGAAGCCCAGTATTAGGCTCATTATACCAAAAATGGTAAATGGATAGTCTTAAATTATATAAAAATTTAAAGTACTACAGTCTGTGAGTTCTGTGTTGGAACTAACATCTAACATCCAACTGAAGTTTGGAAAAGAATGTTTGTCCAGAGCAACCCTAATTTATTTGTATTCATTGTTGAGTGCACTAATTGCAATGAAAGGATTGCCTTATGCTGAAAAGTCTTGGCTGACATCCTAAATCATAGTGCGTGTCTAAGCTTTTATTGGACAGACACTGGGTTTATGTTCATGGGAAACAAAAAGGGTAACTTTTGTTTCAGAAAAATTGAAGTTATGTAGCCCAATTCTCTTCCTTTCACCTCATGGCATCCTATTGCTTCTCAGTAATTCCAGTGTGCAAACACCTCATGAGTAAAATCTACTAAACCTTCTGCTGTGACTTGTTCAGTTTGAACGTCAGCATTCTGAACAAGCTCCTCTCTTTTTCACAGGTGCAGCACAAGGACTGGATACAATTAAGGCAGGAGATTCATCTGACCAAGCACAGGTGCCTGGACAGGAGCTACCACTGAGTGAGAGAAACAGGTACCTCTTTAGCACAACTCATGTAACCCAGAAGTAAATAATCCATATATAATTTGTCAGATGACTCACATCTCACATGAGCCCACTTCTCTTCACTGATTAAGAGGGAACCTCAGGTGAGCAGCTCAAATGCAGACCTGCAAAATTAGGTCACAAGAATTCCTCCCAACAGGGCTCTGACAGACAAGTGGGGTGCTTGAGTAAGGGTGACTGATGTGGTTTGCAGGTTAGATGAGCACCCCACTGGGCTGCAGATGGACATCCAGGCCGGTTGTCAGTCAGCTTTGGAAGCGCTGGCATGGGCACAGGGTGGACAGCTGTGCAGAGCACTTACCAGCAGACAAGACCTCACTTCAGCTGTTTTGGAGGCTTAAGTGATAAACAAGTACCACTGGGTGGTAATGGTCCCAGCAGATGACTTTATTCTAGATTAATGACATCAGGTCTGTGAAAAAATCTACACATGAATATTATGTGTAAATAACTTAGCATTACAGCTTTATTATGTCCACATTTTACCGCCTGTTTTTTGTTGGTGTTGCTTGCATACCGCACACACTTTGTTTTGTAAACTTTCAATGACTGCTTTTAGACATGAAGCACTCTGTAACGTGGGCCAGATTCTCAAAAACAGGCTACTGAATTTGCTTAGATTTGTCAAATTTAAACTCCAGCTGCACACTGCAATATGCAAGATGATTAGAGCTCATTTTTACCTGAAGAAAGTATCCACTGTAACAGAGAAAGTTATTCTAATTTCATATATACATTTGTGGCCTGCACAGAATTAAGTTCATATTTCAAAAACAACATGTGTTACTTTTTTTGTTTTGTTTTTAAATAGAAAAAAAAATAGGAAAAAAAACCCCAAACCAAGAGTAGACTGGGAATCAGCACAAAAGCAAATAAAATGTTTCCAGAATGGGGAAAATGTAAATTTGAGCAAGATGACTGTTATAAAAGTGTCATACAGCAGCACCATAACAACAGAAAACCAAGCTGTGTAAACCCACAAAGTCCTGGACTTACAATGTTATTAATAAATGTCCTCACTCAAAGAATCCTTTGTTCTTTCCTTTCCGCTTACCCAAACTCTTGTTTATATAAAAAATATATCTGATTAATAAATGTTTTAATATTGTTATATTTTTTCTATTGAAAATAGATTTTCAGTAGTGTGATAAATTTCGAAATTAATTTTCATGAAATATATCCAGGCTGTGTGCATGTAACAATGTCATTCTGCCAATCCTCACTAGGAGGAATGAGAAAACTTGCAAAAGACAACCTGAAAGTGCACATACATGGTTTGGATCAGTCATGGATGATTTTGAAACCCCAGTAACAATTAGCAGACTCATACCTCCTCAGTAATGTATTTAATTGTGGGAGAGTCTTCTTCCATAGATGTCCTGTTGTTGGCCATGGAAGCAATGACAGGCAAAATGGATGATAAAATGAGAAAGGAAAATCACCTTCTACATTACTCTGTGGTGTGTTAATATTTTTTAAAAGGCTTCAGCTAAGTGTGATTTTCTTTCCATAAGAGAACCTTTACCAAAAAAATTATTCAGCTGTGGAATCAGGGCAGAATTTTTCAAGTGAGAGTCACAGAAAAGAACAGACCCTTTCTTTTTTTTTTTGTTCCCCACTAAAGGCCTGTGATCCTGCAAAACACACGTGCTTGTGCAGTCCTACTGCGTGCATCAGGACTGCTCATGGTGACAAAACAGGAACATGGCAGGAGCTGCCCTTCCTTAAACAAGCTCATCAAATTGGCATTGTAGAACATTGGGGAATCTTGATCTTTATGAAACTTGCTCCTCAGTTAAAACTGCCTTTTTCTTTTTTTTTTTTTTTTTTTTTAAATGAAAGAAAGGAAAATTGACTTATTGCACTATTGTTATCTCAAGTTAATGCAGTTATTCCACCATAAAGCGACAACAGTAAATCAGGCCTAGCATGTCTTACTCTGTGGTCTGGTTGGAAGCATACTCTTCTCTGAGTTACTTTCTGATTTTTGCTCTTTGTCACTGCTACACAATGGCAGCCTTTTCGAAGGGTTAGGAAATACATTTACAAGCTGTAAATTAAGCAGTAAATATCATTATGATTACATAAAGTAGTCAGCCCATTTGGATATACACACATATTATACTAATTGCCCAAATGCAGGTTTTAACAGAAGAGTTGTAAGGCTCGAGTATACTGGAATGCCTCAGAACTCAAAAATATCCTCCAAACGATGCAGGAACCAACAAAAGCATTGCAGCCAGATTACATGTGCCATGCACTGGAGCTGTGCATGTGGGTTTGCAGCACACAGACATGCAGTCCTTGCCCCAGATGCGGGGGCACAGCCCATGCAAACGTTTGGAAACGTAGCCCAGCACGTCTGTGTTAAGTTGTCTGAATAAAACATGAAAGCTCTAAGTCGTAGAGAGGTACAAATATGGTGTTAGGCCTTTGCAGACGTTTTCTTGCATGTAAATATGGCTATTGAAGGGTTCTAAAGGTGATTCTCTTGGATGTCCTTTAGATATCTGTGCTAAATGAAGATCTAGCCTGTGATGACCAGAGCTCCATTTCAGCAGAAGCTGCTTTTTACTTCTCAAAGCAGTCAGCAGTCGAGTCAAGGCAACATGTTAACTGCACTGCTGTCCTACATCTCCTTTCCTGCCTACCTACAGGGGATCTGAACACTGCAGCGTGTACCTCCCAGCATGGCTGGGGGCAGGATGGCAGGGATGGGAATAACCATCCCCCATGGAATAACCGTGCTGCCAGGGGAATAGCCACCCCACCCCGCAGATGGCTGGCCCTCCAAGGTCTGCCCCACTCCAAGCAGCACAGACCTGCATTTCCAGAACACAAAGCTTTCTGAGGTCTATGTGGCCACAGTGCAGCTGACAGCCGGGTTTTACATGTGGTCATGGAATGTTACAATCAGTTTTCCGGTGAATATTTGCCATGTAGTAGAAGCAAATGCTGAGTATTACATTTAAAAAAGTAAATAAATAAGGATGGTGAGGAAGCCCGAGGATGAACAAGTTTTCCAACCTAACATAAATTTAAAGCATAAAAAGTGTCGAGTGCTAAAGTAATTAAAAATCGAGGACCTTCCTTAAGATTTCAGTCAGATTACTCTCATTATCCTCCCAATTATTCACACAATAAAAACTCGCTACATAAAATCATCAGTCATTTCTGCAAACAACATTAATATTTTGAGGCACCAGCTTACCAGCTTTCAAACTATTATAAAGGAATATAATGATAGGACCCATACATTTGGATTTAATTAAGAGATAAAATAAATATTTATGTTAAACTTCTTTTTGATTGCACATTTGGTATTGGAAGTTACATGGTCACAGAACATGAAAGAAGTCAAATACTTTTTGATCTACCAGCAAACTCTAAATACATCGATAAAGAAGCCACACCAGGCCAAATAGATTACTACTTTCAAGGAAGTTCATGAAAGTTTCCCAAATACTGTTATACAAAGTTACACATCCATGCTGAGTTACTCATCAATGTGTAGCAAGAGTCTTGCAGTAGGCCAGGATTTTATGGGCAGGTACCTGGTGGAGGAGCTATGCAGTGTGGTTAAAAATTCCGGTTTGGAAGCATTATCATTGGAGTACTTGTATAGTCTGAACAGGAGACTGCAGTCCTTGAAGTCGGGAAGAGCAGAAGGAAAGGATGAGAATATTTTTCCATTTTAGAAATGCTGAGGCACAAAACACAGTTGATTCTAGTACTTTCATACATGAAATCCTTTCTCCTGTATGTGCATCATGTGTAACCGCAAAGTCTGTAAACTGCTGACTATTCGTCTCTGGTGTCCAATGAGTACAACTCCAATTCTTCTAATGTCGCTGCAAGATAGAAAGCGGAATTTTGGATGCAAGTATAGTAAAGCCTGCTGTACACAAAAGAATATAAATATATGATGAACTGCTTGGTTTTTTACCTTCCTGGCTGGGGCTTATAAGAAAGCTGCAAATGTTCAAGTTTTCTGCACATGTCCATTTCAATTTTTTTTGAGAGTAATTTAAGAATATAATAAAAGAAAATTGCAGTTAGAACACTGGGGCCCTTGTGATAGTAATGGTCAAGTAATTTTTCCAAATCTTGAGGAATAACCTGAGGGGTGGGTTCTAATAGCCCATATTTAGTAATGTCATAGTAGCAAGTATTTCCCACTCCTATTTACAAAGCACTGGTGCTGATACACTCACTAGTGCACTCTTGAGGCAGAAATAACAGACAGACATCGTGCTTCTGATGGTTTGGGCAATGGTGGTGAGAGATGGTCTAAAGATCAAGAGAGCATTGAATCTTCCAGCCTGACCCAGCTTTCCCTCCATCCCACCGAGACCTGCACCCCAGAGTGGGTGGCGCACCCCCAGAGCGTGACTCTGGCAGGAAGGAAGGCAGCAGCCCTCAGAGTTCAGCACAATCCACAGTCCAGTCGTTCTGCAAACATCCCCAGTTGCAAGATGCTGCTGAGATGGGCCCCAGAGGTGATGTGAGGGCAGGAAGCTCCAGGTACGCCTTGTCCATTGTGCAAACCCCACACTGGGACACACATAGACAGTGCCTGTGTACACATCCTAAATGTTTGATGATCCAGCTCTTACAGGAGCTCATGAGATCAGGTGTGACCTTTACGAGTTTCAGATTTGCAGTTCAAGGTACCTGCCTCTGTACCCTCCAGATGGAGAGCCAGTGGACAGCTTGCAACTATTATGTACTTAGGCTTAATGTCCATGTGGGGGATGATACACAACCCTTGAGGTCAGCAGGGGACTGCAAAAACACTGAGCATCTGAGAACCTAAAAGCTTAAAGAATAAAGCTTTAGGGTGGAGGGTAGTATTAGAAATGCAAGACCAGTGCTTTGCACTTATAAAGGGAGGCCTGATAAAGCACAGAAAGGTGCCAGAAGGTCTTGGGTAACAGAGGTTATTTGAAGAAAGAAGGAACCTTTCCAAAAGGTGAAGTGGTATCTAAAGAAAGAGAGGATGCTAACCTTAGATTATCTGTAAAAGCACAGTAAGGCAGGCTAAAAAAGAACTTGAGGAACAAACAGAAAAAAACTCCAACAAGTAAAATCATACAAGAAATAAACCTGATAATAAATATTTTTGCAAACTCACTGGGTACAAGAAACCTGCCAGAAAGCCTGTAGAGCCTAATGATGATCCGGGTACAAAAGAGCACTGAAACACTGGCCACTGTTGGAAGACCAAGTCATTTATTTGAGTTGGCATTCGCTGCAGAAGGAATTGAAGTGACTCCTATGCCAGATCCTCTCTGGGGGACTTGCCAGCCTGTCTGTCTGAAGTTGGAGTAACTAGAGGAGAGGTTATAGGGCAAACTGAAAAACAAGCAACAACCCGCCTCCAGAATGAGACTATATTTAGCCAAGAGTTCTTGAAAGATGGAATAGTGGCCTAAGGCTGAAATAGTGGAATTACTAACAGGGATCTGAGAGCAGGAGTTATCAGCTGTGCTCCACTTGCTTAAAAATGTCTTGGTTCCTGAGGCATGGGACGTGGTGCCAGACAAAATGTTTCCAGGGAAGATCTGTGGAGGCACAGATCTTCGAGTCTGCAATCCTTGCAGGGCATACCAGGGGGGCACAGAATTATTGAATGCTTTCATAAATGATCCACCTGAGTCACCAGGGAATTTGCAAAGAAAAGTTCTGGTTTAGAAAATGACTTGTAAGTGGGGCGTACACATGGAGGAAGGTGATCCAGTGGATATACCTCACCTGGATTTCCAAAAGCTTTAGAGAAGATTCCTCATAGAAGCCTTATAATGAAAACAAGGAGCAACTATTATGTAACACAAGGAGTAACATAATACATAGCATAAGGTGGTTTTGTGTGACTAAATAACTGGTTTGAAGACAGGAGGTTAGGAGTAAATTGTCAGGTTTTACAATGCAGTTACTGATAGAAATCTGCAGGGACCTGTGCTGGGATAATGCTGAACAGTATTGTTCAAGAAATCAGTCAGTGGTCTGGAGAAACAGGTGAGCACAGAGGTGCAAAAGTCAGCTGGTGAGACTGAATTGTGCAGGAAGGGAAAGGGCCACCTGTGAACACTTTCAGAAGGATCCTATGAGACTAAATATCTGTGCCATAAAGCAGCAGATGAAATTCAGTGTAGGTGAACGTGAAGTGACACACATGGGAGAAAAGCAGTCCTTACCTCACATGTACAATTACTGAATCTTAACTGACCCCTTTATTAATACAGCAATTAATCAAATAAAAGATCAGAAATTAATGGGAAAGGAACAGAAAGTAAACTAGATCCTATCATCATGCTACCATATGAACCCATAGTTTGCCCCAAACACTTATACACTGGGTGCAGGGTTTTCATTAAAAAACAACTGAGTGGTATCAAAGGTGGCTGGAAAAGGGCCCCAAGGTGTGGAACAGCTTCCTCTTGAGGACTGACATGGACTTGATGATAGCCATGGCAAAGTAGGAAGTGATTTTTGCCACTGATTTCAGTGGTCTAGATCAAAACTGATTCCCCAAGAAACACACTCACTGCCTGGCCTTTGGTTACATTTGTTGTGTTCACAGAATGGGACTATTACTTCTAGGTCTCTTCATCATATATTTCTCGTGTGTTGTTTTGGTAAAAACCCCTGTATTTGTCTTTTATTAGCTGAGGTAGGAAATGAAATGAAAGCACTGTTCCATACTTCATAATAATTATGTCACTGCAGCATCCAAACAAATTCAGATTGATTAGTCACTGTAGGGATAAGAGATTACATACTTACTCAATATTCATTCTTGAAACCATATCCAAAGTTGTGAAACCTGCTGCCATGAAGTTATTTTTATACTGACCCATTTTTATGGAGTCCAGCCAGTCACTGACTGAAACAAACAAAGGATATTCTGCAACTTCACCAGGTGAATCTGGCATTCTGTAAAACACAAAATGCAAAGGTTACCAAAGCAGCACAAAACATGACACCCAATTTTCTCTGGTGGACGCTGTTTTTACCGAAAGGCACAAGGAATGAGAGAGGAGCCTGAGCTGTAAAGGTCAGATCTTAACTGAGGATCTCTTTAACCCGTTGTCTAAAACTCATAAATCATGTCAGGGTGCCAAGTTGCACTACTTAAACAGAATATTTTGTTAAAGAACTGCAGCTCAGGAACAAACTGAGCAAAAGGCCACTCCCACTGCGCTTATTTTTGTTCCCACAGAATGTTTCTTTACAGAGCTGTGTGTTCAGGATTATAGTCATTTGTTCATGCAGTAGTCAAAGTAGAGGACAAAGAAAATTTAACATGAGTTGCAATTTAAAGAATTAAAACACCATGAGATGATTTTTACATTTATCTACAACCTCCCCCCCCCACAATGGCTCCTTATTGTGATACCATTATGCTACAGGAACACTTTGATTACAGTATTCAAAAGCTAAAACTCACCCTAAAAGAAGCAAAAAGAATAAAATGTTATATGGAATTATATAGAGTAAAAAATGAAAATGAAGGAGCTAATTTAGTCACATTTCTCTTTGAGGTCTTTCCCCTAATATTATCCTCATATCTGGGATATATTTATCTGCAATAAACAGAAAGATGGAGAGAGGAGAAAAAAAAAACCAACAGGATTCTGATTTTGGGGCATTTATTTCCATTCTTTTGTACCACACTGGGGAGGGCTCACATTCTGTTGACTTCATGCATTTTGTGTGGAGAAACTGTATGAACAGAATGCAGCAAACACACACTGCTGTTTATGAAAGCTTTATGATAGCCTTTAGGAGAAAGATACCATTTATTTAAAATGGAAATTTAGCCAGCAAAAGCCAGCCAACCATAACTGCTGGAACATAATGTAGGAAGCAACACAGCCTACTGTCTTAACATCCTGAGTTTCACCCACACAAATTCAAATACCTTAAATACACTGATTTTCATTGGTACTGTCAAAACGACAGACAGAGGGAGAAGCTGAAGGACAGGAGAACACTGTGAAGTACAAACTGCAGTTAAAGACCTCCCAAGATCCCTTCCAATCTGAATTGCTCTATGACTATATAATTCTATAGAATAACTGCTGACCTTCTAAGATACAATAATCATTCAGATAGACTGCATCAAGCATTCTCAGATTAATGGAAAAAATCCTTCCCAAGCAGGTGAACTCAGTAACAGTTCAATAAGACATAAGTCTTTTAGAGCTCAAGTAATGTTTTAAACCAAAAAGAGACAAAAATACATTACTCTGATGCTAAATAAAGTGAGGCAGGTACAGGCAGCAAGTCATATATGCATATATACCTGCACATACACATAGAGGCCACTAACTTTTGTGGGTGCACATCAAATCCAACAAGTCCCCCAGTGTGTGGCAGATGAAATGGCTGCACCCCTGACTCCAGGCTTCCCTGGTAACCTCTCTGGCTTTCCCACAGCAGGATACCAGGCTCAGCCTTTGCCTTGTTGCTCAGCCCTTCTCACAAGCAGAGAAAGACTTGACTGAGGTTCTCAGCAAGACCCACCCAAGTCTTGAGAACCCCCTATAAACCCCTTTATAAACTCAGGGGCTCTCCAGGAAAGTACCTTTATTTAAGGTGACTCCTAGTGAATGAAGAGAGTGAGGCCACCTGAATGCTCCCTGATTGCAGCTGATAATCAGGAACAGCTTGGATCAGTAAGCCTACAAACAATGACAATTTTTTGCACCACAGCCTTGCTTCTCCTGTGGCTGCATTAATTCCTGTAATATTATTAATGAAAAAAACCTTGGGCAGCACCATCAAATGTTTGTTGTGGAATGGTAATAGCCTAATTTCTTATTTGGTCACTGTTGCCATTCTTCTGCAGATAAATAAAGATTTAGCAGGCTAAGCCACAACTGCTTTCTGCAGGATATTACTCCCAGGCAGTTCAGAAAGTGCTTGAGCACTGTTAGATGGAGAGACAGGCTGTTGAATAGAGAAAAAAATGACAAAGAGAAAACAAACACCCAGGAGAAGCACAAAAAAAAAAAAAAAAAGAAAAAAGAAAAGAGAGGAACAAAGAGATTCACAAAGATTAAGGATAGACAGTGCACAAACAGAGATAAAAACCCCAAAACCTAATATAATCTGCATGACTTGAGAAAAGAAGTCCTTATAAAGTGTACTAACAATAAAGCAAACCTTAAAATGACTTAGAAGTCCTTTGAACCCCCATATCTTTGTGAATTCAGAGCTTTGTGGCTTTCTCCCACCTAAAACACATCATGATAGCCACCTGTGTTATAAAAAGGCCCCAAAAGTACCCGAGAGAGCCTTACACAAGAACGTCCTCCACGAGGGTGTGAAGGGTGCTTGGGTTGCGGATCAGTTTGTCCAGGAAGCTGACAATGTCACTGAATTTGGGGCGGTGGTTCCTCTCCTTTTGCCAGCAGTGAAGCATCAGCTGGTGGAGGGAAGCTGGGCAGCCCATGGGAGCTGGGAGCCTGTAGCCTTCTTCAATGGACAGTATAACCTAAGGAAACACGATGCACGTGGTTACTGGGCAGCAGATACTGAAAGGACAGGGTGGAGCTGACAATTAGGAGCCAGTGATGATAAATAATGAATGGCACAGCCACCCTCACTGTATTCGTTGCTGGGGCTTCGCTCAGGGAATCAGGACTGGCAGGAATGTGACCAGAGCACACACAAAATATTTTGAAGGCATATGGAGCACGGCAGGGAATTTTTTAGGCTCCCTGGCCATCCTCTTCAAACAGGAGAATAAAGAACTAACCAATACCACTATCATTTTCACCCCTTTCAGGCTGATGTTGTACTGAAGGCAGTCACAGGGCCACAAACTAACCTGGCATACCCCCATGGTCTAACATTTGCATCCTGACAAACTATTAGTGTGTGACTGTCACAATACAAGCAAGTATTACAGTACCTGGCAAATTCACTCGGTGATAAAATGTCTCTGGTGATCCTTAAAGTATCATTATTTCAGGCAATGCCCCACACACCAAGTTACAGCACCATTATCTTGCACAGCCTCCCTTGGAAACCTGGATGTCCAAGATGTTTATGACTAAACAAAAGTTACTGGAATTATGGTATTACGGTAAGCATATCTTAAAGTGAGGGAAAGATTCAGCAGATGTAGAAAACGTGTTTGGTCAGGATTAGGAAAGAAACAGATGTCACAGATAAATCACATGTATGAGAAATTACAATTAAGGCTTGTTTTTAGTAACACTGGTAGCAAAAGACATTGTCTGAGAAGAAGAGTAGCAGCCCTGCCTGAGAGGAGGTAGCAAAAGTAAGTAAGGACCATGGAAAACTTCATGGATAAAAGCTTACAGGGATTCATTCCATGTAAGATTTGAAAAACAGGAGGAAAGGTCTGCAGTGACTGGTGGTAGCAGTGGGGATGATGATACAAATCACATAGTCAGGATTTTTTGCATAGAAAAAGGAAAGCTGATAAGTGGCTGACCAAAACAAAGCTAGGAGTAAGGCCAGCCCTACCACATACACACAGCCCTTCCACATAAAAATCCAACCAGTGCCAAATGCTTTCTAATGTACAAATGCTTGTACACAGTATTTATAATCACGCAGTGCACTTAGGAGAAACAGACCCAGTGATTTTCACCCACTCTGCTGGAAGGAGACATCCCTCATTCTCACACAGATGTATGTACATGCTGCAGACATTAATGCAGCTGGAAGGGGGCACATTAAACTGCTTACAGCAAATCAGTGTTTTACAGCACTAGCTCTGGCTTCAGTATATTCAGTCTTATTTTCCTGGAATGTGTCCTCATTCTCCGTTTGAATTCTGAACTAATGCTGTTTGGCTCTGCTTAGCCATGCCTAATGCTCGTGCTGCAAGCATTATACAAGTGCAATAAGGGTACTGAAGCTCTGTTAGGACCTTAGCTCCCCTTCATGGCATGGCAGGCAGTGGAACAAGGCTTTTGTAGCTGTGCACAGCTGGTTGTGTGAGTTTTGTAAAACCAAGTGACTTAGTGCTATATGGTGTTTAGCCCTCTTGCACCCTGGTAAAACAAACACCTAGGCGTGAAAAACAAGTGTTTGCAATGTGGCAGGGCATTAAGTTTGACATCTCCTGGCAACAGCAGTGGGGAGTCCAGGCTACTCCCAAGGCAGCACCATTAGCTGTAGGGATCCCTGAACTGTATGCACCCGTGAGTATTGAGGGGTCACAGAGCTGCAGGCAGGACTGGCCATGCACACACAGAGGTGATGCCAAGCAGTAAATGCTGTGTCAATGTGATAATCCTTCCACCTGCCTGTCTGGCCGCTTGGCCTTTATCTCAACTGCCCCAAAGCTGGGCTGCTGAAATGGCTGCTACAGGAAAAAATGCCATCAGATTGCCAGGGAAGTAGTTCCTCCAAAGCCTTTTCTTCCAATGAGGAATGTGCCCTGCAGACTCAGGGTGGGTGAAAGTCAACCTCACATGCACGACATTTTATTCACATTTATTTTTCCATTTATTATTAATGTATCTCAAGCAGTTGGTCAAAAGTGGCCTCATAAAACACAGGTACTCATGAGAGTATAGCTGACTTGTCACTGAAGAGACAGTCTTTGGCAGCCTAGAAATGAAGATACCATAGCCTTTACATTTAACTGTGCCTGTTGCAAATGATGAATTTATGAAATGTATTTTGGTTTTAAGGCAACAGGAAACCTGCTCTACTTTTATGAGACACACAGCATTTGCTCAACACAACAATAGAGGGTTGATGAGGTTTTTCTGAAATAATGTATTCAGGAAAACCCCAAAACCAACCCTCATTTTTGAGGCATATTTTCTCTGACACACTCTATCATAATGTATCTTTGAAAATGAAGTTACAGTGCATTTTGTTTCCTCTCTTGTTCTAAAGGAACATTTCAGTATGAAGAGAAATGCCAGCTGGTACTGGGATAATTATAATTACTCATTAATACCAGCACATTTAAAAAATAAACTGCAAATATTGCTTCATTAGTATCTCTTGTGAGACAAGTAGTATTTTTAGAGTCTGAGAAGCAAGAGTAAAGATGTGATAACTGTCTAACACTGCAATGGGAATCAAGTCTCAAAGGAAGAATTAGAGCTTTTTAGTTCGTTCTTTCTTTCTTTTCTTTCTTTCTTTCTTTCTTTCTTTCTTTCTTTCTTTCTTTCTTTCTTTCTTTCTTTCTTTC
>JAWWTY010000001.1:4186139-4338753 GCA_035222235.1 Margarornis squamiger | reverse complement strand
TCTTTCTTTCTTTCTTTCTTTCTTTCTTTCTTTCTTTCTTTCTTTCTTTCTTTCTTTCTTTCTTTCTTTCTTTCTGTATTTATTTTAGCTTTGCTGCATGCACAGCATCTATCTTTCTGAAGAGAGGAATTAGACATCCATGCGCCTTAAAGGGAAGAAGCATTGTTTTTCTCACTAATATAAAATTAGGTATTATATAATATGTTAAGAGAATACATGTTAACTCATTTTAAATGTCCTTTTTCCTTGCCATTTAAGGCTGATGAAGCACCACATTAACCATGAAATGGCCCAAACAGCTGCATCTACAAGAAAGAAACAGCGACAAGTTCAGCCACTGGTGTAACTGCCCACAAAGGCCCATCTCTTTCACCAGGAAAGAACAGGGACATCAGGTGAGTCTCCGAGGCTGAGCCTGCCAACAAAAAGGCTTTCCACTTCTGGTTTTGTGGCACACCTTGATGGATATCAAAGGGAGGAATATAAACTATTAGGGAAAGGGAATATTTTTGGTGGCTAACATAGCTAATTATTTCCATGCTTTTTCATGCTTAGACTTTTGTTTCTTTAAGGGGGACCATTGTTTTTTTAGTTTTGTATATAGATCATATTAAACACTGGAGCCTCTTAAATACATCCTATCCTTTGATGTTAAGACAGAGTTGTAAAGCTTGATCACAGAGTCAATATTTAATGTTATTATGATACCAAAATTGTCTGAACAATATTTCATGGACTTCTACATAAAACTGATGTATGTTTAATTTCAAAATAATTGGAAATTGGCAAAACTGACACCTGGAAATAAAGCTGTAATCTTCCTGATAGTTTCATTATTAACAGTAACATAGATTCTTGCTTTCCAAAGTTAACTGACAGATTTTTTAATGAGACTGAGAGAGAAGAGAGTCCAGAGGGACATTGTCCCTGTGTCCTCCTGACATCTGAAAAATCTACCAGGAGGGAGAGGCAGCTGCTGCTGCCTCGTGGTACAGAGCCAATCTTGGCATCTGCCAAGTGTTTTGATATCTGTAGGTTGAAAGAACTATATTAGGGTAATTTTTTTATTATTTTTTTTACTATTACAAGAAACTTTCAGGAGTGCAAGGAGTTTTATTCTGTTTGCTACAGTAGTTTTCTTGCACGCCAATTAAAATCCATTAAATATTCTTTTTTAATTTTTTTTTTTATTTAGTTTTGAACACTGTAGCTCTGCAATGTGCACTAATTTATACAGTGGCTCTAACAGGTGTCCCAGGAGACTTCACTCACAGCTGTTCTACAAACCAAATGCATGGAATATAAATCTTCCTTCCCTCACATGAGCATTAGCAAGGCACAATCTGTTCCTCACTACACTACTTTCATTGGAAAGTTCAGTATCTTGGCTAATGTTTATTAATTAAGCAATAAGACACGACAGACTGTGCAGCAGCCCTAATTAATGGACACCTCTGGTGCCTGCCACACATCTAAGAAGTGCATTAATCAGCACCAGCCCAGGTCGGAAGTGACTTCCCACAATAATAAAATGGTTATTTACTCAAACAAGAGCATTCCTCAAGCTTTGTAACATTTTAAGCCTCTGCATTACGCCACGTAAGGTATTACAGATTTTATGAGAGGCATTTTGTAACTCAGTTTCCTTAAGTTCAGCTTCCAAATCCTTGCTGAGGAATACAAACAGCACTGGATTTGCAGAGGTGTTGACTCATTCTGGCTCACACGGACCCCATGGATCTAACAAAGTTAATTAATTTTCCAAAGCTGTATAATTAGAAAAGCAACTTGTAAGATGGAATGTGGGGAAAAAAACCCAAAAAAGCAGATCCAGCTGTGCAGAGTTTGTGCTTGGAAAACTTTTGGTAACTTACAAGAACCCACCCAATTCAAGAAATATTTGATTGCTAACTAAAGAGGAGTTTTATTCTGACCAAGTCCCAGTGAGTGTTGTAATGTTAATGGTACCAGACATTCTGTGGTAGCAGAACCTCTGACTATACTCCTGCAAGACCTTATTAACTGTTGTTTGCACAGTGTGTCTTTCATGAGTGTCTTTTTCAGGCCATTTAGTGCGTGCCCCTCTCTGTTACTCTCCCTGCCATCGGTACAGTATCACTGACCTTTGAAAGTCCTGTTATTTCTGCAAAATAAGCTCATCTGAATTCAGGGTAATTTATTGTACTAAAAGAAACGTCCCAATATCTAGCAGAATGAGCCTTACAGCATGTCTAAGAACTTGAAATTTCCCAATGACACTTAAAAGTCAGTAAATGCGTGTAGAAGGTCACAGGTGCCCCCTGTGAACATTCTGGCACTGAAAGCCTCCAGAGGAAAGGAGTCCTTTGTGCTGTGAATTGCTGAGCTGCAGGGCAAGCCCCAGGAGTCAGCATCATCAGCATAAGCTGCATCCATAGGGCCTGCAACATTATTCTGTATTAACAGACACTTCTGTTGGGGATCTAGGAGTAATTACATGTTGCTATCTTCGCGCTATAGCTGATTATTTAATATATTCTAAATGGAGAGGTAACGTTATGACTTCTCCCTGCTGGCATGGCCTTGTACAGATGCATCGTAGGGTCTGATGGAGGGGAAGAGCACAGGCTGGAGGCAGTGTCAAAGGCAGGGAGAGGCAGCTGGAAGGGAGGTCTGTGCTGGGCACCACTCCTCCCTGGTGAGCTGGGCTCTCTCTGAGGCTCCTAGCACTCATTCACACCCTCTTCCCAGCAGGTGAACAGTGGGAATGAACAGACTGGATAGGAAGGCTCTCTCTGCCCCCATTCCTAGGTAGTGGTAAGGGCCAAGAGGTGTGCTGGTAATGGACTGGGGTGAGAAGGATTACCATGACAGGAGAAAGAAAAGAGATGAGGGCAGTTGGGTTCCCCACAGAGAGCTGGCCCAACACCAGATGAAATCACTCCCAGCTGGAAGAGAGACCGAAACTCCCCATGTACAGCACGAGATATGTGACAGTGGGACACAATGGCTGTGGTGGGTTGGCCCTGCCTGGGTACCAGGTGCACATTTATCACTCCCCGTCCTCAGCTCACAGGGAAGGGGAAATACTACAAAAAGCTCGTGGGTCAAGGTGAGGGCAGGGAGGGATCACTCACCAGTTACCTGCACAAACAAACCAGACTTGGGGAAAAAACTAATCCAATTTATGACCAATCAAATGAGAGCAGGGTAACGAGAAATGAAACTGCATCTTAAAAACACCATCCCCCCACCACTCCCTTCTTCCCTGACTTAACTTCTCTCCTGATTTTCTCTGCCTCCTCCTCCCCAGCAGCACTGGGGGACGGGGAGAGGGGAGGGTTGTCAGTTCATCCCGTGGTGTTTCTGCCACTCTTTCCTCCACAGAGGGAGGACTCCTCATGCTGTTCCCTTGCTGCAGTCTGGGTACCCCACCGGGTAATTCCTCCAGCATGAGCTTATTTCTCCAAAGGGCCACAGGTCCTGCTGCTCCTCTCACATACTCTCACTCCTCTCTTTGGCTGCAGTAGCACAGTTTTCTTTTTCCCCTTCTTAAATATGTTATCCCAGAGGTGTTCCCACCATCCCTGATGGGCTCAGCCTTGCCCAGAGGTGGGTCTGCCTTGGAGCTAGCTGGCATCGGCTCCACTGGAGACTGGGAGAAGTTTCTGTCAGCTTCTCACAGAAGCCAACTCACTGCCAAACCCACAGCACTCAAACCAATACAACAACACAGCAAAAAGCATCTTGTTCCCCACCACCTCCTCCAGCTGCAGCCACCACCAGCTGCCCATCCCCTGCGGCAGGATAAACAGAGTGGCAGAGCTGGGGAGAGGTGACCTTCAGTGTGGAAGCACTGGCATTGCACAGAAGTTGGGCACTATGGAAGGGCCAACTTTGTTCAGGAATATCCCTGCTTTCACGGGCTTCAAAAAATCACTCATGAACGGGGTGCTGCAGTGGGAATGGAGGAATGGAGTAGTGGTGAAATGGGGAGCCAAACCAGGCCAACTGGCTCAGAGGGTGTGCCTGTGGCAACTGACAGGGCCAGCAGCAGGAGGGACTGTGAGCCAGTGCTGCATTCAGGACAGTGCAGACCCTCAACCAGGCAGTGCCAATGG
Source organism: Margarornis squamiger (assembly GCA_035222235.1). Lineage (NCBI taxonomy): Eukaryota > Metazoa > Chordata > Aves > Passeriformes > Furnariidae > Margarornis > Margarornis squamiger. The sequence continues at coordinate 4,334,653 of JAWWTY010000001.1, read as the reverse complement.
GGGTGCAAGGGTAAAGTCACCACCCATCGAGCCTTGCATGTAAAGGCACGTGTGGACATTGCACTGACTGCTCAGAGAGCAACGAGGGGACGAGTTTGTGCCCCACCAAAACCTAAGGGAACACTTTTGCACTGTGCCTGTGACAAAGCACAGGTCACCCAGAGGGACTGCAGAGTCTCCATCCCCGGAGATACTCAAAATCTGGTCATGGAGGCAAACTGCTTCAGCTGCCTCTGCTGGAGCAGGAGGGCTGGGCCAGGCCACCTCCAAGGGTCCCTCGGCCTCAGCTATGGTGATTTGCTAGTTCCTTTTCCCAGTTTCTTGTTCTGCTCAGTCTCCCACTAGAAGCAGGCTCACAGTGAAACTAACCATCGTGTCTCTCAGGTTGGGGAGGCAGGAAATCTGAGGCTGTATGTGCATTTTGATGCACTCTGTGCAATGCAGAGCAGTGGGGTTTTGCCACAGCACACTAATGAGGAACAGGCTGATACTGCCATGGCTATGTTCAGCTCTGCTGCTGGGGGAAGATGAGCTCAAGAACAGCACCCTCTGCTACTGCATGACTGCTGGATTTTTCTGTATCTGATGGGTTTGGTTGGTTTTCCTTTCCTTTGTTCCTGAAACACTCTGAAGTTATTTTTTTTAAATGAAAATCTCTCTCAGATCCTTATCCCCAAATGACTGATCAGCCTTAACAAGCAGGCAGACTTGCAGAGCTGAGGAACTTAGCAAGAATATAAAAACAGCCATCTGGGAAAAGTCTTGTCAATTCTTCAGAACCAATGCAGAGGTATTCTGGGCACATACATGGGAGAGGTTAAGGTGGGTTGGCTGATATTCTGCATTTTGACATAGAGATTGATGGCTGGTGTGAAGACTGAGTATACCAGTTTGAGCTGTCATGGGGATCCATCAAACGAGAGGATTTGTGAAAATTTTAACTGTGGTAGAGAAAAAAACCCACCACCATTTCCCCTTTTCCATGCTTCTTTTTCTAGAGCGAGCCTTCCATTTTACTAGAACTAAATATCGGGGTTTCTTAATTGTGAAGACTTATTTGGCCACCACGTTTGGGAAAAAAATAAAGTCAGAGGGAAACATAAGTTAGTTATGAAGTAGGACTATTGTCTTGCAGTGTTGGTTGAGCCTATATGTAGATTTTAAGGTGAAAAGAATGCATTGACTTCTTAGAAAGGACAATTGCCAAATACATTTCTCATGGCAGATAATTCTTTTAGAATTGAACTATGCATGCCCACTGAAGGGTCCTGTCGGACTGCACTGGTCATAAGGGCCACCATTACCAGAACAGTTCCAGTATTCTCCAGTATTCCCCCAGTTCTGATTTACAGCTTAACTGAGAAATCCAGCAGCTTGCCCAGATTCCCAGGGATTTAGATGAAAGCCACATGTAACCAGCATTAGAGCCTGGCAAGCTGGCTATGACACTTGTAATACGTCTTTAATCCATGGTAGGAACCCAGTCAAGGTGTTAGTTATAGAGGGCCAAGTCTTCAGGTTGCATAAATTAACTGTCTCACTGACGTTATGAGAGAGTTACGATGATTTAAATAAGCTGAGATTCCAGCCCAGAAAGGGAAGGAGGGAGTGACAGTAATTTTCCAGGAACATTTCATCCACCTGCAGGTGAATCCTGGGCAGCACTTACATCCTGGTTGGACATCTCCCAGTAGGGTCTCTCGCCGTAGGACATCACCTCCCACATGACAATGCCGTAGCTCCATGCGTCGCTCGCCGAAGAGAACTTGCGGTAAGCGATGGCTTCGGGAGCGGTCCACCTTATGGGGATTTTTCCACCCTGGAAAGCGTGTGGAAAACTTGTCAATATGACCAGAGTATGGAATAGCACGTTTTTAAAAGGAAAGGAGAAAAAAAATAGTTTCATTTGTAGTCTGATTCACCCAAAGCAGCACTTTGTGAAAGCAAAACTCAAGGAATGGAAAGCATTTGAGATAATTTGTGCTTGTTCACTCATATAATCAGTCAGAACATGCTTTTTGATTGAAACATCCCAAGCCTGAAATTCCTAGTTCACTGGCATTTTTAAAATTTTTCCTTAAATGAAACAGAAATCTCTACTGCAAAATGGGACATTGAAAGCTCTTAATATGTAACGAGAAAGGAAACTACAGTCTTTCTATTAAGCTTTATATTTGATAATATCTTTTAATTTTTGTTGTGCCCTTTAAATATCCAGGTAAACAGCAAACCAAGTGTGTTTCTAACAGGCATTTCCACAGGGTATTCAATAGTTTCATTCAGCAGGTTTCAGCTTAAAATCCAAGCGCTACCTCAAGGAAAAGAAAAAAAAAGTAAGAAATCAATCAACTTTTCTAAATAGTTCATGTAAGAAAACTACTTTCCCATTTCAGAAGAAAGTCTCCTCTCCAGGAACATTACCCTTTCCAAAAGTACACATTTATTGTCATTGTCACTGAACTCTTTCAAGTAGAGTGAGAGCAGTGTGCTTCAGGTGCCACTAGATGGTAGAAGGAGGCAGGCGCTGGAGCTGAGCTCACCCAGTTGCTTTCAACAAGCACTCATAGCTTCTGCTCAGCGTTATAATTGTATTTCTGACACAAACAAAAGAAGAAATGAACTAGAACATCCGTCTGGCAACGGAAGAGAAGCCACAGTTAAAAACAAGTTCGTAAATCTCTGTTCATTTGCTTTGAATGTATAAAAAATCGTGTGTGAATTAAGGCCTCACTGAGAAGCTGTTTGTTGTACCAAGGCACTGCTCAAAGGGCAAGCTCTGTGTCTGTGGGGACGTGTCCCCAGGCCAAGTGCTCCTCCTTGGCTCTCACTTGCTGACAACAAATGCACGGTTAACATTTGTGTTGTGTCAGAGCAGCCAAGATGTCCTTTGTACCACGTCACAGTGTTTGCAGCTGCTTTTTTAAAGCCTCTGGTGAACCACTTTCTGATTCTAGCAGTGGGAAGGGAAATGGAATACTGTGTTTTTTTTGCCACTACCCACCTTTTAATCCACTGCCCTGGTGGTCAGATCACTCCTTGGGCACATCAGAGATGCAAAATCTTTATGCCCCACCTGCTGCCCCCTCTGAGCCTGCCCTCATCAGTGATGCTCTTTGTCCCTTCTTGATGCAGCTGTTCCACTTGGGAAGCAATTGCAGCTGCTTTTTGGGTATGAGAACGAAGAAACAGGGTGACAAAGTGAGAAGACATTCTTCAAGGAAAGACCGGGCTCATTTCTTGTGTCTTCCTAGGAAATATTTCTATCTTCTAAAGAAATTGGGCAAGAGCACTTGGTGTTTGATCTCATGGTCTGGTTTCAGTGGTGTTTTGATGGGATAGGTGAGTCTAACCCTCCTGAGGTAATGGAAAAATTGCTACTGAATGCCTCAAGTGTACACCTTGCACTGGGATGTCCAACCAAAAGGAAGTGTCCTCTGGGAAACAGAGAGTTTTAGGGTCTAACTGCAGACCACAGTTCAAAGGATCTCCTCACAAAGAGTGATGGGCTTCATTCTTTCCACTGGATTTGGTTTAGCCCTTTATTTCCAACTTATGTAATTCTATCCTTAGTTTCATCTCTTCTGCAGGTTTTTAGGACATTATATTCCCAGTCTGTCACATGGCCATGGTAGGCTTTTTAACTCCTTCTTTGGGCCTGGATACATTCAGTTTTTAGGAGTTCAACACAAATCCACTGACCCACCTCACCAAATAATTCAAGATGCTTTCTGGAATGTAGCACCAGGATTTGAGGGAGGATGCAAACGAAAAAAATCCCATACTTTCTTTCCTTATCTCAGGCTTTATTAGATCTCAGGAGATGACAGGTTAAAAGAGTCTACCTGCTTAGATGGTTGTTACTGTAACACTTTGTTCATCAAGACAAACTAATGGATTGATAAATTTCCCAAGTGCCAGATTCCTAATCTGGGGAGTTTTATTAATAATACATTAATTTTTTGAATTTTCAGGAAAATTCTTGTGTTAAAAATTGCATATCTGCTTGTGGGGAAAACATAAATCTATAAATGCAAATAAGAGGCATTTGGATATTTCTAGATTTTGCTTTTAATGTCTATAACATAGTATGAATAAAGTAACAGGAAAACTGTCTTTAAACTGTATCCTCTCCATAAATCTGATTTTGAATGCCCAAATTATCCTCAAAAGAGAGGGTACATCTTGAGCAGCATTTGCAGCTAGATTTGTGACTCCTGACTAAATATAAATGAGTTTTAAAGAATCTGATCAGACTCTACAATAGTTTCATGATAGAGCTTTCCTGACTGATCCCTTTTGGACTGAAACAGTAGTGGCTCATTGAGTGTGAGAACAAGACTGGAGAACAGAATCTTAACAAAATTCAGGGCATTTCACATTCAAGGGCATAAGATATGCTCAGTGTTGTAATGTAAAATAAAAGCCTTTTGTGCTGCCTCTAATGACAAAGTGAAGCAAAGCAAAACCTCTAAAATTTTTCCAAAGGATTCATCTTATGTGTGAAGATGTTATAGTCATAAAAATGTAAATTTTGGTACTTAATTATGTTTGCAGAACACCTTTTTTATGCAAAAAAGGTTGTTTTATTTATTTGAAAGCCGTTCAAAAGGTGGAGATTGCAATATGACTACCTTAAGAGATGTATGTGACTGAACAGTAGTAATAGCTGCTCATGCATAAGGAAAGAACACAGAAGGTTTAGAGCAGCTGAAAATATATTTCTTGTTTCTGATTAGAGTAATAAACAGTGCTACTGATATTGGATATGCCTTTTTACATTTGGATCTAACTGGGCAAATAATAAATGCAATACTGTTTACACAACGCCTCGCCTTCAAATTAGGATAATTTATGAATCATCTGCATTGTACTACTGTAGCAATGAGATGTGGCACAGCTGCCCATGCCCTTATGCAAGGCCCTGTTGCTTTTAGTTTATTCTCTCTTTTGGGGCTGGGGAGGAGGCAGAAGGGGTGGCAGGAAACAAATTGGTTTTCTGCCTCTTCTCATAGGCTAATAATGGTATCAGTGATAACCTAATTTTATTCCCACATAGTGAAATAACACTGACTCTGCTATTCAAATAATTAGAATCCAGCCTTTTTTTCCCCTCCATGCCAGCTGAACAGCGTCTATCTCCTGCTTTTTTTTTCTTGATTGTAATTTAATAAGCAATTTTACCATGCAGTGTCAAGTGTCCCCTTGGAATTAGAATATTAGGCTCACATTGCTTAGCTCGTGGAACAGTTCAGAGCTGAGCCCTTGAAATGAAATTTACCCCTCACCCACACCTACCCACGCTCGCTTCCTCTACAGAGTTGGCAACAGCACAGTTTGCAACACATTGAAAGGCAGAAGTGGGACTACATGCTGCAAACTGCCTCATTCTTTACTCCAGCTATGCATGAAAGAATGACAGCCTTCCCAGAATGGCATGTCTTCTTTGAGCTTACAACACCCAAAAGGCCCTCTGGGAAACAACTGACACTGAGTCCAACAGGGCACAACTGCATTTTTGCCACCTCCCATTTGATGGGGTTTTTTTCTCTTTTACATGTTAGACATCTTTGTGGAAACAGGAGGCATTAACAGTGCCTTTAGTTAAAGATCCAGACATGTTTCAGGACTCCAGCAGGACGGTGTACCTGACAGCTATGGCCCATTATCCCACCGAGCAAAGGCTGAGATATGTCAGCAAGCTCAAAAGGTGTGATGTGGAGAATGACAGGGAGGGCACAGAATCTACTATCTGTCTTTTTCTCCACCCCAAAATGACAGAAACATGGGGGGGAAAAAGAACTTCAGAGTGAAGAGAGACAAAAGTACTGAAGGAGATTAGTTTTAAATATTGGACATAATTCATCATTCTGTACAAAACCCTTCTGCCACTTTACTGGAGCGATGCTTTTATTTGATGCTCAAATTTTTCATGTGCAAAGCTACAAATAGTCAGAATTTAGCATCCTCAAATCATAATTTAGAACTATTCAGCATTATTGACAGTCTTCTCTAGTGTCTATTGAAATATCAGAGAAACTACATGGCAAGATAACAAAACTGCTCTGAAAAGCCATTTCAGAATTTGTGCTCATTATGCCCAATTCCAGTCAGTTCTACCAGTCTTTCATTTCCCTCAGAACTGAAATCAATAAACCCCCCTGATTTTCAAAAAGACTGGATTTGCTTTTAATCTCTGGGAAAATATTAATTTCCTTTCAAACATCTTGATTAACAATGCTGAAATTAAATATGTGGAACTTGATTTTTCCTCCTAAGTTAGCTATCCATATTTCCAGAACAAGTTATTTCTGATTTTGAGAATATGCCAATTTTAGTGAATATCAACCCCTGCACATCTATTTGTGTCCTCCAAAAGAGGGAAAGCTGTTGGTGGATGGAAAGCATCAGCACTTCAGATATTGGCAGAAGGAAAACAGGCAAGATAGAATGTCTGTCCACAGGGCATCAGGACCACTTTCCATTAACTAGCAGTAACAGCAGAGGTGTATCAAGATGCTTCTCCAAAATAATCCACCTCAACCTGTTGTTTTATCCTCCTAAGGGCCATCAGTGGTGGACATACATGCAAACCTCCAGAAGGACACACATCTCCTATCCTACCATCTTTCAGTTAAAGAATTAAAATATTAAATGTCTCTGCCAAACCCCAAAGAATGCTGAAATCAAGAACAGTCTCTAGCACAGCAGAGAGGCTCATTAGCAGTAGGAGCAGCATTCATTTCCTTTGCAACAAGACACTTCAGCATGCAATCCCTTGCCTGTTTTGAGGCATTGATCTTCACTTGGGCTCAGAGATCACAAGAAGGCTGATAAAAATGCATAGCTTTGACCCTCCAAATCCACATAAGTGAAATGGCAGGGAAGATTTCTGACCGCTTCCACCTGTCCTGCATTCATATTTTCTTGACAGGGCCATTTAAAAAGCTTCATACAATGACAAAGGTACAGCCAATACAAGTGGTATGTGCCATTGCCTCCCGTTGGTGTAACTAACTGGACCATGCACATCTTTTCTGGCCAGGCATGATGCCTTCATCTACAAGGGGCTTATTGAAAATGGATCGATTTTTGACAGAAATATTAGTTTTAAAACATTTGCTTAGTTTTTAAATGACCAAAGTAATTCATTCCAGAGATCAAACAGAAAGAGGTTGAAGATGGGCAGAGGTCTCACAAGAGCTGAAAGCTCAGTCAGTGTGGGGTCTTTTCAGAAGAGGAGGAAGGGAGAGGCAGAAAAGAGGTGCAAAACGATTCAGCTTTTAGAAGTGAAGTGCTTTACAGGGCAGCACAGACAAGCAGAGCTGGGGGTGAGCAGGGCAGGGGGTGATGGCTACAGGTCCATCAGGAGAAGGCAGGGGAGCAAGCCAAGGTGAATCCAGCAAATCCAAACTGCTTCAATCCAACAGGCTGGGGCTGACCAGCTGCTGTGGTGCTGCAGAAGGCACTGATGGCCCCAGGCTGAGAGCCTTGTGCCTGTGGGCAGGGCAGGGGGGAATGCTGGTGGTGTCCTCAGAGCCCTGGGAAGAATGAGACAAGTGTACAGAGACAGATAAACACCCGAGTTTGCAAAGCCTCTTTGAGGCCGGTCTTTTGAAAGGTAATGGTGAGACAGGTGGGGCCAAGGAGTTTCATAATGTTTTACAGAGCGGGACTTTACATTTCTTTGGGGTTGAAAATGCACCGGTGAATTTTACAGTATTGTGTGCCTGGCCCTCAATCACAGAGAGACCCTTTACTTTTGTGAAATTAGATATCAGAAGCATGCATCTCCACCGAATCCACTTGAGAAACTATAGCACTATTTGACAGTAATGATAGGAAAAAATGTCATTTTTCTTGAAACTAATATTTCTGGCAAAGATCTCTCTCTTTTCAAGAGCATCAATTTCAAGCTATCTGCCAGCTGTGTCAGCACAGCCCACATTACAGCTATAACCAATTTCTTGAAAGTTACTCCTACAGAGTCCTGCAATCTGCACATCCAGCCCCATGCACTCTGCTTACACAAGTAGTCAATGGAAAAGGTGAAAAGGATTTGTTCTGAGATGCTTATTTGAAGGATGCCTTGTGTTGCACAACTCTGTAACAAAGGAATTTGCTGCAAGGTCCATCCGTCCAGCAGAACTGAGTTAGCAAACAAATATTTCTCTACACTCAAGTAATTGAAATTGAAAAGAAAAAAAAAAAAAAAAAAGAAAGATGTTACTAGGCACTGTCCTTTCTTAAAAGCATCAAGGAAAGCTTGTCTCTGAAATTATGCCCCTGACTTGACCAAGGCTTCATGAAGTGATTATTATTGGATCAGAAATCAAATGTTCCCATGCACTGCTTGAACACTTCATGTCATTATCCATCATTAACGATTTCACAGCTGGTGATTTCCACACTCAATCCAGCTGACCGCACAGTTCCCACGTTTCCTTAACCAAGGGCCACAATGCCCAGGTCACTCACACTCTGCTGTCTTGTCCCCAAACCCCTGCCAGAATCCCTTTCACAGCCATGCAATTTGGAGTGGCCAGTAAAAACTCAGGAGTGTATGGAAACCTGAAAATTGAGACAAAGTGAAGTGGATTTAAGTGTAAAATTAACACCATGTCTCCAGGAAACATTTTCATAGCCCTTTCTTTGGGGTGCTACACTAGAGAGAATGTAGATATTGAATTCATATACAGCTTGTTCTGGAGTACATGGGATTTTATTTACCTAAGGCTCCTTCAAAATTTATTCTAGAAACAAGTTGGAAACACCACAAGAATTAGGCTTTTCTTCTGAGAGTTACAGTGCCACACAAAGATGGTGAGCAGAATTGGTATGAGGCTTTAGTATCTCTGCTTTAGTTTTCACCCCAGCAGCTGCTTCAGCAAGTGCAGAGGAGAACTAATATCTTAGTAACCGGTGAATTAAATTTTCTGCTCACATTTTTGTGAGGTCACTTCTCATTTCATCCTGAAGGAGTTTGCTGGTTATTTAAGTTTCAGTCAATTCGTGGATAAGTAGCTGGTCAAAAGACAGGAAACAAACAGTCAGAAAGAAAAGGTCAGTTTTCAGAGTGGCTTCCCCCAGAGATCGATGCTTGTGTCCTGCTGGCAATGTATGTAGAATCCGTAATACAGGCAGGGCTGTGAACACAGGAAATTGTGCTGGCAATCCAAAGGTATTCGTGGTGATTGACCACAAAAATCTGCCAAAGGATACTGAGTGGAAATTGATATAATGTCACAAAATCCAGTGTCATAGTGATGCGCATAATAAACCACTCCTAACTTTACGTAACAAATAACGTGGTTCTGTACTGAGCTATCACTGCTCAAGAAAGATCATCTTGTGGTATTAACACAGAGATGGCTCTGTAGCACTATCACCTCCCTTCCCAAAAGCAGACTCGGGGGAAAAAAATGGAATGAAATTATAAAAATAATCAGGGAAAGATAAAAAAGCATGGCAACTGTTGAAACCTCGGATATTCCTGCATATTGCTTAGTGATCACATCCTTCATCCTCCATCCCACAGGGATACACTGAATCACAGAATACGCTGAGCTGGAAGGGACCCCCAAGGATCATCTATTCCAGCCCTTATCCCTGCCCAGGACCATTCCCAAGGGTCACCCCCTGTGCCCCAGAGCATCATCCAACGCTCCTGGAGCTCTGGCAGCCTTGGGGCTGTGCCCACTGCCCTGGGGAGCCTGGTCAGTGCCCACCACCCTCTGGGGGAAGAGCCTTTTGCTGAGATCCACCCTAACCCTGCCCTGCCACAACTCCAGCCATTCCCTGGGTGCTGTCCCTGGTCCCCACAGAGCAGAGAGCAGTGCCTGCCCCTCCTCTGCCTCTCAGGAGGAAGTGCTAACACACCTGTAGAAAAAGACAGGATGGGTGATCAAAGGTACGGAATAAAAAAAAGTAAAAATGGTCTATACAATCCTGACTATAATGGATTGGATAGTAGATGGAGGGTATAGAACCAAGGTATATCAAACATAAATGGCAAGTAGCAGACTAAAACCATCACCAAACCCCTCTTTTTTAAAAAAAAAAAAAACCACAACATTGCTGTGGGATGCCACGGAGTCTGAAAATACAAACATCTCCAAAAGTAACTAGGTAAACTTTTAGAAGAAATATTCATGAAAGATATTAAGGGTATCCTTTGTGACCAAACCCTTTGACAAAAGAAAATAAACAGTTCTACTGTTAGTTAGTTTTAGCAAAGGGAAAAGGACCAGGTACTAAGATGAAGAATCTGTAAAAGTATTGCCCTGAGATAGTGGGGGCTGACTCCTGGATGTTTGCTCCACAGAGACACAACACTGTCTGGTAAAGATTTGGGGTATCGTATCTTTCATCAGCAATAAATAATTTTACTCAGGAAAAAAAAAAAGAATAAAATCATTCCCAGACAGGTGGGAAATACAAAAGTTTCATGTCTCTAAGTGAGCCCATACTGCCCAAAAATATGATTTATATATTGTCAGGGAGATGGGAGCACAGATGCTGCTGAAGGTAAAGCAGCTGAGCCCAGGGACCTGCCAAATACCCAGCTCCATCCTGCCTCCCATCTGGGGACAAAGATGAGGAATGCCTGGTCAAGGCCATGATGGGCAGTGAGGCCCAGCAGAGAAGAGGGTTGTAACCAGGTGTTTCTCCCACAACAGACCAAAACGCTCCCAGTGCCACCCTGCTGGTTTTCCAAAGAAATGAGGGCCACAAGAAGCCACAGCTGCACATCACCAGGCTGGGAGCTCCAAACCAATGGCAACTGCAAGAAGTGAAGTGGATTTAAGTGGATTTCACGGATGGTGGAAAGGGTGAGACAGGGAAGGCATCAAAGGCTTGATGAAATCACCTAAACCTGGTGTCTGGTGTCCCTTTAGGCACTGTCACTGGCTCACTAGCTGTCACTTCAGGACAGTGCAGGTCCCCCTCCTGTCTTGAGTGTGCCAATGCTCTGCAGAGACCTCTTTGCCCGTGGTATTGTCACTTCTCAGCGAGAGTTGGACCTCTGCATACAGGCAGCTGATCCTACCTATTTAGTGAAACCCATAACCAAAGCAAAGAGATCACAGTATTTCTCCTGATAGAAGAACTCAACATGCTGCCATCCTTGTGGGCACAATTCCTGGCACAACAGAAGTTGCCCAGCTGGCCAACATTTGGACTAGTAGGGAGAGAGATGAAGGGATGTGGCAGACTCAAAAGAGGCCACAGGGACATGGGAGGGATCTAAGCTCTGCCAGGGAGGTAGAACTGGTGGAGCACAGCAGGAGTCTGTGAATGTGCCCTGGGGATGTTCTGAGAAGATCAGAAGTTACACTGCTGGGCCTGCAGAAGACAGCCTGAGAACCAGGATAACTGCAGCATGAAAATGCAGCTGATGCCTGTAATGCAGCCCTAGGACAAAGGGCTTCATTAATTCACTTCTCATGAAATACATTTTTCCCTCTTCTCTGACCAAGCTGCAGCAGAAGGAACAGCACAGCGTTATCATTCTGTAACTGCACGAACACGAATGAAGCATATCACCAAAAAACTCCAGAGAAACAAACGCACAAGAGTAGTTTTCAGTCCAAGCTAGGGCTGCGTTGCCACCAAGTTTCTCTGGTATTTTTATTTGGTTTAGTGACATCCTGGTACTGCCCATAGATCACTGCAGCATGCAAATTGTTGGATAATAGGGTAACCATCTGTTTGACGGTGAATAGTTTGGCACAGACATGTGGTTGAGCCTTCCTGCAGATATCCACATTCAACTACACCTCTGCCAACCGTTGGAATACACCAAGTTAGTTTCTACCTCACCATCATCAGCGACTCAACAGAACAAACTATGGTTTGGAGTGATGCATGCCATGCTAATGGCAAAGCCAATGTAATATATAATGTTTATACCAGCATAATTTTGGTTTGCAGACACTCAGAATCTGCTTCTGACTTTTACAACAGCAACACTTCTTAGTACTGCACTTCCTAGACTTCTGTACTTCTTTCCTATACCTCGATATATTTTAGTTGAGGATGCTGGTGAATCATAGCACGGGGATACCTTCTGTCCTCTAAGGCAGTTGAATTTACTCCTTGTAATCCCCAGGAGGCAAAACACTTGGAGCAATACCCTACTAGATTATGTTTTCCTGATGATGCATCATACTAAATCATCATCTGACTGATGATAGTAAAATGGGACAACATAGTAACATAATTTATCACCTCTGTACCTTGCTCAGGGGGATTTTACTTTGTCATATATTCATTGTCCCTTTCATGATGCATAACAGCAAGACATCAGCAGAAGGAAACATTCTGCTGAAGTAGTACTTGGACATTGTAGAAATTACTTGGATACTGCAGATACTTGAATATTGGGAAAGATTTCTTCACCAAAAGGCTTGTCAAGCCTTGGAACAGGCTGTCCAGGGAAGTGGTTGAGCTGCCACCCCTGCAGGTATTTACAAGACATGTAGACATGGCACTTACAACATGGCTTGCTGGGGGACTTGGCAGGGCTGGGTTAATGGTTGGGCTTGATGATCTTGAAGGTCTTCTCCAACTTAAATGATGCTGTGATTCCACTTAACAGTGGAGACTATTGTCCAGGGATAAACAGCCCTCAGGGGTACTTTTCTAACAGAACAATGAAATAGAGGTAAAAAGATGCATGGCATATTGAGAGAGAAAGATGGGGACCTGACAGAGTGGGGCCAGGAAGATGGTCAGGGGACTGGAGCAGCACAGTTATGAGGAGAGTCTGAGAGAGCTGGGGTGGTTCAGCATGGAGAAGAGAAAGCTCCAGGGAGACCTCAGTGGGGCCTTCCAGGACATCAAGGGGGCTTATAAAATAAGAGGGAGAGAGACTTTTTGTACTGGTAGATAGTGATAGTACATGGGGAAACTGTTTTAAATGAAAAGATAAGCGATTTAGATCAGAGATGCTGAAGGAATTCTCCCCTGTGAGGGTGGGCAGGCCCTGGCACAGGTTGCCCAGGGAAGCTGTGGCTGCCCCAACCCTGGAAGTGTCCAAGGCCAGGCTGGATGGGGTTTGAGCATCTTGGGATAGTGTGTTTATTTCACTAAAAAACCCCCACAAACTCCCTTGTTTAGAAATGTTAATTTATCAGGGGTAGGTCATCAAAGTCTCTAAAACCACAACTTCCTTGGGAGCCAGCCATTTCAAGAACTTTTAGCATTCCTTTATGGCACAGCTGGCTAAACTGCTGCCTCCAGGCACAGCTGCATGGCACTCCTGTGCTGGCATGGCAAGCTTGCATAATCTGTGGGTGCAACTTCTGCAGGAAGTGTCTGTTTGTGCCATAAAAATCATATGCACTGGTATTTTCTTTTTTTCCCCCAATCATCTGAGTTACATTTATGTACCGAAAAATGAATATATGCATATACTCATGTATAGACAGGAAATGGATTTCCAAATCTCTGGTGGACAAACAAAGTGATGTGCATTCCAAGAGGCAGCTCCAGCACAGCTGTGCCTGCAGCATCTGAAGGAAAACTCTTTCAGATAATAGCCTTGTGCAAGACAGAATAAATCAAAAACATTCAGCAGAACTTGGTGACAATTCAGGAAAAAGCATTTTTCTCCTTTGTCTATAGACAGACACCAATTTACTCTTTTGCTCCCCCTTGATTTCAGGATTATGACCTATACTTAGGGAAATTAAAACCAACTGGTTTTGATACCAACAAAATATGAAGTTATGGAATACTAATGCATGGTTTGATTCCTTATTTTAAGGTCCTTTGTGTAAAGTGCTAAAGTTCGAGCCTATCTTCAAACCCAGAAACCGGTGTCACTTCAAGAGCCAGAATGCTAATCAAACCCGCCTGTTTCCTCATTCACAGCAAAATAGGGCATATCTTATAGCACATGCATTCCTCCCTTGCTTGTGTTGGTGTAGAGTGAAACGTTCCTAGAGCAGCCTTGTGATCATTGCCAGGAACTGCCCCCAAGCCACAGGGTCTCTGTAATTCCAGGGAAAGAATTGAATCTTTCAAGGGCTGGGTGTCATACCTGCACCCAGTAACACAGTTGCATCAAGATGAAAACCTTGTCAGGTAAAGTCTGTGTCTGGTGATTTAACAGCACCAAAACAACAATCAGAAGCCACCATCCCTTATCAGCAGCTTCCAGAGCCACTTGATTTATGCCAGGTATGAGAGAGCTGACTAATTACAGCCCTGGCAAATTGATCTAGATGATCATCTATCCTCCTTAACAAATTCCACACCTCCTGGCACACTCTAAACCCTCCCAGCAACTGGAGCATCAGGATCTCTGCAGCACGGATTCTTTCAGCTGATGAAAGGTGGATCAGGCTGCACTTTGGGCATAACTCAGCCTGACCTGAGAGAAGCCAAGTCATGCCCTCCATCCTCAAGCACCTATAACATAGCACACACTCCATTAAAAGGAAAAATCAAACCAATGCACTGTTTATTGCTATGATAACATGTAACACTCAGAAAGGAGGCCCTTCACTGCTTTTTGTCTGTCTTTCTGTGCTGCACCCCACAGCTCCCCCCATTCTCTTGGTCATTTGAGTTATTCATTATTCATTTTAGTGCCTCAATGAACTGTTTTTCTCTTCACAGCCACACCTCTGTTTCGCTGTGACGGGCTACAAGTGATCTTTAATTAGGAAACTTTTGCTGTTTCGAATGCAAGTGGATGCTGCAGATCTTTAGCTTTTAAATGGATCTGCTATTGCTTCTGCTGATTTATCTTGGCTGAAAAAAGAAAGTACAACTCCAGTCTTAATCTGTCTGGGGACAAAGGATTCAATCCAACACCTTTACCTCCTGTTCCATGGCTTTAGGCATTATTCTTAATGGCAGGATCTCACTCCTTTTCCCTTTCTCTGTTTGGAATAGATGTTCCCTTGTTGTACAAACTCTCTTTTTCTGAAGCTCATGGTTTCTGCTCCAGGTTCCCTTTGGGCATGCTGAAATGACCATGGTCTTCTCTGTCTGAATGAAATTGTTGACAGCATACTCTTGGTCCTTCAAACCTTCCCTGCCCATTCCAGCCACAGTTTGGAACTCAAACAAACAAAACCCAAGAACTGGGGAAGTAAGAGCCTTCAATTTCTCGCAGCTATAGAGTCAATGGAAGCAATGAACTCATCAGTTATCTTCATGTGCATTGCTTTGTTTGCAATATACACAGTGACTAATGCCATGGCATTTGATGGCACATTTGGTCTTTTTTAAGTGCTTCAAAATCGTTCAGTTGTTGAAGATTTTCAGCAACGGGACATGGGCAATTGCTGCTCTGTTAAAACTGAATGGCAAAAATAAGCATGAGCAAACTTAAGCAGTGCTGTTTATTTTGGCAGTTTGAGGGTTGAAAAGCTCAGTGCTGGAACTGCCTTCTTTAGATTCTTGCTAAGCACAGCAAAAGCACCATACACAAATCTGGAGACAGAAAAACAATCGTGTTTCTGTGTGGTTGCTCATTTGTCTCCACAATTCCATAAAAGCCATCAAATACCCTGAGTACCCGTAGCTGCAGTTCTAGATTCTCATTGTTACTACAAACAGGCTGCACATGATTTATGTGGGGAAAACTGCAAGGCAGAAGAGCAGGAACCTCTGAAGTAAAGTTCCAGCTTAAGCAGTTTTTGGCTTTCTGGATGTACCTTCATCTCACAGTGGAGAGAGCTTTATGATGGACACCTTGTGTGTGTCCATGTGCATGTGGACACCTTTCTCTTTCACAGTATGTTCACTTAAGTTAAAAAAACCCCAAACCCACAGATTTTAAAGAATGGAACAGTAAGAGGCAAACAGAACCAGTTCTGATTCGGTACAGAAAAATCAAAATTACTCTCAGTATGGAGGAAAGGATAATACCTTTCTTTGCACCACAGATTTTAACAATTCCACCTTGGGGCAATCTTTGTAATACTTTCCATCCTGTATGATATTCCACATTGAACTGAGAAGTGTTGCTGAAGTTAATAAGCCACAGGAACATATATAAACCTCTAGACTGCTAAGTGATGACTCACGGTAATAACTCAAACCTTTCCCTCAGTGCAACACTGCAGTGCATCTCCCAAAATACAGTGCTGTTGATCTTCTACCTTGGATTTTGTAAACACCAACGCCAGCAGAGAGATATTTAACCTCTAAGAGCACACAATCTGTTCCATTTTCTTTATTCAGTTTAGCTCAAAAGATTAGAAAGCCGCCTAATAATAACTTCTCTTTCCTTTTATTTAACTTTCATAACAAAACCTCAGTTTCATATTTTGGGCTTGCATTTGTTTATTTTTTTTTAAATTTTTTATTAAATCTCATTCCTCTTCCCATTAATTTGATTAAACACACATCAGCACTACTAAGCTGCAGGAGCAAAATGTTGGTTTTATTGTGCTGCTCTGGGAATTGTCAGCAAGCCAAATTCACAGATGTTCCAATGAACAGGAGGCATTTGGTCCATTTCTAAGATAAACATCTGAGTTTTCTTTACCCACAGTGTCACGACCCTGGATAAGCAAGCAGTAAGATCAGTTAAGTCCCCTCACCTGCTCTGTCTACACTTTTGAGAACCTGACACAAAGCAGGAAGCAAAAGTGGAAAAGGCAAAATTAGGGAAGAGGGGAAAAATCCCTCCTGCCAAAAGATGTTCTTCTTTGAAGATTTATTTATTTTGTTGTTTTGCCTATTATGGCAAGATGCAACAATGAGGTAGGTAGAAGTATTTATACTTAGGAGCAGAAAAACTGGTGAAATTCAATTTATTAGCTGGGTAGAAATGAGATGACTGTGATGGCTCATAAGTGTGGGAATAACCCTCCCAGAATCCTCACGAGGCCTTATCAACTTCTGTTACGTTACTGCAAGATATTGGCCTATAAAAACTTAATAGGACAGAAAATTGGGATTTGGTGTTTTGAAGCAGTGACAGAAAGCAAACAACACGTGTGCACACATGGAGAAATTGGTGCTGAGCAATGAACAGCTGCAGATAGCAATGTGGGCTGCTGAGGGAGCCTGGGGGGACACTCAGCAGCTCTGGGGGCTGGCCACGGGGTCCTGCACAGCTGCCAAAAGGAGGTGTGTGCATACTGATGCTGAAAAATAACCCTTTTTCCCATGGAAAACTATCAAAATACACATCTTGCTAATAATAGGATAAGATCTTGGGTGTAGAGAGGGCTTGTCCCTGCATGACCCAAATGGCAAAAGCTCACTATATTTTTAAGAAGTACTTTTAGGGGGGATCTTTTAAGACACAAGTTTTTAAGGCTTTTCACATTACAAGGACCAGTCTTTCAGGCCCAGGATTATTCCAGGAGTTGATTCCTCCCAAAGAAAGATAACTCAGGGTAATATCCATGGTGCTGACAAGCGAGATGCTGGCAGTTTGTGGAGCCCAGACTGTGTGTGTGCTGTAGTTCAAGTGACACGCAAATTGAAGCGTGCCAGGTTGACATTTCTCTTAATGGAACAGAACTTTCAAAGCCTCAGGTAGTCGTCTTTAGTTTGAGGAGTCTTTGATCTGTCACATCAATCTTTACTTAGAATTTTATGTATGCTTTATGCTTGTTTTTACTGCAGAGATTAGCAAAGAACATCACTTGATGTATAGCTGAATTAATACAAATGCCTTTTATAAGGTTATAAAGCAGCCTGTGCAAAAAGCCCAGCACAATGCACTACACCACGGGCAGAAAACTAAAAGCAAAAACTCAAGTCCATGGTAAAAAAACCCACAACCAACACAATACCCACAATTCTGAGGAGATTGTGGGATTCAATAACACACCTTTATTCCAGAACTCCTGCTCAAAAGGCAGGGCTGAACTGAGAGTTGTATGGGGTTTAAAAAAAATAAAATACCATCAAACACAGTGCAACTGTGTTGTAATGGGAAGAGTGTTCCAGAGGAGGCAGCTAAAGGAACATCCAGAGCTTGCTGCCTTTGCCCTACCTTGGCACTGGTGGGGATACCAAATAAAAAAGGAAACAAAACAAAAAAAGTCACATGCAAAAGGACAAAACTGATCACCAACAAAAACAGTCCCTGCCCTCTTACAACTGGGAAACTGGAAGAAACAGAGGAGTTCAACTGGGACACAACACACACTCGGATAGAAGCTGCCCATGCAGCCAACACTAAAGTGAGTAGGTTCCTACAGCTGAACCTACAACACACTTTTAGTAAGGACTTGGCTCTGCCTTCAGGTACAACCTGAGAAAAAGATGCTTGGTGCTGTGCTCTCTGGGCATTCAGTCAGCAGTCAGAGCAATAGCAGGTCTGTTTAGGACAGGAAAAAGCAGCAAACCTGTAAGATGGATATTTTGGGTTTTCCTTTTTTCTGTTTCTAATTGTTTCTGGCGTACAGGTGAAAGCCCTAGGGGAGGTACCAGGTTGGCTACAGAGGAGCAGGCAGCCAACCCAAGAGGAGCTGCCTGGAGATGAGAAGGAGTTGGTACAATTGATAAAGTTCCTGACTAAGCCTGACCTACAAGCAAGATCTGCATGTTTACCCAAAGCTCTGGCTGACTCAGGGTCCTGTCACGAGCCTTTCCTCCTCAGCTTCCAAAGCCCTGGGAGAGAGGAAATCCCACAGGACTCCTGCTGGCATTAAAATATTTAACCATGGAAATGTGGCATCCTCTGCACGTCAAATTACTCTGGAGATTATTCTGGCACCTACACATGGCAATGTGATATTACTATTCTCTGGAGAATAGTTAATGCCAAAAATATACACAACCCTCCCCCCGTCATCCTTTCCTAGAAAGATGTTACTTATGGTTTTAGTTCTGATGGAGGCCAAATGTTCCACGTGCAAACACATTAAAAACTCAACAAATTAATAAAGCTAGGGGTCCCAGAGTGTTTCTTTCAAGAGGAGTGTAGCAGATCTGCTCAACAATTTATGAGCATGGCAGTTTCATGAAGCTTTTGCAGCTCCCGTTCAGAAAAGACTTTGAAAAGGAAGTCTGTGCTTTTTTCATTGAATAATTTACGCTGTATTGTGGTGTGGGGATTTTTTCCCCCTTTATTCTATGAACTGAGCAAATTTCAGAAGCAATGCTATGCAGTGACATATATTGCTTTAGCTAGTCACAGCTCTTAGGTGTATCTATTTGCTCTCTTCTTCCTCTACCTCCTTTTATTGTAACATTGTCGTACCATGGAAAAACACAATTTCATCAAGGGACTGAAGGACTCCCAGAAAGTCTTTCCATCTTTTTGATAACAAACCCCAGTGCTTATAAGACATAATTCATTTCTATGGTATAAAGCCTGCCTTCCTGTTTGAGCTGGAAATACCCATCCTCAGCGTGCCTCCAGCACTAAGGAACACGGTGCAGGGAGGAGCTCTTGGCAAGCAGGAGGGTTAGTCCCTCTCTGATGGGGCAGCACTCCAAAAACGGGAGCAGAAATGCTGCTAACACTGCAGGACAAGCCACAAGACAGAGGAATCATGTTCCTTTAACAGGGCAGTTCAATGCCTGTGTATCTGAGCCTAAAGCCAAGGAAAACTGGGCTTCTCCTGCTTCCCTTCTCACCCAGAGCAGCTGCCCACAGGAATATTGTCTACATTACATACTGAACTGGAAATTCTGTGGACCAAAACTTTAAGGCTACACAGCTGAGCAGTGAAAACTTAAGAAGCAATAGAATTAAATGCATAGTTACAATGTTTCTTGGACGTGCCCAGATGCTGCAGGACAGACTTTTGACATCCCCACCTTTCTGCAACTCCGAATGTTCTGAACTAACTCACTTAGCAAATAACCCCCAGCCCCAGCACAGGAGCTGTTTACTTCCAGCACACATTTGAATGACTACAGGTCCTGTGATGAACTGTACTAAACTTATAAGGGAAAGATTAGTCAGAGTTATTTCTGAGAAAATGATACCAAAAATCTAACCAAGGCAACAAAGACCAAATTGAACTTGATATGGAGAACGTTTACTTAAAGATGTTGTTAAATATGTTATTTGGCAACTTGAATTAATTATTCTAACTTGCTAGAGAAAAGGCTGAAGAGACGCTCTTGACGCTGGATACTCTTATGAAGCGAAAGATTAATAATTTGCTGAAAAATTAAATTACCAATTCAGAGAAATGTTTTAAATAAGTACCAATGACACAAACATGACATTACAGGGATTGTGTCATGTTTATCCATTGATGCAGAATGAAACCAGGGCCAGACTGCTGGATGTTCCACGCTGCTCCAGGAAGAAAGGACTCTGACCAGAGAGTGTCTGCCCACCAGTTTAATCAGTAGCACTGCTCCTGTAATTCTGGGAGTGGATCTGCACTGCAAAGCCTTTCTGTGTTTAAAAATGAAATTAATCACAGCCATGACAGTGTGGTAGCTGACTTGCAGAACTTGGGCATAAAGTTAATATTTTCTTGGAGTTCGCTCTGTGTGTGTTGTTGGGATGAATTTAAAGGGAGTCTGAGTAAAGAAAGGTAAATATTTCATAATTCTTGCCATCTTCCTCGTTTTGGAGAAGCAGTTCTAGTATGTTTTTCTGAGGCTATGACTGGCTGTGTCCCAAGTGTTCATGAGAGCTCCAGGGGGAGAAAGAGCCAACACTCTCAGGCTAATTGTTCTTGTTGAATAACAGCTTATCCATGTCTAGGAGTATTTATTTCAGTGGAGCCCTGAAAATGTGGGAGTTATTCAGCCTGAGTAAGGATAAGCAAGCTTCTAAGGAGCTGTGCAACACATTTATTATGAGAAGATTCACCCTAGAGCTTCTTTTTTTTTTTTTTTAAATAAAGAGTAAAATGACACCATTTCTATTCAAAAGGGTTTGCATTAAAAACCTCAGATGCGGATCTTCAAGAGGGAATTTAAATGAAAAGCAGAGTGCTTGATGGGAAACAAAAAAAGTGATAGTTCCAGTCAGAGGGTTTGATATAAACCAAGTTGCAGTGAAAAGAGAAAATAAGAGGAAGCAATAACAGGCAATGCACTGTGAGTGCAGACAGAGGCAGACAGGAACTGGGGTAGAAGCGAAAGCAGAGTTAGTGATGTGGTGTTGTGGGAGAGGATGACAAGTCTCATCTCAAAAAGCACTTCAGCTAATTGAACAAAACCCATGCAAAATCAGAGCAGTCAGCACGGCCACGTTGCTGAGAGGAAAATTAGTTTTTCCACATCGTTTCAAGTCCCTGCATGCCTGTCTTTATTTCCAAATAGCACACGTTTCTTGGTGAGATCAAGTAAGCAGGTTCATCTAATGGCTTACTTGGCAAGGCAGTTATTTTAAGATAGCAGTGAAATGTGAGTTTTTTAATGACTCATTTTGTCTCATCAATTATTACTGCACAAAACTGGCCCCAACTTGCACTGAACAAATTTCTGACATTTGAACTGTGAACCAAAAGCCTCATATGGAATAGGCAGTGATGGGAACACATGAAACAGTTTATAGGAGACAACAAAAAGACACGAGACTTCTGAAGAGCAAAGGTTCTTTTTTCCTTCCCTAAAAGCCCCCACAACTGAAAACAAAAAGCTGAAGCTCTACAGTAAAGGGAACAAGTAATCTAGAATACAAAGTAACCCATTTCCTTTTCATGCAGTAAT
Source organism: Margarornis squamiger (assembly GCA_035222235.1). Classification (NCBI taxonomy): domain Eukaryota; kingdom Metazoa; phylum Chordata; class Aves; order Passeriformes; family Furnariidae; genus Margarornis; species Margarornis squamiger. Next base: position 4,313,047 of record JAWWTY010000001.1, on the reverse strand, counting down.
ACACACAGTAACTGCACATAGATTCTGGAATTACTTTAGTAAATATCAAGTTGTGTACATACACATTCTGTCAATGCAGATTGCCGGAATAATGGCAGGGGCACGGCAATCTGCCACCTTTTAGGCTGATGGGGATCCAGCCACAGTGGGGCAGTCAAGGACAAGGCATGAGATTTGCCTCTGGAGCACAAGGAACACATCAAATCTTTTAGATACTAACGGCAAAATCCCACAGTGCTTACTCAGGCAAAACTGCCCTTGGCCTCAACGGGAGCTCTGCCTGCATAAGGAGTGAGCAAAGACTGTGCTGTCTGACCTAGACTGATCAGTCACACGGCCCTCACACATTTGGAAGGCACACAGCCACTGGGCCACAATACTCCTGTGACATTCTGTCACAGGGGAAACACAGGAAACTGTGCATCATCCCCCCACCTCCCCATGCACATAGTGCAGGGAAGAACTCACAGCTGAGTTTGAACTTGAAACTCCACCAAAGAGCAACACTAGAAGGAAGCCAAGAGACTAAAAGTTTGCCATAGCAAGGCTTTGGTAATCTGATAAATGATAAGATTTAATCTAAGAGAGATACAAGTGAGATTCCCAAGAGCCTGTGTATGACTGAAAACAGTGTGTCTTTCATTCTTGTAAGCAAACAGGAAACAATAATTTCTTTCTGTAGTTACCCCTCTGATTTAGGGCAAATCACAATTCCTACGTGGTCAGTGACAATTCCTGTAGTGGATTTCACCAGAGATTAATTTAGGTGAATAACTAGGCCAGTCTCAGTCACAAGTTAACATTTCTATTACAGAAATATGGAAGTAGATTACGTTTAACATATATGTCTTATCTTGCTGCAGAACCTTCTGTAATCACAGAATCCCATTTGCAACAACTCTGATATCATGTACAGGAGAAATATTAGAATTAGTATCAAAGTGAGCAGAAAAACTCATAAGCATGAGAGACGTGCATGTATTTGACTTCCTTCTTCTAGGTGAAGTGAATATAAAAACCTTGACACCCACAGCAATCAGAAGTTCCCCTGAAGGGCGAGGGAGAGATGATGAAACATGAGTACTGCACATCTAAACACAAATGCAAAAATCATACCAGGCTAAAACTCCTTCCTTTCGTATTTATCTGTGTCTACCCTTTGCAAGATTCTTTATATAATAGAGTAGTTAAGCAATATGAAAAGAGACTCCTTTTTTATTTGCAAACTCTTCCATCATTAATGCATCCTAGACCTTCCTAAGGTGGTGACTCAACCATGCCCCTGGGCTGCCTGTTCCAATGCCTCGGAACCTTTTCCATGAAGGATTCTTTCCCAACACCCAATCTAAAGCTCCCTTGGTGCAACTTGAGGCTGGTTCCCTGGGAGAAGGGGCCAAACCCCACCTGGCCACCACCTCCTTTCAGGGAGTTGTAGAGATAAGGTCGCCCCTGAGCCTCCTTTTCTCCAGGCTGAACACCCTCAGCTGCTCCTCATCAGACTTGTGCTCCAGACCCTTCCCCAGCTCTGTTGTCCTTCTCTGGAGCTGCTCCAGCCCCTCAATGTCCTTCCTGGGGCGAGGAGCCCAAACCTGAGCTCAGGAACTGAAGTGCCACCTCCCCAGTGCCGGCTACAGGGGGACAATCACTGCCCTGGTGCTGCTGGCCACAAAGCTGCACTGTTCAGCCAGGTGTAACAGCTTGATACCATCTCTGACTATGAAACTAAACTGAAGATTTTTAAGGGGTGAGTCCTTGAAAATAAAAAGCTTACAACTTCTATCAAGTATCAAAGGCCTTGCAATCTTACAATGTAAATACTAAAACCCACAGCCAAAGTTCAGGCAGCTGCAGGTTTTGCCCCCAGGTATGAAGGAGGAGCATTTCTTGCTCTGCCTCTGAAATTTCCAGGTGAGGGCAGTGAGATGCTGCAGAAACAGATCCTCTGATGAATGCAGCCATGAGAAGGGAACTCCCAAAGATCATGGCTCAAAGCTGCTGCCTCTGAGACTTTCTCCTGTGACCCAAAGGGTTCTGCAGCCAAACTGATTTGCCTCGTCCATTTTCATAAAGTTGTAGAGATACTTCAGCATCTCCATAGCGCTGATATTTCCCCCCAAAAGCCCCTACTTCCTCTCCTTATGAATGACTACCTTAAGCCAACATTAGGTTGGAACAAAATCCAAGCAATACTAACTCTCCTTACTTTCAGGAGTGTCAGGCTTTCCTCCCTGGTATTCCTGCAAATGCTCTGCTCCCTCCTCTCTTGATTGCCTCCTTTTGGTGACAGTATATATTTATATCGATCCTTATTTAAAAAAACCCAAACCACAGGCAGGCTAAACACCCAAAAAGTCCTCACATAAGTACAAGAAGAAAAGGAATCTTAGTTTTCCCCAGATTTGTGTTTTGAAGACCAGAGTTCCAGGCTAAAATCAATTAGGGTCAAATCCTTTCTAAATTTACAGAATTTATTTGCTATGTTACCATTTGTTTTCAGGAAAAAAGGAGTATCAATAGTGTCTCTGAAATTTTAATGCCTCTCTCTAATTTGACTAATTTCAAATTGATGAAATTCATTTAGAAACTGGCTAAGGCCTAGCCAGTCACATGCAGATACAACGTAGGACAATTCCTCAGGAACCAGACAAAAAAAACCTCCCACCCCATCAAAAGCAGCTGCACCAATATCTCACATCTTTAGCTAAATACTAGACCTGGAGCTGAATGGTTTTTCTCCCAACTAATTGCTTCATCAGTAAACAAATTTAGTTTCTTAATGTCTTTGAAAGGTACCAACAGTCTTCAATGAGACAAAACCAGCACACCCACGACTAAGGTACATTCTTTTCCCAAGCCTTCCAGAGATTGTTGTGCTTGTTCTGGATGTGAGAATGCCATAACCTGTGGGTGTGTTCCAGGCCAGTGAAGGTATTTGGTGATACACTGCCCCTTGGTCAGTACAGTGAATATTAACATGGCACGTGAACTGCGGTCCTTCGTTAGCGATAGTCTAACGAGACAAAGGAGTGTGCTCACACAGTTTCCCAGGACTCCCATGCCACTCCCATGCCACCTGGAAGGTGCCTTGCTCAAGCTGGAGTCTCTCTGAAAACATCACTGTGGCTTTCTGTGATTCATAGTCCTCATTTAACTGTGAATTCAGAAGTTATTTGTATGTGCAGTGGCTTTTCCCCCCTCCTCTGTCCTTGGGTAACTACTTAAGATCTGCTCAGATATGTAGCATTGCCTGTTTTTATGGATTCCATCCTGGCAAGTTTTGCATCTTACACCAAAGCCAGAGCTAACTCTGGGGACTGTGAGATAACCCTGTCTGAGAGGGGAAAAAGGGTTATATAGCTACATAACCACAAGTAAAGAAAGATCATTTCCCCCCAAATAACTTTCCAGGTATTCTACCAGTTAATTATATAACACCAACTTTGGTGATGCTAAAACCACTCAGTGCTTTGACACACTGGGTGTATAATCCTTCATTCTAGGCTACAGTAAGTAGAAAGAAAACATATTTATAGGTTTTTTTCTTAGGTCATGAAAGGTATTACTTAAGCCCTGCAGGGAAAGTGACCCCATCTCTGCCTCTCCCAAAGTACTAATGGGATTGTTACCCCACCAGAACCAACCAGTATCTCCTGGTAATGAAACTGATTTCCCAAACTGATTTAACCACAGATTAGAAAGTTGTTTCTTTTATTACTTTTACAGGGCACACAAAGTTATAGTGATAGTTTTTTACAGTTCTCTGTGGATCCCAACAATAAAGACTAAAATAAAAAACAACGGTCCCATAAACCCTCATCTAGGCTTTGATGATGCATATTTTATTTAATGTTTCTTTGTATCTGAATTAAAAAAAAAAAAAAAGGCCAGGTAGTTGTTCCCTAATGGAGTGTGACGGCAACAAAGTGAAATCAGAAACTCAACACTGCACAAAAATGGAAAAATGAAAAATAGTCTTTTTTTTTTCTGCTTTAGAAAATAAACGAGAGATGAATTTTCTTTGAAAAGGTGAATCATATCACTGCACTCTGAAGTGAGGCAACAAATCATGAACTAATGAAATTAAAATACTTTTCCAGGCCTGCATCCGAACATTCAGGCACATATGCCATATTTAGTATGTTTGCTCAGAAAAACCCTTGGCCTGGTGCTTTCCAGTTGCCCTCTTATTGCTGTCTCTGGATCAGAGCCCACCTGCAGTGGGATTGCAGGTGCAGTTTTGTAGGCTGCTGCTCTCCTCAACCCCATTCCACTGTCGTGTTAGCTGTTACTGAACCTCATCCGTGACTCCTGGGTCTTTCTCTTACTTTTTACTTTATTATAAATTGATTTATTTATTAAACAGGGACGTTTTTTCCCCAGTTATTTAATCTAAAGAAGTTATTCTGGCCATTTGTGGGTTGAGCTCAGCTGTCCTCCCAGCAGGACAGGCTTTGATGCTGCAGCAGGAAGGAAAACACCCTTGGATTGGCAGGGCTGTTCCCAAATTCTGTAAGGCAGGAGCCACATCAGATGTTTCAGGGGAAGGTGTGAAAGCTTGAAAATAATCCACACTTTATTACTTATTTCCCATTTCTTTTCTTCCTGTCCAGGCTGAAACATGAGATTTCATCTCTCTTTAAAAATGTTATTGACTGTGGTACCTGGATATGATTTCTTCCTAGTAATATCTGTCCCTTTTTAAAACAAACAAACACCAGCTTGTTGAAATCTTGGCCCAAGCGGGTTTCTGTAGCAAGCAATTACAATATACTTGTAATTAAGTGTGCTTAATTACACCCTGTGCTATAGAACTATTTCCACAATTCTCTCTGAACCCTAACAATAAAGAATACAATAAAAAACAATGGTCCCATCAGCTCTCATCTAGTCTTTAAAATAGTTGTGAACTTTCCATCACCTGACCTAAATGAACACACCCTTATTTTGTACTTGTCACAAATGTCACAAAAGGAGTCATCAGTTATGTGTTAGATACCAAGATCTTCAACAGCACTGACACTTTAGGTCTGTGAGCAGATCACTCTCAATCCTAAACTACAAATCAGCTCTAAATGCCTCCATTTCTCATAAACACACTCAGAGATAACCAGAGAACCAGCCTGAGAAATACCAAAGCACATACTCGAATTTATCAGTGTGAAACTGGGAGGAGCCAGAGGAACAAAAAGCTGAAATCCAAGCTCAAAGAAAGGCAGAGCTTGCAGATCTTTAATGCAGCATTTTTTGGATTGATTACACGACAATTTGTCCTTGTCTTGAAGTCATCAACGTAATGATTTTGAGAATGAAAAAGTGAAATGCAAATTTCCAACTGTGTTTCTCTGCCAAATCTGTATTTGGAGCTCCTGCTTAGAGGGGTGTTGGGGGGGAGGAAGAGCAGGGATGAGAGAGCTATTAATGTAATATTATACAGTTTGACAATTAAATTCAACCATTAAGGTCCTTTTGAGTCTCTGTATCCAAATGCAGATTTTCATGCTTTTTCTCATATGTTCTCAGAACTCAAATGACAACTATTACAGTGTGGGAAAAGAGTACTCACAGAAGTAGAAAGTTTGACAAAACATGGAGAGAGAGTTTAATTCACACTTATGTCTCATTCCTGTCCTTGGACCTTCCTCCTTAAGGGTCTGCTTTTGTTGTGGTCTGTGTTATATTCCATTATCATTTCTATTACGAGTTTTAGGGAGGATTACATCAGAAAACCTCTCGAATAATTTGGGATCACAGTTGGATAAAAGCTGAGGGGAACATTTAAGATATTGGATGTATTAAAACATTTAAATTTCATCAAAGACACCTATTTTCATCTCCAGGGTCTACTATAAATAACCCAGGTAAATGGCCAGCACCACGCCCTACCCTGACTGGCTAAGTTTGGCATTTCTGCTCCTTTTAAACATACAACTCCTTATTAAAAGCCATCCCAGCTCACACTCAGAGCCCCAAAGGCTACAAGTCTTTTTTCCCAAGACGCTCCTTCCTTTGGTTGCTCCTTTCCCTGCTGGCTGTTTGTGCTTGAGCAGGACCTGAGCACGTTCTGGGTTTGGTGCTAACACAGCGGATGGCAGAGCCTTGAAGAGCCTTTGGGATCTGAGTGAGGCCCACAAGTCCTGGCTGGAAAATACTATTGTAGTCTCACATGGTGGCCTTGGAAGGGTATCTTTTCTAATATCCAGCTCTGGTGCAGCTTGAGGCTATTTCCTCTGTCCTGGGACAAGAGACCAACCCCCTCCTGGCTACAACCTGCTTTCAGGTGGTTGTAGAGAGTGAGAAAGTCCCACCTCTGACTCCTTTCCTCCAGGCTGAGCCTTCCCTGCTCCCTGAGCTGCTCCTGTGCCCCAGCCCTTCCTCTCATGGTACATATGGAGTTAACTAGCTGACAATTGTGCTCAACCTTATGTCACCAGTTAATTTTGAATAAAACAAGTTAATGCAGACCTTTGCAGTACAGACAGTAACTTTTTCTGAATGGTTGCCCACAACCAATGTACTCCATGGTCTATGGTTAATTTGGACCTTAAAGTAAATGTCTAAGACAATATGCTTGTCAGAGCACTGAGGGTCTTCAGAAACTATTGGTGAACATCCCAAACTAACTCGAAAATCATTTGCATCTTGTTTTACTTTCTAGTAAATTAAACCTCTCCTCAAACCTGTTATTTTTGTAAGAGTAAGAGGAAACTGAAAATGTCTTGACAATTATGTGATGAAGTTAAAAAAACACCAAGTTCTCATCCCGATCCCCCTGGAGTTTTGCTGGTGTTTTTATAGATTACTGGCATCAGTCCTCTTTGCTCCTCTCATGAATCTAAAAAGCCTGAAATCTTCCTACATGGGGTGTTTTATCCAAATGGCTTGAGAAGAGTCAGACCCATAAAGTTTACAAAGTGGTTCAGGAAATGCAATGCAATAAATCAATTCTCTAACTACTGTTATGAAACCGAGCAAATATTTCATACATCAACCCTGAATTCAGAAATGCAGCTGATAAAAGAAATCTAGAATACTTCTCCTTATGTCTCATATAATCCAGTTTGTAGCAGCTTTTTCTCTCACTAATAATCAGATTTAATGCAGACTATTAAAGTGTTACCTTCAACAGAAATACCAGCTCAGTCCTTTTTACAGCAGAGCCACAGACCCAGTTGTGATTATGGATATTTTGCTACAGGTAAAGAGTTACTCTGACGGCATGTGGGTCTTTCTGAGATACGTGAGAACCCTGACTATGTTTTAAACTAAATGAATCTACAACCTGTAACATAGTCTATCTAAAAGCAGGGATGCAAGAGCCTAGATGTGCTCTGCATTGACAGAAATGCTTGTTTAGATACTAGAAATGTCTTTTTATGAGTCACTGTCGCCTTGGAAACCACTACTAAAAAGGAAAGTTTCGTCTCCATAGGAAAACACCCCACATCCTGTTCAGTTGCCCCAAATTTTCCTAATCAATCTGAAACACAAAGATCCGCAGTCAAATGTTCCTAGCTCTTAATTCCTCCTTCCCCTTCTAAAATTGCTGTAAATTTTGTGACTCCTAATAGCAAACAGAAATCCATAATGCTCTTATCAAATACATATTTCCATCCTTTGTCTCAACAGGCTGGAAGACAAAAGAAAACTCAGGGAAATCAGTTTTTTTCCGAGATGTGCCTGCTCAGGTATGCTAAATTCACAAGGTACAAGAGCCTTTCCTGTTTTGCCACAATTTACATTTTTATGTCTTTCAATACATTCACACAATATTGACCACGGCATCACAGATGTAAAGTTCTGGGGTTTGGCTTAGATTGTTTTGTAGCTCATTTCCAAAGAAAACATCCAATTGTACCATTCAATTTGTGACACGAGGAGAAAGGCAGAAAGGGGAATAAAAACCAATGCTGGTTTCCTCTGAGCACTGACAGTGCTGTGCTGGGAGATGGGAGCCTGAAAACGCTGCTGTTCCATATGCAGACCCACTGTATGGATTTCCTGCAGCTACAGGTACTGGGCTGTTATCAATAAAAATCTCTGTGGAGAGGAAACATGAATTCTAAAAGCATCAGAATCTTTGAGAGGACACTGAGGGTTTAACCTTCACATGGCAAAGCACAGTGTGGAACTAAAGAGAAGCTATAAAATCCTCTAGTAATACACATGGCCTGCTGTTGGGAAGATGTTCATGATGAGCAAGGTCAGTGACAATAAGATGGACAGTGAGAGCTGCAAGAGGACACGTGTGGGGTTCTGCTCCCTCCTTTAAACACTGCTTAAAGGGTGAGAGCCTTCACTGCCCCTGTGACAAACAGTGCCTTCTCTCTGTCCCCAGCCCATTTTGGTCACGGTTGGGCTGTGTTCTTTAAAAAGTGACAGGGCTATTTGACTTTCTGCTGAGCGTTCCCACAGAGAACAAGGGATGGGGGAACAAAACCCAGAGGATGGAGCAAATGGTAGGTAGGAGCATCCCACAGAGACCTTGGCTACCCCCAGGTCATACAGGATGAGGAGAACATGGAACGGGGCCTGCAGCAGTCAGTGTGCCCTCAGGAATGAGGGGAGGACACGTCCCAAGGAGCTGAGGTGACAGCAGAAACAGTCAGGCTGTGAAGACCCACTTGTGAAGACAGGGGAATATGGAGCTGAAGGAATGAGTGATGTAAAATGCTGTTAATTTCTACTCTACCTGACTCCATTGCCTTGAGTTTTTTGTATTCACCAAGTTTTTCATCCATATCATAATGGCATAGAGCACTTTCCCACCTTGGTCCCAAAGCTTTATCTTCTTTGGGGGATTCATGGTCGAACCAAATTCACCTTAAATGTCTGACCCAGGGTCCTGCCACTGTAATATCCCACCCTTTCTGGAGGTATCCTGCTGAGTAGAAACCTGCTGAGCCTGATTTTCTGGTGGAGCACATGGCTGCAGCCTTGGAGCACTGAAACCATGGCTCTGAGGTTCTCCACCTGCAACAGCTGCCTCACAGCCTCTGTGTGAACTGGTAGGGAAATAGGAGCACTTCATCAAAGCCTGTCCTACCTTTCAAGGAAGTCCTTCAACACAGATACATTGCCATGAAATATTCCTTTTTTATTATTTTTTTAACAGAGCATTTCCTGATTAAAAGCAGCTCCAGCCTATGATGAACAAGGCAGGCTCTAACTAATCCGAGAAACTAATTGTTCTGTATCGGTATCCAGCAGAAAATTAAGGCATAAATAAGAGCTGAAAGCCTCATGGTGTCATCTGGTTATTTTTTTCCTGAGCCCAGCTGGGAGAGAGAGAGTTCTTGGCCATTTCCAGGGCCTCCCAGCAGCTGGGCTGATTAGCCCAGGATCAGTGCTGGGCACTGAGACTCAACTTGCCTGGCACTGGGGGCACTTGCTGCCAGCTGAGCACAGGCACACGGACAATTAGCATGGCTCAGCCAGTGTGTGAGGGACTTGTTAAGCTGCAGAAGTGTTTGTTTTTCCTTTCAGACCTCATACTAAGAAGCAGCGTGAAGCAAAAAGAAATAAATGAAGGAAATCTCTGCTATAAAGGAAAAATTAGGATGGTTTTTTTTGCCCTGGCTTGCATATGAATACTGATAGAAAACCTTGCAAAGAGACTTGTTTTGCTCCAGTCAGTTTGTAGCTCTGTAGAGAACATCTTCTATGAAGTGGAAATTACAGTAAAATTATCAGAACACCTCTATTTTGGGTCTAAACAGAAAATAAATATATATTATACATATACAAATATATGAGATCCATAATCCCATTATAATATCTCTGTGTAATTCAGTAGATACACCAGAGTACTTACTGCAATACAGTCAAATTAGATGAGTGCCCTGTTTTGGCCATACATCACTTTTCAAAGTGAAATAGAAAAAAAAGGGGTGAAATAAATTATTTAACACTCATTTATCATCTCTATTAGAATTCTGTCATTGTGCCCTCCCACAGGAACATACAAATCCTGTGCATTTTGTGAGAGTACCAATGCGAATGCATTCTGACTGAAAGAGTTTTAGTTTCCGTGAGAGATATGAAAGTTACTTCAAATCAGCTTATATTTTGCTACAATTCTTAATGATGGGATATTAATTGTAACAGGAACTTAACATTCTGGTAGGGGAAAAAAGTGCTGTATTAGAGCTTGTCATTTTATTAGCAACAACCACCACACTCCTTTCCCTACTTTCTTCTTACTGCAGATAAAATTTACTTTGTCTTCTAAGTCAAATTTGAACAAGCTTCTTTGAGTTCAAGAGCTTTTTACTTCAGTGGAACGCCCCTCCAACACCACAGAAGAAACCCTCCCAAACCCCATTTGCCATTATAACAATTCAATTGCATCTCATAAGGAATTTAAGTATTAATGAACTGAGAGTTAAACCGTCCAAGGAAGGTCTTGCAGATCCTGCTAGAAGGTAAGCTTAAGTGAAATAAAGTGAAAATTTTCATTTATGAATGCAAGGTTTAACACTATTCTTCCAACAGTGCAACTGGTGAGATTCTTTCCTCCTCCATCCCTCTCTTTTACAAACGTATCTTTTTAAATGAGTGCAGACTGACAGCAGAGGTAACAACGCGGGGAAAAACCCCTCCGCAGCCAACAAAACCAAACCCCAACCCCAAACACGGGGGAAAAAGGTCTCCCTCTGCCACTTGCTTAAAATAAACTTCTCCCTGAGTTTATTCCGCATCCCTCAGCCCCAAATCAAGCCAATCCCCCTCGGCGCTGCCCGTACATTTATGGGATCCCGCGAGTGGCAGCGGAGCCAAGCCAACCCCCGTGGCACAAACAGCCCCCAAACCCTGCTGCTGCGCCGGGGCAAGGCCGGCAGACTCACGCTGGTGGTGTAGGCGGCGTCGGGGTCATCCTCCAGCACGCGGGACAGGCCGAAGTCGGAGACCTTGCACATGAGGTTGCTGTTGACGAGGATGTTGCGCGCGGCCAGGTCGCGGTGCACGTAGCCCATGTCGGACAGGTACTTCATGCCGGCGGCGATGCCCCGCAGCATGCCCACCAGCTGGATCACCGTGAAGTGCCCATCGTGCTTCTGCAAGCAAAGAGCTGAGCTCAAAGAACACCCGTCTCAGACCTCTGGAACCCGGCCGGACTGGCTTTGCAAGTTTTCTTTCCCCAGTCACCCTACTTTTAGGCTCGGTTACTGAGAACGCCTTCCCCAAGCTCAGGGGTTTATTTAGTACCAGAATGAGAAAGCACACAAAAATCCTCTCTTCATCTGTGAGTCCCTGGCCTCAGGAAACTAAGAACCCTCTCTTTGTTGTCTCAGCCTTGACTGGCTGCATCAAGGTGCTGCTGCTACCTTAGTTTTTTGCCTTTTTGGGGGGAGGATTTGTTTGTTTAAAAAACTCCCCAAACAGTCTAGAGCTTTCTCTCTGTCTGTTCTGCCCCCAACACCATATAATCCCTAAACACTAGACTAAAAAGGAAATTCAGGGGTTATTCCAAAGCTTTTCCAAAGTCTTCGTGGCAGAAAGCCCTTAAGCTCAGCCCCAGGAATGCATTAAGCTGCTTAGCTCCTATTGGTGTTGAACGTGTAAATAAGAGTTATGTCAGTCTCTCTGGGCCTCAGTTTCCTCACCTCCAGCATTAACTTCAACACTTTAAACTTCCTTTCCTCCTACCCCAGGCAGCCCCTGAGTTACGTGGCAGTGGGGGCCGAGTGAGCGCTTGTACAAAGATGTGATGATGGGCTCTTGGCCCCGTTCAGGTCTGCCCCATCTCCCATTTAGAGCAGACTGCTTACAGGAGTGTTTCTGGGACCTCAGCTGGCACACATTTAGCTCCTCATGGATTATTCAGGGAGCCAGGCTTTTATGGTAGTGGGAACAGCCAAGCTAAAACAACCAACTCCCCCCTGAAAGCAAGTTAACTTTGTTTTCTCTTCCAACACCTTTAGCACTGGGCTACAGAGAAGTAGCAATGCTCTCATCAGCATTCAGGACATCTCTATGGCTCAGCTCGTACATTTCAGCAAGATGATTTTTTGTAGGGGGAAGCTTACAGTGAGTTCAGTAAATTAATTAGATTCAGCAAAGCAACAGGCTGAACTGCATAGGTATGTTTAACTTTATCCCTGGTCAGCAAAGTATTTCAGCATTTCCAAAACAATTTGGGTTTGGGGCCTATGTCCAACTAGTCCAATAGGGGAAGGGCATGGACTTTATCCAGTGTGTTATGTAATGAAGCCACACAGGATTGGGGTTTGCTTCTTTATTTAATAATTCTAAATGTTCAATTGACTTCAAAATTATGAAGCAGCAGTTAATACGCTTCACACTTACCATGTATGGGTAACTTTTTTTAGCTAACTAAGTAGAATTAGGATTTGGAACAAGGTGCCAGCACCTGACTTTTGCAAAACAACTAATCAAAGCCCTCCCACCTCCACAACAAAGCACCGAGCAAAACCAGCCCCCAGACCTCGAGATTTCACCTCCTCCTCATCTTCCTTCACAGCTCCACTCCTTCAACAAACCTCAGAGTCATCCGCTGCACCTCCCTTAACCTTTTGTCCTCTCACATCACAAGCATTCATTCCTTCCCTTTTTAATTTCTGCTCTTTCAAATCTAGACCACACTTGATTGATTTTTCATACAGCGTAACCTTTCTCTGCTCTTTCCAAATCTCAGCATTTGCCTGAGTTTAAAACAATCTTGTGCTTTTGCCATCCTCTCCCTCCGTCTTTCATATTTCTTTTGACTTCTGCCTTGACAAAAAAAGTTCCAGCTTCTTTAAAGACATGACAGACCTGCAAACATATTGCTTGCAATTTCATTCTGTCCTCCTCCTCTCTGTGTGTGTTCCTCCAAATGCTCTGCTGCATCTCTTCTCCTCTGTCCCTTCTCATGCTGGCTTTTATATTGTTTCGCTGCCACCCTTGCAGCTGGAACTACATTTTTCCTGTCACCAAAGCAGTCTTCCCTCCCAAGTCTTGCTGTAATCACTTCTGCACCTGTTTCCATGCCAGTTGTGTCCCTGTACAATCTATGAACTGTTGCCTTTCAATATGTCAGAGCACTTGTCTGATGTGGATGCAGACTATGGGTCATACTTAACCCTTGGAAAACTCAACTAGTTGGATGAAACTTCAGCATTTGTAAACCCCCAAGGACCATCCTTTGGCAGCTTTCCATTATGTTGTTCCATTTGCTTGTTATAGAAGGGACATAAAACACTCATCTGAGGGATGGGGTGGTTTTCACCCAGGGCTTAGATTTGAAATATGCTTTTGACAGGATTCCCACCGGGCTGTTAAGGGTGTTAATCAATACTGGCAGCAATTCAGACCTCAGTGGACTTACCACATTTATCCTATCATTCCATTAAATTTTAATCAGGCTTTAATGGCTTTGCTAAATAAACTTTTCTCAACAGCTGAGTACAGATGCAGTGGCTGAGCAGTTGCCATTGCGTTTATGCAGCGGTGCAAATGCCCTGAAAAAGTGGGTTTTTTTTTCATTCAGCTACACTTTGCTTTTGAAAACCTTATGTAAGTGAAATACTCTCTTCCTGTTACAGACCTGCCATATAATGGGCTGGTGAAGAGCGTCACTTACTGGCGGGGAGGAAGGATGACAGCCAAAGTTTCTCTCCTTGCTTTTTGCCCTCTAGTTTCCAGCTCCAGCGTGCACGAGTTTGATGCTTTTCTACAACCCATGGAATTTTTCTTCTTCAGAAGGTTTTGTTTCTATTTTACTACCAAGTAACCTTCTGGAGGTGTGGTCACTGGATTTCTGTCTATTTTAAAGCCACTTCTTTATCTTCTGTGTAAATCAGGGCACTTTTATGTCCTTATGCTCTCCGAAGCGTGCAGTACTTGCTATAAGTCTAAATATTTTACTGCAGATGATTTAGATCCTATTTTAGATGAGGAATAGCATTGCAAATGCTGTGTCTGTGCCTAGCTTAGATCATATTCACCAGTGGCAGCTCCTGCTGGTCCCTACGTGAAAGATGCAGATTTTGCTCTGCGTTTATTGTTACTGTTCTACCATGCAAAGTAAATGGTAGGACTTTGTGAGGATAAATCCTCCAAAATTCAAGTTGCAGCTCGGTATTGCTTGGCAGTATAACTCATATTCCATACTATCACTCAGGTTTATATTATTGGTATAGAATGAGGTCAACTGAGAATTCCTTCTTTAGTCAGCTGTTAACAGAGTTCCATACAGATTTAATTAATTATTATTAATAGGTTCCATTAATTCAATCAAATGTAATGACTTTAATTGCTAGTGAGCAATCCCAAGTGACTCTTCAACCATTAAAATATGATAATATTTTAAAAATTAAAAATATTTGCAAGAAGAGGCCCTTGCAAGGTTTATTATGAGCTGCAATCACCACCGCCCCGTAATGTGGACAGCAGAGCAGTGGTAGCCCTGTGAGCTGTGGGGCTGCTTTCCTCACTTGGCTGCAGCACCAAGGCAGGGATGTCCTGGACTGAGCAGGTGTCTGCCCCCACACTGGGCACTGGGATGCAGCTGGCACAGGATCACAGAACTGGAACGGGCCTGGAGCAGGGAATCAATCACCTCCTCACCCCTGTCACTCCTGGCATTTCTAACCTGCACTGGCAGGGCCATTACTGCTCATCCTACACCACATCTGGGATAAGACGTCTCCCTTGACGTGGCACTTGGACTGGCACAATTTCCATTCCTCTTGGCAACTGGTTTTTATGCCCATGAAGACCAAATCTCTCTCTTGCCCTTTCCTTTGGGCTTCACACTGGTTCGGTGCCCGGATCTCACCTGCCTGGCAACTATCTTATTTGATCTTGCTGTGGATCTGTCTGCCTCCTCCATACATTTCCTGAAGAATTAAGGCCCAAACAAGACAGTGCTCCAAGGTCTTGCCAATGTGAAGGGAGGGAAAAATCTACTTCATAGACTTTGCAAGGGATATTTGTGTTTCCAGATTGCACAGCAATGCAAATGCCCCTGACCTACTGCAAATTCTGCAGTAATTTCCTTAAGCAGACTTCTGTCTGAACAGTTATTCTCTGTCCTCTGCTCTGCAGCTGATTATTTCAGCCACACTGGAGTATTATGCCCTTCTCCTTACTTATTTCTAATTAGTTTCAAGCTAACCAGTTACTAAAATATTTCTTAATTCTGTTGTGCTGATTTTAAATTCTGGCTCTATGCCGCTGTCTGCCTGTGTTCCTACTGAGCTTTGTATTGCCTGGAAATTTCAAAGTTTAGTTCCAGTCTCAGGATGCAGAAGTTTAATAAAAATATGGGAAAACACAGACTGCAGAAGAGCCCTGTCTCCTGTACCCTTCCATCCAAACTCCATTCCCTCCATACGGTGTGTTGCCAACACAGTGTCCACCAGCAGAAGTTCCTGAACTGCTCGTAAGGACCTCATGGGAGAGTTTTAAAGCCTTGCTGAAGTCAAGGCTTACCAGATCAGCTGTTCCTCCCACACCCCCAAAGCCTGCACCCTGTTACAAAGGAAACCAGACTGCTGGACACAATTACTTCTTGACAAATCCATGCTGGCTCACACTTATCTTGCTGTTATCTTTAAGGTGCTTATAAATACTCTTTTGATAATTCGTTCCTGAATCTTACAGCTGTTGACACTAAGCTGACTGGCTTGTAATTTCTTAGCTTCTCTTTTCCCTTCTTTTAAAAGACATTAATGGCACTGGCTCTGCTCTGATCCTCTGGTTTCTTACATGTTCTTGGCAAATTCACAAAGATAAAGAGTCCACATTAACTATTAAATTATTTTTGCCTTCAAATACAAGACAGTTTGTAATAAATTTCTTGTAGTAAGAATAGCTATAGTATTTAATGTTTAAGTAAGAATTAAAAATGGGCATTTCTAAATGAACTTCTCTGTTTTCTACCTGCCTTTAGCAGGGTAAAACATTGCTTGAGAACAAGTGCTGGCTCTATAGCATCAGCTTCTCAGGGTAATCTTACATCCCACAAATACATGCTGCTTACAGTTTCACTGTTAAGGGGACGCATGATTTCAGATTTACTTTCTAATTGCTCCATCTGATTTTGGTTCAGAAAAACAAAAACTGCTATCAGCAGTCTCCAGTGCAGGTTTTCCTCTTTACAGAGTCATTTTTGAAAGCAAGATGCCACCTTTCTCCTGCCAGGAAAGGAACGTGCCTCCAATAAATAAAAGTGCACATGAATGCTGCGTGTGAAAGCAAAAGGAGGAGTATTAGTTATGAGCTCTGATGTAGTTGCCTCTCTGAATGCAGATAAATAATAACAGGAGCCATTAAACTTAGAAAAGGCCATCTGGCTTCCTTCCCCCAAAGCTGGCTCTGTCTAGTGGGGCCACGGTAGATGGATATCCAACACACACTTTACAACCTCGCTTTGTAGAGCTTGCTGCAAGCCTTAATTTTTCTCTTTTCTGCCTTTCCCCCCGACTTGCTAAATGTAGGTGTCTGCTGCAGTGGAAAAAGGGTGAGCCTGATAGCAGAGCTGCTCTGAGAATAACTTCATAACGATTACTGCATGAAAGAGCAATGTATCATAATATTTTCTCCATCTAGTAACACTTATCTTACCCTCTGCTGGACCAGCCTCGAGGGATTAAAATTTCAAGCTGACTTGCAGGGTTTCATTTGCTGTACAGGCTGCTGCAGTGAGTGCTCTCAGGCAATTAAGCATGTTCCTTACAAACTCTTTGAAAGAACTAAGTGTGTGTTACAGCATTGTCACCTACTCTGCATGCCTGTAAATAACTGTTTTTACATGTATTTTGATTTTCTGAAAGGAAACAGATCAGTCACAGGTTTGTGGGTAGGAAAAGGAGCCTTGCAATGGCAAATGGAAGCAGTGAGGAAAGCAAGATGACTGTGTGATTACAGCAGGTAAATGCATCCCTTCCTCCTACAGCTCTGAGGTCACACAACAGGGCGAGACTGGGGCATCTTCCAAACCTAAACATCTGTCAGATGAGGTTTAACTCTTAATAAACTGCCTAAGTCTGTGAGGCATGGACTTACAGAGTGGGCTGAGTGGGGACAGTGTGTCAGGGTGAAAAGAACGACCTCGGGGGCAGGAACTTTGTAGGAATTACTGCAATCAGCTGACAGGGCAAGACTGAGGACAATGTTATGGTGTGCAGGGAAACTGGGATGGCATCACCCCCGAGCTGCTGCACAGCTTTGGGTCCAATGGGGCAGCATCACCACCTTCCCTCCACAAATGGGGCTGCGTTTGTGCCATGCATGAAGACTGCAAGGCCACCAAGCAGGGGTTCAAAACCCACGTGATTTACTTAGTCGTGGCCACGCTCAGAGAACAGACATCTCCAGCCTGCAGCAGTGGCAAACTGCTCACTGAGAAGGTTTGGTGGGTGTGGGGTTTGGTGTCCTTGTTTTGGGGTTTGGAGGGGTTTGTTTGTATTTTGTCATTACTGTGCATCTGTCTTGGTTGCCTTTCTTCTTGGATCTTCTATAGTGTGTATCAACAAACACATGTGACTGCAACTATCCTATTAGTAACCACATCTTTCTGTCAATACAGATAGCTGCCCTTTCAATCCTTCTTGTCTCTATTATTTCCCTCATGTGCTTGCAGAATAAGTGATTGTTAAAATATCCACAAGACAAGCAGGTGACTAAAATAAAAAGACATGTCCCATCCAAAGTCTGTGTGTGGAGCTGGTAACAAGAGTTGGCCCTGGCTCTCCTCAATTCCCAAGTATTAGCCACTTTCTCTCCAAGCACAGATTGCTTCTGTCTGGCAGCTGTTGGATAATATTGGAAGAGGAGTAAGCCCCCAGCCCCTGAGGAAATACTGAGCTGGAAGCCCACATCCTTTTTCAGAGAAATCTCTCCTAGTGTTACCAGAAATGAACCCACACGAACCTCATTTCTGGTCAAATAAGCATTTTATTGCCAGCAAAATTCATGTGTACTTTTGTGGGATGATTAACTTACTTGCCTCAATGTTATATATATATATATATAAAGAAAAAAGATAACTGAGTCTCATATTTTGGAAATGAGGTTTATATAATTGGACAAATAATGCAGGATTACTGGGGAAAATTCAGTGTCAAGTGTCTTTGGCAATTTAGGATGTCTGATGATGCACAATCACTGTAATTAATTGCCATCATCTTACAGAATTGGTTATAATTAGCCACTAAGAATATATCTGAAGCATCTTCATATGCCAATTTTTTTTTAACCCAAAAGCTGCAAGTTAGCACAGAGGCAAGACATGATTTGGCTGAGCTTGCTGTTAAATTAATACTAAGAGCAGCAAGCTGGAAGTAAGAGCTATGAAGATTTCAGGCTTTAGGGGTCAGGGGGCTGGCTGGGGGAGGCTTTACCTGGAGATTATCATCCATTCCTTCATGGTGACACCTCTACTGTTATGAGAGCAAATATCCCCCAAGGTTGTGAGGAGGGTGATGCCAAATGGCGTTCTTCTGGAATGTCCTCCCGTGGTTCAACACAGAATCTCACTTTGAATTTGTAACACTGATCCATTTTTACACTTTTTAAAGAAGACAGAGGGCTGTGCTAGTGATTTTTTGCAAGCTGTGGTATGTGGGGAATGTTTATTACGGTGAGAAATGGCTTTTCCTCCCCTCTGTGTAAAAGCACTGCACTGTGATCCTTTAAATAATAAGAAAGATAGACTATCTTATAAGCCCTTCCAAATCGCACAACATTTCTTATATTCACTGAATGCCTTTGATTAGGACTGCTAAAGATAAAGCCTTTCTGTTTCTTTGTATCTTCACAAAAGCTTTTAAAAGTGTGGACTTGTATCTGCAGGAAACAACTATTATTAATGAAGCAGCTGGATTTCTTTTCAAATAGGTTACTTTGCAGCCATTTACTCTGCTAATTATTAACTGAAATGCTGACATATGGACAGTGCTTTGGGATGTTGAATATTATCTAATGTACCTTTAAAAAGCATTTTCGAAGAATAACCCATATCTGAAGTGTGAATTGAAACTGTAAGATAATCTACATGGCAAACAGCTGCAGAAATGATTAGCTCCCATCTCCCCCCAGCAGTTTTGCTTCCAAACATATCCCATGCAAGAAGAGAAGTATTGCTTCCCAGTGACATCATCTTTTTGCTGATGCCAGTTCCTATTAAAGTCTCCTAACAAGTAGTAACTATTCGGATACATGGCTGCATGTGAAGAAAAGCTGCAATATGGGTATGAACCAGAAAAGGCAAGGGGGGGTGATTTTTAGGAACTACCCATTTTCTAAGACGTGGGTGATATCAAACGCTCCGTAAAAATAACTTGACTTTGAGAAATCAGCAAATTCTCACCAGAAACTGTGGGGCTGGTTGTGTTTCTGACAACATAACAGGCATCTGTCACGTGTCTTGGCAATGGAAAATAAACATTATTTGGGAGAGCCAGAGAAGAGAACAACAAGAACTGTTAGAGTGAAAAATACTGTGGAATAATCAAAAGAAGAAATATCTAGAAATGCCCAAGATAATGGTTCTGATGCCCTCTCAGGGCAGTGTCCTCTGTCCCAGATGCTCTTCTCTTGTTGCTACCCCTTTTCTCAACCAAACCAATCCCATCTGTATGGCTTTCCCTCCCTCTCTCTGATGTCTTATTTCTAAAGTGTGGGCTGTTTTTCCCTCCTGCTTATTCACTCTTTTCTCTCTCCTGCTCCTTCTTCCTTCAGTCACCATCACCCAGATGTTCCTGCAGATATTCCCACAGCTCCTTGTTGAAGGTCTCTCCTTTGGAACACCCTTCCAACAGGTTCCCAAACCCACAGATCCTCCACCTCGAGCTTGCCCCAAACCCCAAATTTACCCTTCTGCAAGATGGCAAAGGCAAGGGAGGGCTGATGTTTACTTTTTAGGACAAATTTGGAATACTTGACATTAAAATTGTTCCCACAGGGTCTTATGTCAGTGGGTCTCTGGAGCATTTGCAGGAGTTCTATTAACAAGGATACTATTTTAGGATAAGTTTAGCTTAAAGAGGGGGTAATCCTTTCCTTCTACTTTTCTAGTAAAAATTAAATACAATTAGGCCAGCATATTACTCATAATTTCTGTAGCCCTTCCTTAATGCTTATTAGTGACCTTTGGGGGTTAATTAATGCCAGGACATTTGAACTGCTTTCTAATTCCATTTGTTAAATGCAAGTAACCGTAAATAATTATAAATCAATTACTGAGTGTATTCTACACTTCACCAACCAAAAAAATCCTAACAGAGTATTTTTGAAGGTGACTGAGAAAAATGAGCCACTTGCATACAGCCAGGCATTTATCCCGCAATTTATCTTTTCTTTCACAAAAACACTCTTTGAAATACATTTTGCTAAGTACAGGAACAACTTTTGTAGAAGAAATCAATTATAATAAGTTCAAATCTTCTTCTTTTCCAGCCACGATCTAATATATCACTGCACCTCAGAAATGTACCGTGGGGAAAATGCTTCTATTCTTCACTAAAAATCCATGAATAACATTATGTAGAAATTAATTTGTGATAAATGATTTAAAATCTTAACCTAGAATGGTGTCTTATTCAAATGTCATCAGAAAATGGCACCTCACCCGCAGAAAGGAGTCAAGGGATCCATTCTCCATGTATTCAACTACAATCATTACTGGTCTGCCTGCAAAACAGCAAAGAAACACATTCAGATGATGAGCAGATTATTATGGGCCTTTTAGCATTTCATGTGTTATGCACAGATTATTTGCAGGAGTTAAATAGGCTACATGTTTTCAAAATCCTCATTTATATCACAATTTGTTGCCTTACTCTCTAAGAATTATTTCCTATGTATTCTTATCTTTTTTTTTTGGTACTGGATTAGCTGAATGTACATAATTCAGTCCCTTAAAAAGGATCAAAGAAGAGCCTTCTATCTTCCAATATTTTGGAATATATTTGAGTTAAGGCAAAGACCAAATATTCATAAGCCATGTCCAAGTAATTACAAACCCAGTGTCCTAGTTTTCCTCTCAAAGAAAAATATCTGAATGACTTTGGGACACAGAGGACAGACCGAAGGGGAGGTCACACACATAAAAACCAGCCCTCCTACATTGGGTGTGTATAATCCAGCAAAGCTGTGAATTTATATACTTGTATGTACATATGTTACTCAAATTAAGGCTGCAATAAGCTCTTCAGATTGTTAATGTTACAAAGGAGGCATTCTGATACAAGAAACACTAATGTGATGAAGAACTAAGTTAGTAGGATTGGGAAGGTGGTAAAAAGTCTTGAAGATAAAAGTCTTAAATTGGCAAACTTTTCTTTCCCTGAGCGCACCCGTGTCTCTTGGGGTGTGTGGGAAGCCAGAGGTGACACTGTGAGTTTGTCACTTCACTTCCTCCATTCAACACTAGCTGTGCCAGGCTGTTTTAAACCCAAGAGAAGACCCTTTCATCACTTTTTCTCTCTGCCTCTCAGATTAGGTTTGTGCTATATCTGGCTGTGGGGATGAGAAACAAATGCAGTGTCCAGGCTGATGGAGCGTAGAAGGGCATTTTGATTGTTCCAGCACAAGTGTCCATTTCTGTTCAGTTTGGTTACAGTGAAAGTGTTTATTAAGCTGTCACAATATACAAAAAGCCACGGGCAGATATTGCTCCCGAGCTAATCTTCAATTGAAACAAGTGAACGATCCACTTCTCTGCTCATCCCAGTTTGTCCACTCGAAGCTCCAGGTGATGCTCACTCCCATAGCTGCTCTTCCTGTAGCTCCTCACAATATCCTCTCATTTCCTCCTTATTTCTTCATTAGCCCTCCTGTTTAGGTCCTCAATGAATAAAACAGTGCTTCAGAGTGTTGAGCACAGCAATACATATTTTTCTGTGTATAAATTCTCGGATGCCTTAGCAGTCTTTTTGGAAAGCCTTTGGGAAGTATGAAGAATTACAGGCTTCTTTTTTTTTTTTTTTTAACTCAATGTTTAGTCTCAGCTGCAGATGTGCACCTGCCACCAAATCAATTACATCATCTGCATCCATTGGTTACACCCTGGGTTTGCATTATAAGCTTAAACGATACATCCCTTTTTAAGCTCTTAGAGATCACAGCATTTTAAAAATGTCTGTTTTCTTGACTTCAGCTTGCTAATGATGACTAGCTGTCTAGCCTAGTCTCTTTAGTTTCAAGCACATGAATGGCCTAGATTCCATCACCTTCATCATTCTCTTACTGTCAAGGGGCTGCCACCTCCCCGTGAAAGGAATAGCCTGTGATGTAGAGAGGTAAACAGACAGCAGCCTGCTGCTGGGGGATCTTACTGTATGCACAACTCCCTCAAAGAAGTAGTAATTTCTGAATTGTTGCAGACAATGGCACTTTTCAGTAAATGGGGAGGTAAGGCTGGCTTTCATGTGGCATATTTGGTCAGGCACAAATTAGTCAGAAATTTTCTGGGTAAATTGTCAAGTTTAAGAGCTGTATGGAAAATTTACTTTTGAAGGGAATAACAAATGGAGCTATTGAGCTTCAAAACAGTGCCCCTGCTTTGCTGTGGGTAATCCTTTGGCACCTTACAGGCTTTCCAGAAGCTCTTCTGTGAGGTTCTCTAGAGGTTCATAGGCTCTCATTACATATCCTGCAACACAACTTATTTTTAGACTTATTTTTAAATGCACCTATTAATTGTTCTACATTCTCTCACAAAATATTTCCCTCTCCAAAGGAAATCCCAACTGTATTTCCTTTGGCTCAGACCCTCCTTCGTCCCTTGACTATCTCAAGCAAAAATCTTAAATCTGGATTTGAACAGAAACTTCTCAAAGCATCTCCTTTTGGTGTGACAGCACTTGAGAACAGCCACCCTATTTTGGCTGCAAGCTTAGTGTACCACTGAAGCTGTTTATGTATTACAAGCTGTTCTTGTGGTTGCTTGAAGAGCCAGTGAAAACCTCTGGTGACACAGCAAAACCCAGTGGGCACCTTTACCCCCAGAGTGGGAACAGCGGCTCTATCTCCAGCAAACAGTTATTTCCCAACCATTTCTAGGTCTGCAAACTTCATACAAGGACCTCTGAGCCTTTTATAAATGTAAGTACACCAAGCATCAAGAAATGCAAGGGAGGACACATCTTGATTTCAAAGGGGTGGTAAAAAAGCAGTTGCAGGAACGCTCTCCAGTTCCCAGCTGGGACGGGACTGGCAGCTGGATCTGGAGGAGCTGCCTGAGATGTGAGGATGAGCAGCAGATTCCAGCCCATCCAAAGGTAGAATCCAGCACTGGTGATCTCAGTCCGGGCACCAGGTCACCCTCCCAGCGGCAGGCAGAGGGACAGACTGGTGAGCAATCCGGGATGCCAAATCCGGATTTGGTGTGGAACAAAGGTCTTGGGAAGAGCAAAGGCTGTGGATGACATTGCCTGGTGTTGGTTTCACTTGAGCTGCAAAGAGCAGATATCACCCTTTTTGCGTCCAGAAAAACTTGTCTGTGGTAAACCTCTGCACAAACACAAAATAGTGCTTTGGTTTTAAAGAGGACTACAAAATTGACTTTGAAAAATAATGCTGGGAGATTTCTAACCTAGTGCAATGTTTTCCTGTAGACAGAGAAAAAAAGAAAAAAGACTATTACTTGGATTATGAAAATTCATTTTGTTCTCACGGTACTAAGAAAGATGAATTCTTCATCCTCACAAGGAGAACAGGAATGAATAAATGGGAGGGGTCAGAGAAGTGTCTCAGAGAGAGAAGCAGTCTTTGATTATTTTATCCAGGGGTAGGTTAATGCAATGCTGGAAGGCACAGAATTATTTTCCTAGGATTGCTTGCACACACAAAACATAGAAAGTTAAAACAGTGGAATACAGATGGGAGCTGGGGCAGCACTCAGGGCTCAGAAGAACATCAGTGTCCAGATCCACACAAGAGAAGGCATGGAAAAAGGACATGGACAAAGGACATGGAAAAGGTGTGGGCCGAGGGGGAATCAAGGAGCTCAAAACTGCAGGTGTTGCTGGAGGAGAGCACCCAGCTCCTTGTTTGAATTGGGGCAGGACAAAGTAGAAAGTATTTGAAGAGGGATTCAGTGATCAAAGCAGTCTTGCAGCACTTTTGGCTACCTAAGAGTGCTGGAGGAGGGAGCATTGTGAGAAAACACACAAGGAGTTGTACAGTGTTCTGAGGCAACAGGTCGTAACCCCAAATACGGCTTTTACATACTATGTATATCCCATCTATAGTTTGCAGCTCATTAATGTGACAGAGTTATCATTTTACTACACACTTGCCATGGTCACTGCTTTCATATTTTTTGTGGCTCTGTAAGTATTCCCACCCCAGACACGTGTGTGGGATGCTGCCCTAGGCAATATTTGTTTTGGATGCAACTCCTGCCTCGTGACAAGAGGCTGAGTGGTTTGGAGAGCTTTCCCCAGGAAAGTTCTCCCCTGGAATTCTCCCACCCAGCGATGCCCTTCAAATAAAACCAGCCTAAGAGACAAACAACCCGCATTGATGTCATGCCAGCCCAGAATATGTTGCAATTTGTACTATCCATTCATCAATCTGATTGCCACTTTTTTAATAAGCAGGAATGCAAAAAAAAGAAGAAAAAAAGATAGCCATACATTGCAGAATAATGTAAAATATGGATAATATCTAAAACTCACATCATATATATTTTTTCCCATAACAAAGTTTTGACAGCATGCAATTTAATTGAGTGCTAGCCTGATGAATAAGGAGGAAAATTTTAAGTGTCATATCAATGACAAAATATTCAGCTTTTTTTCTCCTGTTGTCATTTTAAATAATGCAGCAAAGCCTCCTTTAATGAATTTTTTATGTAAGAGTAATCCTCCAAAAAGAATAGTTAGCACATGTTCCTTTTGTACAGTCTTATAATGAAATCTTTAATACTGATTATGGGCGTAGATCTGTTAACATAAACACAGGATATTTATTCTGCCACTTCAACCAGCAAGGAACTGCTCTAGTTCCTCTAAGAAAATGCTGATCAGAACTCAGAGGCTCAGAAAAGTCCCCTCCTCATCAGGCACCTTCTCATTCCAAATAAGAGAACCACTTGCCATGGCACTGCAGCTTCTTCTCTCCTGCTGCTGCTAATAATGCCTTTCTATGCATCAGAGGAGGAGTCATTTCAGTCAATAAAAGAGAAATATTTTTCTGTAATACAAAGCCAATGGAGGAAAAAAGGAAGAAAGAAAACTAAAGACTATGCAAAAAGCAGTTGAAAAGAATTCTGCTGGGGTTTGCACTGTTACTGGACATCGTGCTGCTGCAGGACATCACACAGACACAGCCTCCTCATCCCACTGTTCCTTTCTCTTCTCCCATGTCTACACACCACTTTGCACTAGTTAGTCTAGTCCAGGGAAGATCCTTTTGCAAAATCAATAAAGAAGAACACAAAATACATCAAGGATCATAAACTACTGTGTAACTTTTACTGCAGTATGGACATAGAGCTGTCACTGCCAACTGAAGAGGATTTACTCTATCAACACAGTCTGAAAATATTGTTCTCTGAGCTGTTTTTCTGTAATTATATATAAAATACTTTCCCACTTGCTACCCTTTGGCCTGCTGGCAAGAATTTGTGGCTGTTGGTGTGTTTTGGAAGCCAGGAAAAGTATATGTACATTTATAAAATCCCTCCTTAACTCTCGTGGCCCTCCCCTGCTGCTGCAACCAACACTGCGAGTGGCTCGCCTGGTTTCAGAGGTTTGAGCAGTGCCTGTCATGTTACAAAAGATATTCTGGAAGGTTTTGAGGAAACAAAAGTGGAACTGTAAGGAGAAAGCAGTTGTGTTGTTTCCATGGTTTGTTTTCCGATTCTTGTCTTTCCGTGAGAGGAGCAAATGGAATTCAGCAAAGGGTAAAACCAGAAGAAATAGTTTTGTGTCACTAGCTGGAGGCTGGGTACATGACAGAAGAATAATGGCTAAAATGATATTACAGAAATACAAATTCTATTGTAGCACACAAAAACTGGCACGATTCGCCTCCTGCATTTATACCTTACAAACAGATATTTTTGAACAAAAAAGTCGAATTTCTCCAAGTTTCCATTTGTTGGCTTGTTCAACTGCACGCTCTCTTTCTGCATATTTACTGGCATCCCAAATACAGTATGGATGCAGAGAGCTCCATTTTGTTCCTGCTGCTTATATTTACATGACCATTATAAGCAGGAATAGAGAAGAACCAGCTCCATGATTAGAGTGGGATGGTTTATCAGAATTCAGCAGCACAGGGGGAGGAGAACAAGAGCTGCTGGGCTGCAGACCAGGTCTGAAGAAGGAACTGCACTCAGGCATTGCATTTTTGACCATCCTATCTCAATTCCTAGGTTATATCCTCACATTTTAAATGCAGAAGTCACAGCATTGAAGGCAGCATTTATCACTGTAGAAGCAGGAGGGAGAAGACAGACTAGTTTCTTCACAAAACCAGGCAATTTGTTAATGAACAGCCACAAAAAAAGAAATTGGACCCCTCAGTTTAAAATTAATTATGTTCCAGGGGAAGAAAACACCTGACTTGTTAATTACTAGCACTGATTCTGGCATAGGCTTGAAATTAGACTGAGAACCCCCAAAATTCTGACATAAGCTTTAGCACTGAAGCAAAGAATACGAGTCATCATAAATAACAAATTCTGTTCAGATACTTTTGCCCAGTTGGATTAACCCAAGAAATTCACCTCACTTTTTTTATCACTGAATTTCAGCACATTGCACTTAATCTAATGACATTGCACCCTTAAGTTACTCAGTGTTCTTACCAATCTACATCCTCTCGTGGAACAAGAAAGGCATGTTCTTTGGGTCAGAATTAGACCACAGAGTGTAACTGCATCAATAATTACTTGGCCTGTTGACCCCAGAGAATGTAAAGGAATTTAAACAATGCCAAGTCTGTGTTCTGGGGGCTTCTGCTCTTCACCAATATTTAGTATGCCACGGTACATAACAAGTACTGAGGGAACAGAAGGAACAAATCTTACTTGATCTCTACTGTGAATTTACATATTATCATAAGTGTGTTGTTTTTAGAGGTTGTGAGCTACAACATAAATATGAAAAGGAGCAAAATGCAAAAAAACCCCACCATACATAAAGTTACAGGAAACATGCTTTTGTGCTTTCCTAAGCATAATGACACGGTTAAAGTATTATTTTAATCCTATTATGTCATCTTTTGTTTATTCAGTACTATGCCTGTGTGTGAACTTTATAAGGCTGTGACATGTCTTGTACTTCAGGGTATCCTTTGCATATTTTTCCCATTAACTGTTGGAGCACACATGTCTTGTCCTATTTCCCTTTAGTGTCTACATAAGGATTAAACTCCTGAGCCACCTGTGAGCTACACAAAATGATGCCCTACCACTCCTCCTCCATGAGAAAGGCATCATTTCCAGGAGGAGCGGAGCCCCTGAAGTTTCTGCAACCCACAAAGGAAGATTTGGTTGTAACGTGGGGGTTGCTAAAATCCAAAATTGAAAAACCAAAACGTCATGAGTCAGGAGTGCAGCAATCGACATTATGCACTGGACCTAACATAGTGACATTTTGGGGATCTCAGGGGTTGTTTTTCCATCCCTTTTTGAGGGTTTGGACCTTCAGGATGCGAAGGCACACATTCCCAAGCTTCTCCCTTCGACCCTGATTCTGACCATCAACAAAGAGTTACAATGAAGATGGGACAGCTTGAGATGGAGAGGTTTTTAGACAAGGACATACATCTGGAAGAAATACAAAAAATACAGAAACTCATTGACACCTGAAGAACAAAGCCAAAAGCATTCCTCTCCCATACCTGTGGAGGCATCTCCACAGATAGCAATAGCTAGATTTTTTTAATTCTGAGAAAGAAAAGGGTATTTCAAGGGGAGGAGTTAAATTTTCGTAGCTGTGTGTCACAGGAAGGTTACATGAGGCTGTGCAGAATTGTCTGGTCTTCACCCACTGTATAAGCCACCTAAGCAGGCTTTGGTGTCAAACCCACACTTAGGGAGATTCTGTTTTCCTTTCATCTTGAAACAAAGATTTACAAATACATTTCTGTGTATCCATCCTGCTCCTCCCTCTCTCCTCTTCATATCTTTCTGGTCCTGTTAGTAATGAACAGCAATGTGCTTCAATTTACGTGCCTATTACAATAAATTTCCACATTTTCAGTAGTTCGACTTTTAAAAATATGCAACAGTAGTATGTATCATGTAAGAATTACCACAAATGCAAATGATTTTTTCTGAACTTCTAGGACTTAACCGTTTGGAATTGCTGGGATGACCATCTGAGCTATTTAGCAAGGGTGGAGGGTGAAATCCACCTTTTATCACTTCCTGCACTAGAGCTTAATCCCAGTTCTGCAGTTCAAGCTAAACCCTGATCAACCAGCACAAAAATCTTTCTATTTACTGCTCATTCTTGCTTTGGTTCTGCCTGTCTAATAGAAAAGTCCCTA
Source organism: Margarornis squamiger (assembly GCA_035222235.1). Lineage (NCBI taxonomy): Eukaryota > Metazoa > Chordata > Aves > Passeriformes > Furnariidae > Margarornis > Margarornis squamiger. Next base: position 4,284,592 of record JAWWTY010000001.1, on the reverse strand, counting down.
TACATTTGAACTCCTCAGAAAATACATGCCATCATGTCTCAGGTGTAGGTTTACAGGCTAGAAATGCCACTGAAACAGCAGAGAGGATGGAAAGAATAAACCCAAAGAGCCCTTTGGCTCAGATATCCTAGAAAATGCATATGCAACAGAAGAATCAATTTGTTAGTCCCTGAGAAAGGATCAGCAGTTTTCATTTAACAACAAATACAGCAGTGTAGGTGCTGGAATTCAGAGCAGGGAAAAAATGCATTAGCTGGGGGGAAAAAAAAGTTACTTTTCTCATTACTGGAGTATCATAATTATAGTTGAATTTCACTATGTACAATGGCTCCTTGATGGTTCTTGTTCAGTAATTTCATTCAATAAGGCTCTGTCAATACAATTTGCTTTCAAGTGTCAGTTTATACAATATCAAGAATAATGGGCTCACTCAGGTGCACTTGGAAATTGTAGTAAAATATTAATTTTGGAGAAAACTGATAATCATCTGGTTTGGTACTCTACAGTTATACCTGAGTTTTTTGAGGAGCTCCCTGGAATAAATGTGAACATTACAATGTATGTTAGACAAAGAGCCATAAATAACCAGGCAGTAAAGTGCTGGAAGGGAATATCCTCTGTACATGTGGAACAGAAGTCCTGTTATTACCTAGACCAAGATAGTGAGTGAACTGTCTTGTATCACTTTTAAGTCTCTGGAAAGTAAATGCATCCTCATTTCTTGCTTGTAATATAGTTTTTGAGGTTCACAGGGGTGGATTGTTTTACCAAGCCTGATTTTTTTGGCTTCCATTTTTCCTGAAATGTAAAAAATAGTTGGCTAACTAACCATTGCAAAAGAACTGTTCACAACTTCATTAAAGAAGTGACCTCAAGGTACTTTCACAGGAGATTCAGAGAGATGCTCTGTGACTGAAACAAGGAGCAAAGATCCAGGTGCTGACTTCAAGGAGATCAGAGCATGCACTGATGTTCAGAGAAAGGTATTTATGGCAAGAATAATGTGGATGGTTTTCCCCTTTTCCTGCCAATGCAGTTTGAATGCTGAGCACTGTGAAGGGGGTCTGGGAGACTTGCTGAACAGGGACTCTTCCCTGGTTTCTAATAGCCTGACACCCCTCTCTAGTTCTTCTCAAAAATTAAAACCCAACCAAACAAACTCAGGGAAGGAGTTTAGCTTGAAAGGAACAGTAGAAGAGGTCTTTGCTCTCTCCCCCTTCCTTTCCAGCCCAGCAAGCTTCACACTCTGCCTTGGCTCTTCAAAGACAGCAGCACCCCACCAAGTTTCCTGCCTGTACCTTCTGCCAGGCCACGTGGGCAGGTATTTCCACAACAAACCCTTCACACATCTCCTTAGCCAAGAGCTGCAAGAGCACACAGCAAGAGGGGGAACCTCAGAATTTCCCCAAGTGGAACAAAGAACACTGGGCTGGGCTGGAATTTGAAGAAACAGATGCAGCACTGGTGATTTATTATTTGGGTTTCCCCACATATGCGTGTGTGTAATTATGAAGGAAGGGTTAAGCTTCCTCAGCTTGTGCCAGTGTATAAATGGTGAGGGGTGTAGACTAAGTGCTTTAAGAATTCTATTGAATATATGCAAGGGTATCACTTGAAAAAGAAGTTCTTTTTAAATTCAGTGAATGTTTTTTTTGCCCACATGTAAGGCAAAGCTGGGTTTAGCACTTTAGAAATGGCACTGTCGTCCTCTGGTCACCTCTGATACAAGAGAGGCCATTCAGAATTGAGGCTGTGCTCAATGTAAATACAAGGACGATACAGTGAGAAAGGAAGAGCTCAATAAAAACACTACAGGTCAGATTATTGGAGTACATCTGTCAAGGACAATTCCTGATTTGCCCTGCAGAGTTTCCCTCCAGCTGACCCCCCAGATGCACAGGAACACATCTCATCCCTCGCATTTATCCCAGTTCTCTACTGGCAATCCTCCCTTTCCAGAAGGTGGGAGTCTCTCCCTTTCTGTGGAGTTGCTGCTTGGCTCATTTTAGTTTTGCTGTTTTGGGTTTTTTTGTTGTTGTTGACACGATCAAACAATAACATTTATCTCCATTAACTTCCTAGATATGTTATACATCATGGAGCTGCATTTCTATTTTTTCTTGTTTGCAATGTTTCATCAGATCGAATCAGAATTATTAGTAAAGGACATTAAACAGCAAGATGTTATGAATGAGTTTTACTAAACAAACCACATTTAAGAGCTTTAAGTCCAAAAAATGTGATAAAAGGCTTTACAAGCCCTCAGAAAACAACAGTGCTGAGGATCTTCTAAAACAAACTCGTAGGTAGGCATGTAGTTGAGAAGGCAGTGCATGATGGCCATTTGGAATTTGACAGAAGCAGTGGGATGTTCTACATAACATTATGCTCAAAACAGAGAATATTATGGGGCATTGAGTATTTCCTCTTTGATGTATGGTTACAGTACCTGCAAAATACCTCAGGGCCATTAAACACCCTGAGACATCACATGGAGCAACACATATGGAAAGTGTTTTACAAACTGTCCACAAAAGAAACCCAAACAGTCATAACAAAAGACACCAGGGCTGCTGAGAAGCTTCTATTCAAAGAAAGGACACAAAGAAATAACAGCACTTAAAAAAGGAGAAAAGAATTTTCTTGTATTAATGAGGCCTGGAATTACTGCAATAGGAGAATTGTTTCTTTTGTATAGCAAGTCAATAACATTATGTGATTTTCCAAGTTTTTTCCCATAAGAGATTTTTCTTCAGGAAAATCTTTTAAGTATCATTACAGGTGAGATGTCCCGAAAGGTACAAGTGTGACATTAGCCCATGTGTGGATTCATTTTACATAGGAATATATAGCTCAGGAAGGGACAGAACTGGCCTTTGATCCAGTCATAACTATAATTTAGAGACACATGTGTATTCTTCATTTATTACTTTTGATGGAAGATGGCGTTTGATGGTTCCAGAAGAGAAAGGGTAACATCCTTTCTTGCGAAGGATGTCTTTACTCTGTCCTTCCTTCCTGTTTCAGGCCAGTATCTGACAATGTTTCCCTGCAATGGGAAACATTCCCTGTTGGGAAAATTGGGTCAATTGGGAAAACTCCCAATGGAAAATCCCCAATGGGAAATTTCCCTGTTTTCCTGCCCTGCACTCAACCTCACACCAACCACCTGGGTCCCTCTGCCATCACCACGTGGTCTGAGATACACTTTGCAACCACAAAAGCATACAGAGGATTCAAACACTGTATTAACACCTCATTCAGTTTTCCCTTTCCAAATTCCTTTTGCTCCCATGTTTTAGCAAGGGAATGTAACATTTTACGGAGGAGTCACAGAGTCACATAAATGCTGAGATTTTATAGTGGCATTTTTAAAGTTATCTTTCTTTGGTGTGTATGGCCACATTTCATGAAATGTATGATTAGAGGATTCCAGGCCCTCTCTTCCAGTATTTAGGTGGCCCCTTAAGTACAGATCAGTTTCCCTCACAATTTCTCCCATACATTGATTCAGGAAAACGACTAGTTCCCAAAATGTAATTGTCTTTCCCATTCCCTGTTGGTTTGGCTTTTAATTGGAAGGGACATCTAAGCTCCCTGTCTGACCAAAACACCGAATTTTATTTCCCTAAGATGTGTGGAGAGATGGGGCAGAGGGTGAAGCAAAAAACATCACGGTGGGGGAAGAGGCTGGAATACCTACCAGAGGAAATGCTGGGGGGTAAAGATCCACCCCCTGCCACTGGATGTGAGGCCAGGATGCTATTTAAAAATCCCGCCCTCAGGAATCTCGAAAGAGACTTCACCCCAATGGTCGGAAAGGATCCTTTCAAAGAGATAAAAATGATCATTAATCAAATGACCCGCTCTTTGGCTCACAAAAGAAGTTGACTGTTTAAAGAAAGAACAATCACATCTCTGCAGTTAACAGTGGTGTCACTGGAACAGATTGCACAAAACCCAGTTCAAAATCTTTGCCTGCTTTTTAACCAAGGCATACAATACACAGCTTTCACCAGAAGAAGGTTGCTTTCTGCACACTGTCCAAATGGAGGATTCTGTGAGGAACAGAAGAATTTGGTATTTCAACAGCAAGTTACACCTATGGAATATTCATAATGCATTCCAAATGAGTCTGCATTTGTGCTTGCCAGTTCTGTGTACAAGTCAAAGCCAGAGCAGTAGAGGTGAAGCTGTCCCAGCAAAGCTGCCATCCCAGTTACACCAGTCATCTAAAGCCACCTGCCCAAAGTCACGCCCGAAGGGGCAAAGGGAACCCGAATTTGCAGCTGCCTTTTGTCAGAGCTTCTGTCACACCTCCCAGCACCTGCCAGTGCATTGGGACAGGCAAAGACCAGGAGTACAGACTGCTCTGCTCCCACCAGGACAGGAATATATTTTACACTTTCAATATAATTAACTATATATTCTTCTCATTGCCTAAATGCACAGAGTCTTTGGCACTTGATCCACTCTTCCAGCCTTCAGCATAAGTACAGTGACTTGGAGGCATCATTTCAGAATAATCTGGGTATTTCTCCAAGTGCATCTTGTAAGCATCCACCCAAAAATTCAGGCAATGGCAAGTTTGATCTCATCCTCTTGCAGGTATTTTATAGCTGTTCTTTTAAGAGACAGAAAACATCTTGATCTTTATACACAATGAGAAAAATGAATGGCCTTCAACAGTTTGGATTTTGTTTTTAACTACTAAAAATACAGTGAGGAAAATTTACCCTCAAAACACATACAGGTATTTGCTGGACTTAAAGCAGCCTAAGAGAGCTTTGAATTTTATACTTTTATTTTCGAGCCAGAGCTCTATCGTTTCTCCTCAATACACTTGTCCTTTAAATTTGTTGATTAGACTTGCTGCAGTCAGTGGAAAAAGAATTCATTTAATTAGAGTTCCAGATGTAATACTTTCATATCTGGGGGCTACAGATAAGGCATAAAAGTTTTCCCTCTGGCCACTCCAGAAAAGTCTTTGGCATTCTTGTAAAAGTGTTCCCAAATTCCATGACTTTCATTTTAAAGGATTTGCAGAAGTCATCATGGGTAGACAGACTGCAATACACAGGAATTCAATTTTAAAATGGAAAATTGTTCCAATAACTCCAAGATGTTTGGTACTAAACAGCATCTTGACACATAAAGGCTAAATAATGAGCATATGAGGACTTCCCAAATAAAACAGCTTCTCTGTTTCAAAATATGAATTATACCGACCATAACGCACAGCCACTGAGTCACATGCCATATGGACAGACCTTCAGAAAACCCACACAGCTTGAGCTTCACCAGTGACATTTTCCTCTAGTTAAATGCTGTTAAATTGCAAAGAACTCATTTCCTAGCAGTCTTACAATAAGTGACTTTGTACAGAAAGTAATGAAGACGACCCCAAGTTTATTTCACTTATTGTACATATTCATAAATAAAAACAAGGAGCAACAAATTTTAAAACCATTACATCTGTCACTACTAAGAGGAGAGCTAGAGGCCTAAGATTACTGAGGTTTTGCAAGAAGCAAATAACTAAAAGAGTACATATAAATAACTTTTTTTCTCTCACACTTAAAAGCCAGGGTTCACTTGCTTAAAGCATAAATGCTTTGTGTCACTTGAGATGCTCTGAGACATCCACATTTAGTGTGACTTGACATGATTTAGTCTCTTTGAAAGTGGCAGCGAGAGGCACAGCAGCAGCTGGGTATCTAAATGGGCACCAAATGTCATTTTGGGCAACTCAATCCCATCCACACAGTCTACTGCCACCTCAGAAATGCCTCTGGTCAACTAGAACACAGAGTCAGGAGAACAAGTCCTCATTTAGTCTCTCCTAGAAGTCCACAAAGAGCTTGTGAACAGGACAAGGCTGGTAACATTGAGCCCTGGTCAGAATCCATCAACAAAAAACTGCAGACAAAGGAGAGGCTGAAAGTTCCCTCAACTCAAAGCGTGCACGGTGCTAAATCAAAAAACATCATCCAATAGACTGATGGGTGCTTTTGGTTTTACTGCTTGCATCATGTGGGTAGGGCTTGAGATCCATTACATGAGTTAATTACCACTGCAGGTCAAGCAAATGAATTCTTGTTAAGCACATCAATCGTGGCCAGAAGGGCAGAGGCTGTAAGAGATTTATGGTAGTTTAGAAGCTTACCCCAATTTTCATTTGTTTGCATAAACACGAAATTTTTGAAAGAATCAGAGAGAATCAGAGAATGGGTAAGGGTGGAAGGGACTCCTGGATAAGCCAGCTTCCTTGAGAAATGCCATTCCCTCCGTGCACACCACACAGACACTGGTGCTTCACACCCGGTCTCTTGTTCTGTGTAAAAATTAACACTCATTTTTGCAGTGGGTGCACTTACACTGTTGGGAAGACCTTTGAGTGTGGGGTCTCACTGGTTCTAAACTGGGAAAGGAGACATGAATATGAAGCCATGATTCCTCACTGCCCTGAAATAGAGTTGTTATTTAGCTGTTATTTCACCTCTCCCAGCCCCACACTTCCACCCTGTGTATGAACATTATGCCACCTTAACACGGGAAACTGCATTAGTTGCAGATATTAGTTGGAAAGGTGCATGGAAACTGTAAAAATATATGGCAATACTCTGAATAGCTGGCAGTTCATGAAGTATACACCATTTACCGAGGCCTGTGATACCAATTTATAACTCAGTGTAAATTCTTCTGTTTCACAATAATTACAGCTAAGTGCCTGTGCTCAGAGGCAGTGGGGGAGTGCTGAATCAATTAGCCTGCCTTCCACCTTCAGCTGTTGTTCCAGGGGGAATATCATCCCACAAATTGTAGAATTTGATAGGGAAATCACTGGTACAGCATCCTAAACTGGCATGGGTTTAGTAGCATATTATCCCACTGAGCAGAAGGGCAGGAGTGGATGGCTGAGGAAAGGAAATCCATACGCTCAGTTCAGCTCCAGAGCACATACATTAATTCCCATCCATTTATCAGCACTGCATGGGGACAGCAGGGCCAGGAACAGCCTCTCACCCCATGGGCACATCCCATGGCCTTGGGATCATGGCTCAACTCAGCTGGAGAGTCCTGGATCTACAATGGAGGGAAAGGTCTGCCCCGTGGCTCAGCAATAGGGAGGGATGGATGGATGGAGGGATGGATGGATGGATGGATGGAGGGATGGATGGAGGGATGGATGGATGGATGGATGGATGGATGGATGGATGGATGGAGGGAGGGAGGGATGGATGAAGGGATGGAGAGAACAGCACCAAACACCTGGTGCAACACAATGGATGTTTGAACAGGGGGTGGAGCAGCCCTTGAAAGCTGCAGTAAAAACATTTAGAAGCGACTAACTCCCACTTCAAAACTCTCAGGGGTTGAACAAGCTGAGAAATCTTAAACTGACCCATTATTTTTGCTGCTGGCACTTTTCAGAAGCTTTCTCACCAATTCCCATGAGTTTTGCTCCCATGTGCAATACGGAGCCAGCTGAGAACAAAATAATATTCCTTTTTTTTATTAATACCATGAAAAGAAAACTCCAGCCTTTCATTCTTTTCCCACAGATTTTGTTTCAAGTTGGGAAAAGAATAAAAATGCACAGATAGTGTATTTGATGTAAAAATCCCGAGTGATATTTGTTTCTGTATACAAAGTCAGTTGTCTCGGTGCTTTTCACGTGGGGATTGTAAAACACAGGGAAGAGAGAATTCCTGGGAACTGTGTAGGTGAAGGCTTTGGGGAAGTGAGCCAAGGGGCTATAATCACTTTTGCAATCAGTTTGGCAGGAAGAGACTGGCTGTTTTCACTCCTGCATTGCGTCCTCATGCAGGTGGGACTGACTATTCACCAGTGAAATGCTGGAGGACAGAGTGCAGCAAGAGTGTCCTGGCTTCTGCACGGGTGAATTATCTATCCACTTGTACCCCTTCGTGCCTGGGAGAAGGGTGACTTCTGCTATGGGCACCTTCCATTGGGAAATAAACCCTGGGGTTTTTGTTAGGAGTGTTTCCTCAGGGAAGCCAGAAGAAGGGTTAGAGCATTTCCCCCAAAATTATCCATTATGCAAACCAGTCAGCTTTTCTCTCACGTGGTTCTATTGATTTATCCTTCTTAGACCATCAGGAATTGCACATTAGTTCATAATCTTTTATGGGGGAACATATGGAGGGTTTTTATAAGGAGGGGGAACATATGGAAGGTTTTTATAAGGAATGGCTTTATAAAACTTTGAAATTATTATGTCAGAATACAACTTTTAAAGCATTCAAAAGGCTTGTCTTGGAATGGAATGAAAAAAAAGAGCAGAAGTTTGTCTTGGCATGGAAAAAAAAATAAATCAGAATTTATCCCTGATGAATTTGTTGGATCATGTTTTCAGTGCATTCAGAAAACATGGATCTACCCAGTTGATTTCAATCTGGAGAGTTAGAATATGCTTTTATTTTATTTTATAGCTTTTTGACTGCCTAAATCTTTACCCATGTGACTTCTGTGCTTTAGGAAGGTCTCATTTTCAAGATCACTAAGCAAGGTTTTGCAACATACATCATAGAATATTAGAGCATAACAAGAATTGACAAAAATGACTGTGCTTGCCCCTACTGCAATCCCAGATCACCGAGGTTGGAAAGGACCTCTGGAGACCACCCAGTGCACCTGAATGGTGTGAAAACATCCATTCCCTTGCAAACAACACCATGGAAACTGTTGAGTTTCTGCCCTAGGCTTAGTAAATCCACACCTGTAGGTGAGGCAGAGGGAAATTTATACTCTGATGTGCAGCAGGGAATTTTCAAAGCCTGGTGTAGTTTTGTTTCCCAGATTCCACCAGGGTAAATGACATCAGTCACAAATAATTCTGTCATTCCTCAATGACCTTTCAAGAGCTCACAGGTCTTTGACTGCCCTTGGCTGAGCAGTTTTTTGCATGACACCCCAGGAAGCAGTTTAGGTGCCTAGAACATTTATTTCCATGCTTTTTGGGGTTTACCCTTCAGCTTGATTTTAACTCTGAATTTCCTTAATTTTACTGGAAATAATACATCATTCACATGTTTTGGCCTTGTTTCTGAAAAGCAGACCATTACAACCTAGTTCTTGGTGGAAGTATTTTAAAACCCCTGCTTTTCTGTATCAGGTTCCCTAATCTCTGCTCCAGGTTTACATTTATGGGGTTTATCTGGGAATATGAAGAGGACAAAGAGGGCAAAGCTGCTGTCTGGGTGTCCAATCCTGAGGAGTTTAACCTTGAGATCCCTGTGAAAGACAATCCTTTCCTACAACCCTCGAGTGCTGGAGTTCTCTCCCTTCTTGACTGGCAGATGGTAATAAATCCAGAGTTAGGAATATTTACTTAGAATGAGACTATTTTAGAAAACCCCAATTATAACAAGTTTGGGCTTTACTTACGCCTTCACTGGGACAAAAAGCAAATGCTGAAAGAAGCTTCCAATTCCTAGGGAGGAACTGATGTGAGTTACAGACTGTTTGGGGAGAATATGAACATCTAATTTAATTTCCCTCACTGCTTCTGTACAAACAGGAGATTTGGGGGGAGAAAAAGGAGGGAATTGCTTGGAAAGAGTTCTACAAACACTACAGCCATTTATTTTGTGGTGTGTTAAATGTCAATGCACACTGAAGTCCCGGTTTGCAGACAAGGCTGGTGTGACAACATTAATATGATTAAGGCTTTTAACAGCAATAACAACTGCTGTGTTGAATCATCTTTGGAGTCTTAATGGAATAATAATTGGAAATGCTGTGCTTCTATGGGATAAAATAATCTCTGCATGCTTAAGCTGTCTATTAAATAAGTATTTTTCCGTCAGTGCTAAACTGAAAATAGCTTTAGCACAATGCTAAACGAGAATTCTGAAATCTTTATGTATTCATAGTTTTGTAGGACACCCAGAACACTGCTGCAAGCACTGTATGCTGTACTTTAGGATTTCATTATCATGCATGTATTGTCAAATTAGCTGGAAACAAAATACTTTAAAATTATATAAAAAACAAAGCCTGCAGTATCGGCCAAAACCTTTCTAATTCATTTTGTATACATCATGATTTTGGGGGATTATTAATCCATTAATAATTAGCAATATGACTTCCCCTTCAATCATGTTTTGACCACCCATTTTTTGTGATTTTGGAAGGAAAAATCCTTAGTAAAATAGAAGTATTCCTGTCATATGGAATTCTTCATCCTTTAAGAAAGGAACCTCCTATGTGACACATTGATGGGGTCTTATAAATGGGCTGGTTGAGGAGTTCCAGGGGCTTTTACATTTTCAGATACCTATTTTCATGGCATTTCCATAAAAAGAGGGAGATTAAGCTTTAATTTTTGTTCTTCACATCTAAGAATTGCAGTAAGCTTTAATTTAATGAGTGCAGTAGCTCCACATGGGCAGGAATTCTGCTTTCTTTTTTGGGAGCTGCTGCTGACCAAAGACAATTAGCTGTGCTTGTTCATTATCTCCCTGCCATCAGAGCATTCAGAGGATTTTCTCTCAAGCCCCTCGGTGTAAAACGTGAATGCCACGTGCCAAACCTCTCTCTTCTGACCTTTCCTTGTGCTAGTTTTGGCAGGAGCCATTCTGGCAACATGGATGTTGGGCACTCGTTGTTTGCACAGGCCACAAAGTCACATTTTTGGATGCCTATAAAGGCATTCATTGAAAATTAGAAGTAAATTGCCAGTCTTATGTAAAGCAGCACAACAGTGTTTGTATGCTGAAGAATGGACTCAGCTACAGCTGAGAGGAAAAAAGCAGAAAGAGGAAAGACTAATTTCCAAAGTGGGTAAATTCTTGACAGTCCAAGGTGACATTAACAAGTTTCTGTTGTTTCAGGAAGCGAGGAAATAAATCAAGTGAGTTCTAGCAACACTACAGTGGTTTGTTTCAGACTTCTACTGTCATGAAAATTCTGTACGATGCTTCTCTAGATGAAATATTGAAACAAAGTCATTATCAGCTAAACTTACTTACTTTTAAATTTTATTCAGCAGAAATTACCTTGTTAAAGTTTAGTAGAAAAATGACAATATTTACCAATTCATGTAGTCATGAATCTATTCTGGAATGTCTCACTGAATATATCTGCCTCTTAAAATGTGTTTACAGGGATTGTCATTAGTACTTATTTTAAAAAAAACCCCCATATTTAAACTGAATATTCTGTAACTTCATACCAGCTATTATGATGATTTAAAAAATATACTTTTTTCCCCCCCACATTGCTCCTCTCTTTCAATTGTGTCTCCCTTAACAGCTTAACCTGTTTATAAGCACTCTGTCTTATCTGTGCAGAACTGCAAGATTTAAGAAGCAGTATTTTTTGCAAACTGATTTTCCAATCAGAGCTTTAGGAGTTTGGAAAGGATCCCAAACAGTTTGCATGCAAGTTATTTACTCATCTGGAACCTGAACTATGTATGTACTAAGAATCAGAAAGATAATTATAGCCAGTTAAGTGGATAGAGCAAGACTCTCAGTAAAGAGGAACTAGTGATGGGCTGAGTTAATAAATTCTGAATAAACAATTTTACAGACGAAAACTCTGTTTAAATGATGGCATTCTTTTGTGTGGATGTTGGTGATAGTGCCAGAAGACTGGTGGAAACAGAAATAATTTCTCTGCGTGATAAAAGCTGCAGTGCTGAGTGAGCTCAGGGGGCAAAACAGGCAGGTGCAAATCCCTGCCACTAAAATTCCCACTTGTTCTGCAGAGCACAGCACGGAAAACGTGTCACTTTTCAACAGACCACACCTCAACCGAGCCTCAACAGATCTGCATCGCATAAGATGACTGTTCCACTTCCAAATTTCAAAGGCTCCTGGCCAATCACTGGAAATGGTTACTTGCTGCACTTGTTACTTCTGCAGGCTGGAAGATGGATCTGTGTGTGGGAAGTGTGGCCCGACTGGCAATATTCCATGCCAGAGCTTTGTTTCCTCAGTGAGGAGGATGTGTCAGGTTTGAGATGAAGAGAAGCTTCTGTTCTCTTTCTGTCCCATCCAAAGCATCCCAAGTACGGTTGTTTATAGCAGGCCTTGCACTGCAAAGCAGATGGTGTTGTAAATAACCCAAGGGGTTTTTTTCTCACATCTAACTCTCATGTTTCCATGAAATAAAATATCAGATAATTTATATGAGAAAATCACCAATCTGTATTTTGATTCTTCTTCTTCATATGAATCTGCTGTTAAAGACATCTCAAGCTTGCTGCCCTCCCTTAGAAACAGAGGAAAAAGCACAAACCAAAGTTTTGAGGCAGAGGTTCATATGACAGACCATGTGAGACATCTGGACACCACTGCCATAATTACCTGAAGAACTTGCAGTTTCCTAGGACTGATGGCCTCTCTGTTTTGGGGTGACAGGACATTGATCATCTACTTCTAGTTCAGGTAAATATATGGACCCTGACTTGTCCTTGCATATTAACTTGTAGAGCATCACAAATCTGGCAAAGTGAACTGGCACTCCTGAACAACATTGAATAAGATAAACTTACTATTTCATTTCTTATTCACATACTCACAAAAAAAAAAAAAAAAAAAAAAAAAAAAAAGAAAGAAAGAAAAAGGAAAAAAAAGAGTAAAATTAAAAGAGATGTGAACCAGAGAAAGGGCACAGCTTTCCTGGAACAGTTTTAATGACTCAAACATTCCTCCAGTTCAAGCAAAAAAGCTGGGCTATTTAACTTTGCATTTTGGATGATTAATATATTTTTACACACGGTATTCCCTTACTTATTTTGTGAAGGCTGTAACTCAGCTGGTAACTAGAGCCTGGAAGTATAACATGGCTCAAAGTGCTAACACCAATATATCGGTCATTAAAGACTGTCAGAATATCATGCATGAGAAACAACAGATAATTGTGCCCTATTTTCAGTAGTTTTAAAAAGTTAAGGATCTCAACTTACCAACAAAATTCTAGTTGCTATCTTGTACCTGTTCCCTTTAATGAGACATGAATGTTCTGAGCTTTGCAGAAGTGCTAAGATACATAATTCCATTCTCAGAAACCTAAAATCCATGGGACTAGAGAAGATTAATATTATTTATAACATTCACTACATCTGACAGCTCCTCTGTAATAGGATTTCAGCATTATTAAATTCTTCAGTTGTAATGATCATGGGTTCGATAGCGCTCTGCCTCCTGGGTTTCAAACACTTCATAAATATGTTTGGACTTTATGATCTTAAAGGTCTTTTCCAACCTAAATAATTCTGTGATTCTACGATAAACAAACACGTAAATCCCCACAACAACCTTTTGACACCCAAAGCATCAGATAGATGCAAACAAAACTGTGAGGGAGAAAAAGAACTCTTAAAGCACAAGCAAACTTTAGGCAGCATTAAGATAATACTCTGAGAATTACTGCATCAAACCAGAAGTGCCAGGGATACATTGTTATTTTGATACACTCATACAGGTCTGAATTTAGCTAAGCTGTGAGAATGGCGGCTGTTTCTCCTAAAAAAAGAAAAAATGGGGGCTTAAGAGTCACCATGATTATGTCTCCCAGCTTTCATCTTGTCACCTCAAGGAGAATCTGTGTTCCTTGGAATCACACATGGATCTACATCTGCCATGGGACAAACACACTGAATTATCTCTAACATTTTGGTATCTAATCTCTAACCTAGATTTCTCTCATACCAGTGCGGTCTTACTGTGACTTATTCACACATCTCAGTTTCTTTTGAAGAATCAGCTGTAATCCATAAAAATAGGACACATATTCCCATACCTGTGAGAGCCTTCCTGGTACACTGTCTGAGCTTGTGTCACTGCAGCCTACAGCAGCTTTACTGCCACACTGTCATTCTTTAGGTGACTGCTAGGACAAGAACCAAAACCAGAAACCAAGAGACTACTGGCAGCACAGAAGGAAGAAAGGTAGTGAGTGAATTAGTCTGAGGCAATGAGATGTCAGTCCTGACTATATTACATCACATCATTGTATTGTGTTCTAAATTGTACTCTGATTTAATTCCTTTTCATTAGTACTTTCCTCAAATTTCCCCAGGAAATACCAGATGGAACGACTGCACAGTCAGGGTGGGAAACTGTCCTCAGTGGTTCACCAGGAGCCAGATACAAAGATCCAGCACCTTGGTCACTGTTCAGTTTTCTCCTTGATGGCTGCAGTGCTGGAACTAAGAGCCTGTTTCTAAATTTGACAAAGACAGCAAAATGGAAGGACTTGGAATGCCAGGGAGAGGTGTGAGAAACCACAGAGCACAGTTCTGGAAGACAAAGCAGGCCAGTTGGGATGGCACTGAAGAACCACACAAATACATCCTGGAGGAAGGACCAACAGCCAGCTGTTTCACAGAGGAGGATCTATGGGGAATAATAAATCCAAATAAAGCCAATTATGGTTGCTATTGAAACCCACCGGTATTTAAAGATGAGTAACACAGTTTACATTTAAAACATTTCCTCCTTGCTAGTGGAAGGAAAGGTTCAACATCAATTGTGTCCAGTCTTAAAGCCATACTTCAGAAGAGATATTAATTGACTGGAAAGAGTCCAAAGGAAAGTATTAAGGATGACCAAAGGTCTAGCAAACATATACCATGAAGGAAAACTTGACAGAATCTGGATGATTTACTGAAGACAGGAAAGACATTTATAATGCTCTGCAAATGTAAAATGTTGCTGCAAAGAGGAAGGGCACAAACTGTTCCACCATGGGCAGGAAAAGAGTCAATGGCCTTAAGGTGCAGTAAAAAAAAAAAATCAATTTAACACTAGGAAGGTTAAGTATGAGAATAGTTAAACACTCAGCTTTGCCCAGGGAGCCTGTGGCATCTTCACAGGAAAAGTTCTATCCAGACTACTTAACATGTAGCTGATTGTGCCCTGGGGCAGGAGGATGGCCAAGGTGACCTCTCAATGTCCTTCACAGCCCAATGCCATATATTACAAGAGAGTGATTTATCGTTGAAAAGTACCGCAAAGTTTATTTCATTTGCCTTTTCAAAGGACACAACCGTGCTTCAATTTTGAGCACACTGTACTATTTAACAATTAGGTGGGAGTTTACCCCATAATGCTTCTGATGTAATCTGACTTAGCTGGGCTCTAAAATACAACAGAACCCATCCTGGTTATCATTATTAATTGCTCTCAAACTCGGCTTGTCTTGCTATTGATTGCAGTGAGAGCACCTCCCTTCTCAGCAAAGCTTGAGCAAAACCAAAGCTGCCCCAGCACTTTCCAACACTCAATTACATGTGCATTCAGTGTGTGCTGTGTTTTTGCCTCTATACAGTTACCAAACCAACCAAACACAGCTTGTCAACTGGGGTTTATTGATTGCTTTGTATGTCCTCTTTAACCCCCTCACTCCTTTCACTCTCAGCTGCAGTTGCTGTTGTCATTTGTAATTTCTCTCATCGTTGCTTGTATGGTGTTCCTTCCCAGGTAAGAGATCCACAAAGCTGTGAGCACAGTCTGTGAGTGCAATCTTGTCTCCCCCTGTTATTCATTGAATCTTCTGGCTGCAGTTGTTAAAAAAGCCCCAGCCCTTCAAATATCTCCTACATACTCTGACAAGCTTGCCTTTTAACTTATTGTGCCATATCCTCCTCTACTTTCATGGTGGAGGAAGCAATTGCATGTTTTATTCAGAAGGCATATAGAAATGCAATCATTTATGGTTAATAATGATGCTAATTATGCAAATAAATGACTGTGCATTTCCTTTAAAAGAAAATAGTCTGGACCTATCTTATCTAGAGGACTTTTTATTTTTTAGGATTTTTGTCACCTGTTTCTCTGCTAGAAGCATATCTCCCATGAAAGCATCTAAATACCTTTGAGAGTCAGGTCCTGCGTGTCTGAACACAAACACCTAAGGGCAAAGGATCCTGAAGAGAGTGAAAGGCTGTTCCTCAGCTGTAACCTCGCAGAGCAGAATCCTAGAAGTGCAGTTCTCTTAGTGTATCATGGGCAGATTAAGCTGCTGCTAACAAGATGTTAGCTGTCTGACTGTTTGACAATATGCTTTTTCTTCGCTGCTTATCGTGGAAGATGTTGCAGCAGAACTGACAGTTTTAATGTACAACTTCCAAACTGCAGCAGAGAAAAGCAGCACACAGAAAAAATGAGGCTGATGTGAACTGCATAAAGCCATAATGGCACTTTGATTTTTACCCCCAAAAATTCTCAGAATGTAACGCTTGAAAGGCAAGTTTAATTAAAATTTAAAAGCTGAATTTCTTCTAAGCATGTGTCATTGAGAACTGAGTACTGTGGATCCTGAATTTTTGCCAGCAACCTTCAGCAAATGGATGGATGGTAGTTTTATTTGGAATGTCCACATGCATGCATGGGTAAAAATAACTCAGTACAATCAACATTAATTATGTTCTTCCAGTACCAGTCATGAAGGGCACCCTATTTTGCAAGAAGGCTACAGATAATTAGTTTTGTCTGTGTAACAGCAATCATGTGCACAGCTCTAACTTTTACTCTGTGTTTTGGATGATATTGCAATGAACTAAGCTCGTAAATTTGGCTACAATGTGGGTGCTGGGTTTGGGGTTAATTTGCTGGCCACAGCAACACTGGATTCAGTAACGTGCTGGGATATTTATCTATGAAATAGGATATAAAGGAAAACAAAGGGAGTGCGCCAAATTCAAATTTACAGCTCCACTTCCTGACAAATTTCTAATCCGACTGAAACCCTGCTGTTCTGTCTATCATTATGTGCACCACCACAATATGCTTCATCAGGCCAATTCAGCTCTGTGTGCAATGCCACATAAAGCCCCCTGGCTAATACGACACACAGAGATTTGAAAGGGGTTACACTGGAGGTTGTAAACAATTCTGTGATCCTCACTGGGGTTTTATGAACATTGTATGTTTGCTGTTGGTCCTAAAGCTTTCACTTTTCAGAATTGCAGGATAAATAATGTAGGTTCCATTTTTTGGTATAACCATATTTTGTAAGCTATCATGGTGTAGCCTGCTTCAAATTGTCACAACTTGGCTCTTTTAAGGTCAGCATTTAAACTTTGCAGAATCACACTTCCTGGGAGTACAATTTCAACAATTTCATGACCAAGGTAAGAATATTTCAAATACTGCCACAGAGTTTTCTCAATCTATTTGCATAAACCCCAAATATACAATGTTATGTGTATAATAATCACATCTACTGGAAAATGGTTCACCTTCTGAAATGAATCCTGAATTCCCATTTAATAGTTGCAACCTGTTAACAGGTTGGAGAAAAGGGCAACATTAGATTCATTACACTCAGGGCTCAAGGGCCCAGAGTGCAATGTCTCGGCTGAGAAAAAATGAATTCATTATGTCCTGCATTTTTGAAAAATGAAAAATGGGTCACATATGAAGAGCCAAATACAGTAAATTGCAGGGAAAAAGGATCATGCTGCTGCTTTGCCTTCCTCCTGGACAAGGTAAGGTGGGTTATACACAATAATTTAAAAAGAAGCCTAATGAGTAAAGCTTTGAATTTAATCTGCCAGATGACTGACTAAAGATTTCAGAACTGCAATAGTATTCACAGCTTGAAAGCCACTAGATGAAAACAGTGAGAAGACAAGAAGGGAGCTGAAAGTGCCATTCCAAGCCCAGGCTCAGTGTTTGAGGATGTGAGTGTACACAGAACCAAAAGTGTAGGTGCTGCCTTCATTTAGTCTCCTTTAGTGAAGAGACTTGTTTGACAATTCTTCTGGAGAATAGAAATGTGCATAATGGTGTTAAAGAAAATGAACTCCTTAAAGAGATTACTCTTGTACATGTGAGAGGTGCAAATCCTCCAGCAGTCAAAATTCGGGAACAGAAGCAATTCCTTATAAATCATTTTTAACAACTGAAAGTTATTTAGGGTAAAGTTGGAGGGGAGCAAACAGATTATGAGTCTAAAGCCCTCTCATGCACTGATATTTTGTATTGACAGAGTATTACACAGCACTGATTAGGCTGTGCTTTAAACTATTGTGTAATAACTAAACTAAAAGCTAAACTAACTCTGGATTCCGGTCTGGATTTCCTCTAGCACAGTTCCAACAGTCAGAGACCATTTTCCATGTCTCTTGTCGATGCAAGTATGCTGTCACATGTTTGCTTTAATTGATTTTACAGACTTTTATTGAAGATCTGCAACACAGACTTCAACATGATGTGGAAGACACATCCTCTGTATAGCCCAGCTTTCAATTTTGGTCACATATGTTTGTACTGGAGAATGAAGTGCTTTTTCTTATAATTGCTTACGAAATATCAGCAGCTTGGCCAAGGACATACAACTCCCCTGAGCATGTCCTGGCACACCCAAGAAGAGGTCCCAAAATGGTCACTGTGCTAGGATGGCTTGAAAGGCAAACGTGGATGTTTTTATGAAGTGCCTAAGCATCTATGATACATTTCCAAGCCAATGAGCGGCCTTTTATGGCAAACCACGCAAGGAATGGTGTTGCTAAAACAAACCTAAGAGGAATAAAGTTTCCCTTGTGCCTTCTGATCAGTACTGTAAGTGAAGCATGGGGTCCAGGTGTATTTGCCTTGGCCCAGCAAATTGCCCTTGAAATGAACTCTGCTAACACAAATCTTGTGTTACAGCCACTGTTCTGCCCTGCTCTCTGTGATTAGGGACTGCAGTCAGGCCAAATGAGCAAAGAAGCAATGAGAAAAGGGAATAAAACCTGTTTCAGACCTACTTTTAGGCAGACTTAGTTTAGCCTCTTTCTCATCCTGCACAGTACATATTCCATAGCGGTTTTGAAAACAGGATAATTTAAAAGTTACTGTCTGCTTAGCTGGTAGCACCAGATAAAGTAAGGAGCAGGAGAATTTGTTATTGCCCCAGTCAATAGCTATTGACTTGGTAGAGCACTTCTGCTTATTACAACCAAATCCTTTTTCTTGTTTGTTCAATAGTCAATGAGACTGTAATGGAAGGTACTGCTTACAGACTGGTGCAACACATACCAGCAACAGCTAGGAGTTAATGACTAATGGCTACGAGGAGGAAGGTGTGTGCTAAGAACAGCATTACACATCTATTAATCAAATTTACTGCATCTGATGTGCCTTTATAGGGTAGCGGAACTGTAATGCCCATCAGATAAGTAGTTTCTGCTGTTATCAATCTAAGTTTCAGCACAGAACACCTTTTAATCATGCTATCATTACATAAATAACTCTGCCAGGACGAGGTTCTGTCTGACTTTTGCAGCCCGCTCTTTAGTTACAGGAAATTTCTGTCCCATGGTGGATTCTGCAGTTCTAGACTCAGGATTTAGCAAAATACAAGACAACTGTACTCCTCCAAGCTAAATAAATGTAAGGCAACGTCCTCAAGACAAAGCAGAAAAAGAGAGGCAGAGCAGCATGTGGCCATTGCTGCACAACCTCATCCTTTCCACTTTACAGAACTTGGACTTTCTGGGCCTTGGGGTCAAATTCGGGGATAATTCATGCAGCCTTTTGTCATTCTATAATTATGGCTCTATAGTTTGCTTTTTTTTTTTAAACCTGCCTGACCCCCAAAATATTTCCTTTCAAACTTTCACTACTTATTTGGTATCTGAGAAATGCATATTTTTATAGGACAGTGTGACTATAACAGGAACAACTACTATTTTTATATTACCTTTAAGCAAACACTACAAAACAATAATAAAGTTTGTTGCCACCTTAGGGAAAAGCAGAACTGCTAATGACGATTTTTGGGCTTACAGTTGTCTATATAATCACCTTTCCTGTAGAACATGAACAAATACTCTAATGCTGGAGCGCTGATTTATCTGTTTGTTTCTGCTTTCTGAGTGCAATCTTAATTTCTCTCTAGACTGATGATGAGCCATTACAGAAAGAAAATTCACAAATGTGGCAAAGATTAAACAATCATGCCATTGCCAAGTACACTATAGCGTGTTCTGTGTGCACTCTTTAACTGGACTTAAACAACGTTTGGAAATCACAACCATTTTCATTTTTCAGGGGGGACAAACACCCTATAAGGTCCCCCACACGGAGGCTGCTCATACCTGTGACACTGGGCTGCTGGAACTGAATTGCTGCTGTACTGTTCATTAGGAGGCCAGGAGCTCAAGTCAGTGAAGTTCCTGCACATTCACACCTCCTGCCCAACAGCCCCAGTGCTGCTCAGCCCTCGCTTATTGGCAGCACAGCAGATACTGACAGCAGAGCAGTGGAGGGACTAAGCTGGACCTTTTCTGCAATGGGTTGTGTTAGTCTAGTAGCCAAACATTCCTAAACAACAGTAAATTCATCCTTGCAGTACTGTGTGAAGAAGGAAAAGGATCCTCTTCTTCTCAATTTAGAGCCACAGAGAGACAGACTTGAACATGGACGGGCCATTCCATAAAGCTACTGGAACCCCATCCCAACAGCACGAGTTCAGCAGCTGTACTTTCCTCCTTGTCCTAGTACGTGTTGGTTTCCAAGCACAGCTTTGGATGTTGTAACAAGGTGGAAACAGGAACTATTCACAACATATTTATTGTAATTACTGTGAAGGTAAGAGGAAGTTACTGTTTTATACACACAACACTTCTCTTTGAAAGAAAAATATAAGTACTGCAAGCTAGCAGACAGCATGGCTTAGTTGAGACAATGAATAATTTTGAAAAGAATATAACTTTTGATTCCAGTTGGCATTAAAGAAATTACATGCATGTAGGTAAGTCCTCTTACTTAATACTGAAATGATCACTAGATATTTCAGAAAAGTCTATAACATCATTAAAAATGTAAAATTACAGAGGCAAGGGGTGTGTCTTGGCAGCTGCAACAGCTATGAAGAGTAAGACATTTTGCAGATTGTTCTGGAATTTCGGTAAATCATTTGCAAGTGTACAGTAAGTTACAAAGGGTTTACATCTTATTTCTTTCAAATAGGAAATTCATGTCTTCTGGTACCAAAATCAGTAAGCCTCTACCAAAAAAACAATAAATACTTGTGCTAAAAGAAGAGTAGAACTGATATTTTTCGAGACAATTTGACTTCCTTGTCAACTTAGTTACATTTATGGTTTTCTCCACTTGCCTCTAAGCAACCTCTCCAGTCTATTTCATAAGAACCCATAAAGACATCACTGGAATGAAGATGATTGTTGTCAAAAAATAAAGCATTTCTAATTGAAAGCAGATAGGCCATGCATTTCCTATTATGGCCCCAAACTTTGCAGTACCAACTCTCACTTCATGATTTGGAAGATTTCTGAGAGCTGTAATCCGTATTCAATGTGGACACCAATGCTTAATTCAGATATTAATGCCAGAGAATGGGAAAACCAGCAGAAAACTGTAAACACATTAGGAGGAACTTACTTTTTGTAACAACTCCTTCGAGGCGAATGATGTTTGGGTGATCAAACTGGCCCATGATACTGGCCTCTCTCA
This sequence comes from Margarornis squamiger, assembly GCA_035222235.1. NCBI lineage: Eukaryota > Metazoa > Chordata > Aves > Passeriformes > Furnariidae > Margarornis > Margarornis squamiger. The sequence continues at coordinate 4,263,152 of JAWWTY010000001.1, read as the reverse complement.
GGAAATCTCTCCTCTGCCTGTCCACATAGCCACCCTTCAGAGTTTTGATTGCAACAGGTATCTCTCTTTTTCCTGGGGTCTTCAGGCGCCCACTGCACACCTCTCCAAACTCACCTTGAACAGATAAAACACTTGTTAGATCATTCACTGGGCCTGCACACGAAAATGGCCAAGAAACTCACACATGCCTTAGAAGTGGATGGGATAGTCAAGTTCCTGAGTTTCAGCACATCCCAGGCAATCAAAATACTCAGCAGTACTTCCCCACAAATGGTCACCTTCCCTTTGTGCCACACCACGAGATCGTGGGGGCTTGTACGGACTACCAGAATACCTGACTGTCCTCCAACTGTAGAAAGCATTTAAAAAGTACTTTATGCTAGTATGTCCCAGAAAAGCACTGGCACATGATTTATTTAAATGGACTTACACACCTACTTTGAAATCAATTATGTATTTCCCTGTTCCGACACCCAAAGGCCAAGAGTTTCAGCAAGCCTGGACCGGGTAGCACAAGGAGAGGAATGTCAAAGCTTGTTTCCCTGTGTATGTTATGGCCTGGGAAGAAAGCCTGTCTCCCTGCATTCCCTTCACACATTTACTAATCAAGTTTCTATGGAAATCACACTTTGCCTTTGATCTTGAAGTCACTCAGAAATTATTTAAAGCCTTCACCAAATATTCTCTGGATGCCTGCAGGTCAGTTTTCAATCGCTCATAATTCAGGTAATGAAAAACAATGTTCACAAATATATTTCAAAGCGCTTCTCAGTGCAGGGAACTTTCATAGCGAATCTAAATTCTCTACCCTGGTCATTTTGGAATCAGAACTGCCCAAAGCCAAAAAGTGAGTAATGAACAGATATATATCCAGCCAGATGAAATAAATTGCTACCCCGCTCCATCAAGTGTTGTCTGAAATAGTTTTCCTTAAACTTCCAGGACAGAAGAAGAGAAAACAAAGTAGGAAAGCTCTCTCCTGTAACAGGGTGCCTTCAGATATGAGCCAGATCTAGGAGAGAGACCTTAAAGGCAGAACCTTCCCTTCGGAACATTAGAAACTCCCTGATGTTAGAGGATCAGAATGGATATTGTCATACAGCTCTTATTTTATTGGGTTCTGTCACTTCCACTAAAATAAACCCAAGTTTTATTAGTCAATAAGATCCAGGAAGAGTGGAGGGATTAAAAGAACAGTTTCATAGCTTGCCTTTCACTTCAAAGACAGAGGTATCATCAAGTGCAAGAGTACAATTAACAGATGCTGAACATAATCTTTGAACAAATTAGCAGCTTCTTAAACAGATAAAAGAGGTGTCCCAGGTCTCCTTTCTACAGTTCTCCCATCCCCCAATTTGTTTTATTTCTACTTAATTTTCAAAAATAAATTAAAACATATGCTTCCCTGAAGATGTGTGCAAGTATAAGACAAGGGAAAATGCATGTTACAGAATCACAGAACATGCTGAGTTGGAAGGGACCCACAAGGATCATCGAGACTTTCACCCTGCACGGGGCCAGGACCGTCCCCAAGAGTCACATCCAGGGCCTGACAGTGCCATCAGACTGATGCTCTGGGAATCTTTTGACATCGAATACATCCTGCAGGGCCAAAGCACATCTCCAAAGCCATGACCTTATTGCATCTTACTGGTTTTCCAAACTTAAGTGCCTAGAATGAGAAGAATTTGCAATTTCTTTCTCTTCATGGAACAGTAAAAATACTAGAGCCTTAATACCCAGATTTTTAAAGAAATTTTGGGGTCAATACATCTGCAGAACTGCAAAATCTTATTTTTGAGAATAGTTTGGGAAGCATGGGTTATAGAATAAACTGTTTTGCTACTATAAGATTATATAAGAGTACTACAGTTTTAGAATGTAATAAATAATGGCATTCATCCCTCGGGGACTGTTCAGTAAGTGTTTTTAAATAAATTAAACAGAAGGAGGCAGGAGAAGGACTTACAAGTCCAAGATTTACTACCTGTACAACATCCAAAGCAGGGGAAGGAATATTGTGTCTTGTCCCTGACCTGCTTCTTTTACCTTTTTTGGATTTGTAAAGTTGGAAAGGATTTTCACTCCCCTCGGATACTGGGATTCAAAAGCTGGGAAACATAAAGACTAACAGCAGGTTTTTTGTGACGTGCTGTCAAACAGACAGTAAGTGATCATCAGCTCCCAGAACAGGCAGTTCCTACATTTAGAAACCTAAAGTGTGTGTAATAACTTCAAGTTCTGCTTTAGACTAGATGGAGATCAATGATATAATTCAAAGCATTGAATTATTCGCACCGAGAGTTTGACAGGATTTCATCCCAGAGTAACTTTTCAATGCTCTTGTTCAGATGAAGAATTTTCAGCGTCCTTAAAGTCAAAGGGGAATGTGTTCAACAAAGGGGATATTTAAAATCTAAGAACCTAAGTCTCATTGCTCAAGTTTGAAGATAAACAAGATAAATGTTGACCCTGCAGCAGGAAAGGTTCATGACTGCTTGTGTAATAAGTGGAAGCTGAGAGCCAGATGTCAATGAAGTCGACAGCTTTCCCTGCTCCAGGGAAAAGGCTGATGATAACTAGGGAAAAAAACAGAGCTCATCGTCTGTTTAGTTTTAATAAAATGTAAATGCAAGCCACACATCCCTTTTCTCACTCAGTCAGAAAATGTGTGTTATTTAGAGGGAAATAGGAATAGTCAGTCACTTCAAAGTCTGCTGTGCAGCCTGACACTGCTACAGGGATCAAAACAAATGTCTCGCAGCACAGACAGTCGCTGTTGATACAACTCAAAGGTCACAGCACCAAATCCAGCACGGCTCATTTTCCCATTCCAGTTCTTACACCTGTGGCAGAACCAGCAGGAGATCTGGCTTATAAAAGGAATATAGTCTGCTCGCTGGGAAAAATTAAGGGGCTGGTCTCTCCCTTGAGTTTCAACATTTTAACGAAGAAAATAAGAGAGGGATTTTAACTTTTAAGACAGACTTGATGAAGTACCTCTGGGAATTCTCTTTGCAGAGGTGCTGGAGCCTTAAACCAAATAGGGAGAAGTGATGGGGCAGAAAAGAGTGTCATGGGCAAGACAGAATCAAATAATACACTAAAATGTCAGCAAGTGCAGAAAGCTCAATATGAGAGTTGCTGAAATGGACCATCTGAAGAAAATCTACAGTAATGAATGGATGGCAAATTGTGGGAACTGGCAAAAAGGCACAGAGTGATCTTTGCAAAGATCACAACCAGCGTGAGATCTGATGCAATATTTAATATAAAGCCAAGAGTTCTGAATCCAAGAGTATGCAATAACAAATTAAACAATACTACAACTTTGTCATAAGGAGTAGATAAAAGGGAATTGCACCACTTAAACCATAATTATTTCCACTATTGCTAGAATGTGAACTTCATGAATACATATTTACTCAGTTTATGTTATCAGAAGAAACATAAGCTAAGCAGGGAACACAAATAGGTTCTGTTTTACCCTTCATATTGTAATCTGCTTGTTATTATGAATTTTTTATCAAACTGCAAATTCCATTTTGGCTGTGAACTGTCTCCCATACTGCCTTTACCCTCTTGTCTGAACCAAGGCACCAGGAGGAGATATTAGAATAACAAGAGAGACCATAAACAGCTCTTAACCTGGATAGTCTTTCTTTCAATCAAAAGGTCTATAAAACAGTAGGTTTTCACTCAGATGAACCAGATGTAAGGTAGGAGATGATGGGAGGCTGCTCAGGGGCAGCAACCTGCAACCTAATGCAGATATTTTGTGTCTACACATGGAGTGAGTAAAGCCTGAATAATTTAGAGAGGACTTTGCAAATCATGTAGCTCACTTGCTTTATTTTGACTAAAGCACCAGAAAACAGGGCAGTAATTCAGAGTGTTTGCAGGTGTACTGGAACACCAAGGGCATGCCAGAGGGGCAATTTCAATTAACTATCTCCACAGAATGTTGTGGTTCCCTTCAAAAACATCAGCTCAGTAAAAGCCAACCAGGAGGACCTAGAAAGGCATTTTAACAGAGATTGCACTAATTCATTTTTTTCCTCAAAGCATCCTCTCTTCAATTCTTGCTGCTTTGCCTTTCTTATTCTTAGCTGCCTAATGATATGAACTTGCAATTGCAATGTTTATTAAATCCACTAATAAATGTAGAGACATTATCTTCTTATTTTGGCTATTTTCTGTTGCAGGCCAAGTGTCATCTTGATCTCTGTAACTACTAAAGGCTGTTTTCCAATCTGCTGTTTCTGCTTGAAGTCCTTGTACTTTTTCAGTTTGTTGCCACTTTCTCTGAACCTTTTTCAGTATCTGATGGCAAAATCATCATTATTTGGAGCACTCAGTGTGTGAGCAGGAATTTTAGATATTTTCCTCTTTTTTTTTGGTATCATTTATACCTTTATGATACCAGGACTTGGCAGCAAAGGAGCAGACCCACTTGTCTGTGTGCCATGGAGAATAAATGACTGCAGAGAAATCCCAGGATCTTGTGCAACATTCACATCACCCAAGATTATAAATGCCAAGTGCCTTAAATGATAACTTGGGTACAGAGTTAGGTTAGAATTAGGCTAAGAAACCAAGAAAAAAATACTTGCCTTGAGTGTCCAAGCCATCTGAACCACAACTAGTGAATTATCAAGAGTTTTGGACCTGACTATTTCCATTGAAAAAAACCAAACTGGAAGCTGCTTTCAGGAGAAGATCAGTTTTAAAAATGTCCTGACCAGAAAAGCTAGATTTTTTTTTTTTTCAAATATTTTCCATTTTTTCACGTTGGCATTTTCAAAAATGAAAACTTTTAGTTCTCGAATGAAAATAATTTTTCTTTGAAAAATTAAAGGAATTAAAAATGAAAATCATTGACCAAAACATTAGAACAAATTTAGGAAATGCATCTAGTAAATGGCTTCTTAAAAGATATTGACGTTTCCTTTTGTGGAAGATGTTGATTCTTGGTTTCACTTGGGTGCAAATTGTAAACATCTTTTTAAAGGAATTCTCCTGTGATAAGAAATCCATTTTATATCCAGCTGAAATGTTTAATATAGAATTAGAGAGAATGCATAAATGCTGTGAATTATCCTGATATGTTACGTCCCTGAGCAGCCATGGAAGAACTAGGCAAGAATTTGTAGTCTCCATGCCTCAGTCATGGTATTTAACCTGTATCTTGCCTGCATGGAAACAGGTTTAAATTTTATTGCAAATAGTTTGCAAATCCTACTGGGTGAGTATTTTTGAAGTTGGCAAATTGCCCAAGTAATTTTAGAAAAATTGAAAACCATTCAAAATAGAACACGTCAAAGTATACACTCCCCCACATAAAAGAAAGGGCAGAAAGAAGCTGAGTAAAGAATTTTCATAAATTAATTAAGCAGAGAATAAGGACACGATTTTAATGTGAACTAAAATCAATAAACTCAGTCCTTGACTATGGTGTTCAACTGCTTTGAAATCAGCAGTTACACGGTGTCAATGTAGTTCAATGTGCTTTCTGTTCCAAGACATCAACCCCTATGGCACATCTGAAGAAAAGGAAGAAATAAAAGAAATCAGAGGGAATGTTTTCTGCAGAAATCAGCCCTCTGGGGGCTCTGCCAAGCCCGTCGTTCCAGGGCTGCACACACCTCCACATCAGCTGCCTTCAGCAACCAGGCACAGCAAGCATTCCAGTGAGAGGGACTGCAGTGGGAAACAGAATTTTCTCTCCCCTGTTCATTAACAGACCTGCTTATTGTTTACACGGCATTATTTCTAGTGCATAAAACACCTTCTAGCAACACTGAAGCTGTTTCCATTCTTACAGTGCAGTAACAGATCATTAAATGAGGGATCTCAAGTGAAAAATACCCCTCCTTTCTAGAGTGAAATGTGAAACAAAGATGAAAAAGAAGGATCACAGTGCATTATGTTTTCTGATAGTAATTTTCCAGACAGTACTTGCTAGCCTGAGTTCTTTGGTGGGTTCACTGTGAGTAAATTAAAATAAGGGGTTTTTTACCCCCACTGAACCCCTTCTACAAGATGTAACTTTTTAAGTCTGCTGAATTGTGAATTACTTTAGTTGCTTTCTTCATGGCATTGAAGTGTAAGACGGTAAATCAGTTAACATTAATTACTAAGCAAAAAGCCAGCACTGTCAAAGTAAGCCCAGTAGCTCAAAGATGGGCATTGGAGTATGGAACATACTAAATCTTGCTACAGAAATAAAATTACAGTGAGGGGAACATCTGTGTACTCAGTATTGTAAGCACCTTTAACACAGCAATTTACAAAATTCAGTCACTCCTCATACCTTAAAGACGCAGAGAAATACCCCTATTGTGTACTGTGAAGACAGGAAATTAGATTTCAGAGCTGGATTGTGTCCCTACATTCATCACAATTTCTGACAGAGACCTTTAGCTCTGCCACCTTCCCCTGCTGCTGGGATTGAGAGATGATTAATGCTCCTCAGCCCCTGCCAGTGCAGGGTGCCAACCCAGAGGCTGGGACGTACCAAAGGAACCCCAGACTCCCCTTGTCACCCTGGCTTTTTGCTTTAATTTGCTGTAACTGAGAGAAAGGCTGATGGACCTTCTCTAGGTCATGGATATCCACGAGTTAGGTAAGTTTGGAAGGTTTGTTTCTCTGAGCCCTCAGTAAGCTATGACTGGGTAAAACAAAGCAAACACTCTCGGGCTCTGGTCAGTAATGAAATGGTATCTGTCCTCGACAGTCAGAACACAAGTTAAAATAAATGGCTTTACAAGACTGTTCCTTACAAGGATTTCACTTTTGTTGTGCAACCTCAGAGGTGTGTTTTCTGTCACCACCGAGCTGCCATCAGGGCCCTTTGGTGAACCCTAAAAAACCTTTAGCCCTACAAAGACTTTCCAAAAGTGAAGGTGTGACAATACCTGCACGTCACTTTCCTGACAGTTAAACCAAACCTTAGACAAGAGGTTAACACTTAATGCACAGGGTAGACATTGCACATCAGCAAAAGCAAGATCCCTGGAAACACCAGGGGCATGTTATTTCCCCTAGGGAGAACAAGAATAATATACATTCAGGATTAATGAACTTGTGAGACATTACCAAACAGCTGTGAAATGGCCCACACTTCCCATGAGATATTCTCAGCTGAAGGTGAACACTCCATAGATGAGGACAGAGTCTAAAACAATTGTCCAGAGGTAATTCCTTTCTTTCTCCACACGTGGACCACACACTTGGACAAACAGGGATGTAGGAGGACACCAAGAAGCTATTTTCCGTTCACCCTGCTTTTCAAGTCCCCATCACCTTTCATATTGTTTAACCCTTCTCATCAATGACCCTTCTCCACAAGGAATGCCTATCCCAAGCCAGCCTCTCCTTTTTCCCCCTCATACTCCTCCTGTTTTTTTATTTGAGAATTATTTTTATTCAGTCTTCTACATTCTGAACTTCTCTCCCCCCCAGAGAGAAATTCTGCTCTAATTTCACCCTCAGTGACTGAGAACACATGACAATAACTATGGCAAATGCTGAGTGACACAGTGCTTTGAGTACATCTGGAAAAAAGAAAAAAACCCCAACAAACAGGGAAAAAACCAACCGTACCCCAAATATTGATAAAGCCTTACAAGAGGTTGAGTTAAAAACATTTGCTTTGGAGAATGTCCCTTTAAAGAACCCCTGGTCTGAATACACACATATTTGGAACATCAGCCAAATGCAATCCCTCATACACGTTGCAGAGAGAACTGGTGCTATCAGAGACACACACACATCCTGTACTATACTTGACCACCTGTATTGTCCTGGTGACTCAAGAAAAGCAGCCTTGCCGTGCCTGGATATTTTTTTAAAGTGGGTATAGTTTTACCTGCCCCAATAACTCTTTCAATACGAATTCTTGAAGGATCTATCTCCTTTGCAAACTCATGGACAGCAAGAGATGGGTCTTCATACGTGTCTGGATCAATATATGTTTTGAGTCCCGGGAAACGTACTGCAAAAAAGAGAGATAAGAGGAATCAAGAACTTTGCCATTCATGCACTGTAGACACCAAAGGATTTAAAGTTCCGGAACCCAGAAGAGGAGAATGACCCCAAATTACTAATGCTTGCTGCTTATTTCACAGAACCAACTGCAGAATGCATGAGTTGTCCCCATCTGCTGTCACACTTGGGTCTTCAAAGACTGAGCACAGGCTCAAACATCTCCTTTTATCCTTCAAGTGGCTTTTTTCAGGTGAGGCTTCTGAGGCATTAACAAACCTGATCTTATAACTCCAGACACAGAGAATAATTCTCTGCCAACCCAACACTATGAAGAGCACTCCAAAGTGCTCACTGAAACTGGAACAAGGTCCTGTGGGCCCTGCTCAAATCTTCTCAGATGTTCTGGGGGACTGAAACATCCTTTGAGCTTGCAATGGTAACTGATAGCCAGTGTTAGCATACAGAATGGAGCAAATACTGGGATTAGCTTCTCTGACTTTATTTATGCCTCTAGTTACTCTCAGGTTTGCTGGTTACATGGGTCCCAGAGTTTATTCTGGTCCACTGGAAGAAAAACCCTTTAGAAAACTCAGTCTTTGGTATTTAACTGATAGGAGAGTGTTGAATTCTTCTGCTGTTTTGTCTCTGTCCCAGGTGAAAACAAGCATCTCCTGAGTCACAGCATTTCGGGCAGGAAAATTAAGAGGACAATAAAGTTTTTTGGAAACTTTTCCCTTGAAGAAAATATCAGCCCTAGTTAAGCTGTAAGGAAGATGCTATTTTGATTATGGGTAGGTTAAATTGCATTCTCTTTTTTTTCCTTTTAATTGTAAACATTTCTTTTCTGAATTCTATTTAGTATTTCAGTCTGAGAGGCTCCTTGGAGTCTCAGCACTTAGCTTCCATCCTGAAGGAATGCTTCCAGTACAGCTGGTAAATGTGGGAAATGCAGCAAGAGAAAACAGGAGCTGGTCACTTGAGAGGCTGTCCAGAGTGACACCAAGTGAGGGCTCCACCATATGGGGAAAAGCAGAGCCTCAAGGCTAACAGTGACTCCTGCCCAAGCAATTTATACTCTCATTTGCTGCTCCTGGGGCAATTTAGGAACACCACTTCCTAAGTCACTCCTTTCATTTAGGGCTGGATGGCTGAACAGTCTTTTTGCCAAGCAGGTCAAGTCTTTGAGATCCTTCTCTCTAAGGATGAGTCCTGGAGGACTGTGCTGCTTTGTTGTCTCCTGGTCAGCTGGAACAACCAGAGAGCCAGGTGCAAGAGGAGAACATAAATATCCAAATCCACTCCCAAGGCTTGGATAACTCCTGCCTGTTTCCTTGGAGATGGCTGTGGCAATAGTGGGTTGGTGCCAGATGGCTTTGGCAGGCTCCAACAAGCCGTCATTTCCTGGCACGGCCAATGTCCCTTGCGTTCCTGAGTACAGCACATTCAAGAACTTACGTTGTTTCTCTTGGACTGTCTGGATGGGGACTCTTCTGAGGCTGCTGCCATGTGATGATGAAGTTCTGGAAAACTTTCAATCCATTAACAGAAGCTGATGTAAATAATGCATCAGCTTCTCAGGATAAAAGGAGGCTGCAGCAGCTGGGTCCAGAGAAGCCCTTTAGAAAGAATTCAGCATTTCCCAGCCATTCCTCTCAGCACTTCCTAGCTGAGTCTGAAGCAGCTCACTATCTGCTGAGCCGCAGCCAGTCTGGCAGTGGCCAGCCTTATTCTGGTCCCAGGAGGAGCTGGTTCAGGTTGAGGTGCTGGATACCCAACGCCCAGGCAGCCAGCAGGCACACACAGGGTGCTGCTGGCCCAGAGATGTGTCTGTGCAGGCACTGAGTGCCCAGGGGGAAGGAGGGGACATTGTTGGCAGGACAGTCTTATCACAACAATGCTGCTCTCTCCGTGATCCTACAGGGCACATGTGTGAGTGCAGACCTGTGCCCTCGACACGATGCTGAGGGAGCTGCAGATGAGTGAGAAGCTCTGGGATGGAGCGTTGTGTCCACATGAAATACAGCTATCACCCACCCTGGCCTGAAGGACACTGAGTGAGGCTGGTTTTTGGACCTAGCCACACTCTCACAGGCATGTATCAAACTCTCCTGCAGGAAGGTTTTTGTCGTCTTTCATTTCTGACCGTGTTTGGAAACAAATGGCAAACAAATATTTCTAGGAAGTGTACTTTATGGGGGAATGTGCCCTTTTCCTGACAGAAAGAGACACTTGGCTGGATATAGTGGTGTCACCCGAAAAAAGATCTCACTTCTGGTGACTCAGCTTCTGTGCTGATTGTAGTATTGCCAGTGATGTTATCAAAATGATGAAACAATAAAATTTAATACTCTTTGTATAATACCCTTTGAATGAAAAAACCCAAACCCCTTTAAATGGCTACTCTAACAGAAAGCAGTAAGGCAACTAATTTAAACTAGGTAGCTAAACTAAAGTATATAAACTAACATACTGCCCATGAGAGATTGCCAGGATTTTCTCTCACTGTACTGATCAGTGACCAGGAACATGAGGCAAGACAACCCATTCCACTTCTTATTTCTTGGGTGGCTGGAAGTGAAGATCCCTAAATCCAAAGGGAACTAGACACGAATAAGTCACATAATCACCAAGAGAGGAACTTCGAGGCAGAAATTTAATATCTGCAACAATGGAGAATCCAAAGAAATACACCTGAAAAACTGCTAAATATTATGCCAAAATGCCAAAAAGCCCACCTTAATAACTAGAATGAATTTAGTGAAATTGTTCAAGAGAACATACAAAAAAAATAAACACCTTTGATGATGCAGAAAATAAGGACCTGATTAAAACATCAAAGGCAAAACCTGTCCAGGAAACAATGAACATTCTTCATTTACAACATGATAAAGGTATTATGAAACACAGTGTTGAACTACTTACAATGTCCATTTTGCAAATGAGCCCTTCTTTTCTCCTCAGATTTCATTTTGGCCTTTATGTACCACTGGCATCTTTCAGGAAAAACAAGAGAGGTTTTAAATAAAATACTTGCCACGAATAAAATAAACGCACATTAAGTTTTATCTGCCCTTTTATGAAAGCCAGAATCTTTGCATTTGAAATATATATATTGAGCTATGAATCCAAAGAGGGAGATATGCATGAAGAACTACAAATAGATTACACACAAAGAAAAACAGATCATGGCTGAATTAATAGCATGAAAATGACTGCTTCAGTTTAAGTTTGATGCAATACTTTATTTTCAAGTTTGACTCCTCCAAAGAATTCTGATTATCACTTCCTTGCATTCCTGCTTGCATGCATAAGTTTGTGGTAATTACACCTTATCCTATTAACTTTCACATCCACTGGGTCAAAAAAGCTCACATTTTCTTCATAACAGAATAAAAAAGAGTTCACCACGTTTCATGAAAAAAAGAAAATATTTTTCCACATCTGGATCACTTTTTTTTCCCCTTTTTTTTTTTCTTTTTCTAAGTGGCTCTGTGCAGTCTGAACCAGACACTGGCTTATTATTATAGCAAATATCGTACAGGATAAAGAACATGCAGCCTGCTCTGTGACTATGAGCATTTAGCACATGCCTGTATGATTCCTATAAAACTGCAAATCCTTGGCAAACAACCCAAAACTCTGCGGATGTTTGGGAATTGTTGGCAACTGTGGCTGGCAATGCAAGGGTGTGTGTTGAGGAGAACTGCCACATGGCAAGTTTTTGGGTCCCTGGTAATGAAATGTCCCCCAGCCTGAATGCTGCCTACCTGCAGGGCTGGCAATGCTGATTGAAGGGTCACGTGGTAGGAGAGGAAACAGAATATTTTGCTCTTGGTCATCAAGCTCGCTCTCACTCACTGAACACCCTAAGGATTATTATTTAGAGGGAAATCTTTTGGTCTAAGGGCTGACCCCAGCAGTGCCTGTGGACATGTGCTCTGGTGTACAGACATGCAGTTCCAAGGCAAGCCTGACAAAAAAAGTGACTGTCCTCTGTATGCACTTTCCTTATAAAATCACATAAACATTCATTACAGGCAGCATACCCATACTGAAAAAGGATATATGAGAAATAGGTGGACATACCCTCCTCATATCGGGGGTTTGTTTAAACTGCTGAGAACAGCAGGAACAGTCACAAATCCATTCACTGCTGCACAGGAGATGATGATGATGATGATGATGATGATGACCAACTGAGTGGCAGAAACTTCTGGAGCTGTCGTGGCTATGTGCCCTCATGGAGGGAAATGCAGACCAGTGGATTCCCAGAGTCTGGGTCAACCTTGGGATTGCACACCAGTGGCTGTGACCACTGAGAGTGACAGTGCCACTTTTAGGTCTGTAGGGCACTAAGTGTCAGGAATGCTAAACTTCTTATACTTCAAGTGTCTGCCCAAGGGAACAAACAAACAAGACTTTAACCCTGTCCAGTATTGATGTGGCCTCCAAGTCTGCCTAGAGAAGCCAGGGATTAATCACCAGCAGAGGAGTCTCCTCGTTCTCTGCTCGTGTTGGCTAGAGAACAATCAGAGAGGAGTAATCTCTGTAATGATAAGACTAAATCATACTGAGCTCTAACATCACATTTCCTGGAGTTAGGCCAAGACCTGTCCTGTGCCTCCAAGTCTCTGCTGCTTTCATTTTTTCTCTCTCCAATTGACAGTGGTGCTTCCTGCTTGCTCTTGGTGGGTAATCACTCAGCAAAGTGCAGAGGCAGGTGCTCATTTAACCCAGCCTCTCCACTCTGAATAGACTCATCAGCAGCCCCAGGACTCATCAAATTGTTAATTCGAAACACTGCAGCAGAGCACATCTGTAGGGGACCAGTCCCATTTTTCATGCTGAAATTTGCCTCCAGCCCTAGAGTAAATTGAGTATTTATTCAAAATTTTCTTGCTCTGTCTTCTGTGGAATGTGCTCTTATCACTGCATTTAAGCAGCACTTCAAAATGAATTCATATCTTATATAATTGAAATGGTCCCACGGAGTAAGGCATTAGAAAGCTAAGAGAATCTCTGATATCCTTAACACTAGCAAACAGGAGGAATAGACAGAAAAAAAAAACCATTTCCACATTTTTTTTTTCATTACTGAATTTAGTGAGCTTTTTCTAAAGAAAGAGTTTTAGTTATGCTTTAGGATTTCACATAAGAATTCCACACAACCATTTTCTCTGGAAGTTTGTCTTTGACTACAGAATTCCTCCCTCTTCTGACAGATGCTACAGTTTGTCAGCTCACAGGAATATCTACTGAGCTTCTAAGATTATCTAAGGTCACAATATGTTCCAAGGTTACCTGCTCTCATTAACTTCAACACAGTCTTAGACCTCACTGGTTTTATTATTTAGCAGAAAGAACATTAATTCACAGCATGGCAGCTACTGAAGAGCCATGTTTGGTTGCTGGGGTATTGCAAATCAAACCTATGGACTACACTACACATAGAACTTCCCTTCCTTTTCAAATCACAGGTAATGCTACACCAACAAAACAGGAACATAATTACAAATGTAAAAGTGCCACCCAGTCTATTAATACCAGCCCTGTCTGTGATGACCATCATCACATTGAGCAGGGTAAGTGGACTGATGTTCCTACCTACACGTGTCTTTTTCAGCCCAAGTAGAATTTGTAAGTTCCCTTAAAACCTTCACTGTGCAATTCAGCATGGCATCTGGCCACTCAAACCAAAATGCTTTCTCATCCAATTTGCATAATGTCATTACTTTATTATTACTTGTTCCCAATCACCACATAGATTGAACAAATGTGGACAAGGAGCACTGCCCTAAAAGCATTGTAAGCACAAGAATTGGCTGGTTATGAAAAAAGCCCACATTGTTCACACTGGTGAATGCCCCTGCCAGTGCAACAGCACTGCTGCAATGTAGATTTAACTGGGATATCTTCAATCTTAAAAAAAAAAAAAGTCAAAAAGCAATAAAACAGGACCTTTAGGAAACTGTTTTCTGTTTGAGAGTGATAACAGAGGCAGTAGAATTATTTCAGTGTTTCAGAGTATAGTTTTCCTTAGTTTAATTTCATTACATAATTCCTGCATTTTATCTTACTAGATGCAGAAATGTGCATATAAAAAATATGCATAATTTTGTATGACTTTCCCTACGAAGTTAATATAGTGAGAGTAATAAAAAATGGTCCATTCAAGTGCATTTAGCAAGCTACACTGCCAATCCCAAAACATCAAAAATCCCAAGGTTACACCCTCCAAAGCTTTGCAATTTACAGCTATCAGATTTTGTAAAATACACTGCAGAGATTTTTTTTCCTTGTGATGTCAGAGTCTTGAGGTACACTGTATTTTTAAATTCTCACTCTGCAGACAAGAGGTCCAGGAACTTATTTTTGAACTATCCAAGCTGTTTCCTGATTTCACATAATTTCTTCTCTCCCCAAAATGGGTCTCTGTGAAAGACAACACTCACAATAGGACTGGGCTGAACAAAGAGGGGCGTTCACCCCACTATGTCTAACCCTTATTTTGGCACTGAAAATGCGGTTTCATGATGTAACTATTACTCTTAAATTCTTAGTTTGCAGACGGCTCCAACCCTGCCTGAGTGAGAACGCTGCAGTTTTAATTACCTCCCAGTGATGAGGAAGAACAAAGTGAGGATGACCAGGAGAGTGAATCCCCCCACAGCAGCCGTGGCAATGACCAGGATCTGTCCCTGCTCCACAGCCATATCAGAAGCTGCAAGAGAAGCACAAAGAAAAGAGGTTAAAGAGGCTCTGCCGCCCTGGGCTCTTGCAGAATGGGTGAAAACATTGCAGTGGTGGAATGTTGCACATGGTTTGGAACAGTCTCCTCGCTGCTGAGCAAGGACTTCAGGTGGGAACGTGTCTGGGAAGGGAAAAACCACAGTCCATGTCCCAGCTGGGATGAAGGGGAGAAGGTGTTTACAGGCTTGTAAAATGGCATTATCAGAAACTTGCAGTTCATTAAAGTTTAGCTATGACAGGATTTTGGACACAAAACTGTGTTTTCATCTTTAGATTTATTTATCTGAATCCTGCGTCTAGTTCAGAACTTCTCCCCATCCACCGTTCCCAGTGAAGTCCCCAGCAGTGCTGTGGATGTAAGAGATGCTAAAGCGGGTTCAGGAGGAAGCAAAGCACAAAAAGCACACTTGCTGTGTGAATTCACACACTCCTCAGCGTGGCTGGTGCTTAGTTTTATTGACCAAAATGCAGACACTTTATCATAACACTCCTTGGGGGCTGACAACACTCTGGTTGAAAAAAAATAAAAATTCATTTTCGTATGCCTCGTGTTCTTCTCTCTGCTTTCTGAAGGATGTTTAGGAGTTCAAAAAGGTCACCTGAAATTATCTGGTTTCCAGACACTTACTCTTTTTGTTAATTTATTGTGTATGATATTAAATCTTTACACTGACAAAGTACCTATTTACAGTCTGGTTGGTTCTCACTGTCCAAGTACTACATGAGCAGAAGAAGAATTAGGCTCATTTTTCCCTCTGCCTCTTGTCTTGTGACTTCAAAGTTTTGTTTGTTAAAGCCAGTTACACTTAACCATTTTCACCACATGACATTTACCCAATTCTTACTTTCTATTTCCACGGGAAATAAAACATTGTTTTGAAAGGAGAATAAATAGTTCTATTCAATGACCTCTGACAACAGTAGCAAAAACAGAAAAGAAAACAAATTTTACATTCGTCAGGAAAGCACCTTTGGTTTTTTAAACTTGCAAGCTGTTCAGCAAGCGAAATCTTCAGGTTTCTTTTGATGATGAAAGCTCAGGGAAATCACCCAGGCTGCTGCCTAGAAATCTCAGCAGGAGATATTCTCCCGCTCTGCAGTTGATGAAACCCAATACAATGCACACATTGCTGTCCAAAGCCTCATAAAACGCTGTCTCCAAGAAAAACATTTGGCTTCTAAATAATATCTGTGTGTGGTTTAGAAACTAGCAATGTAAATTGGCTTTGTAATAGTAGTAAAGCCAACAAAAACAATAGGAGTTTATGTCAAATTTTCTGCAAAACCCAACTTGTTAAGTTTCTGTCATTAGGTTTCTGCCTGTATAATTTTATGGAAGCATACACAGGCAGTAAATTACAAGGCACTCAGTATCTGTGGTCATAAGCTCTCAGCAGACAAGTTAAATATACACATCTTCCAATAAATGATGTAGCAAATCCTCACTGAATAGCTAACCTCCAAAATTATATTTAGTGATACTGTGGGAGTGCAGTCCTGCTCTGTGCTGTGTTACGTCCCACAGGGTCAGGTTTAGTGGGGAAATACAACATAACAAATACCATGCCGCACAAGTAACAATGCAAATTAGAAGAGGCTCTCCAAATAAAATGCTGAGCAGTATTTTCACACTAGTGGGAATCGTGCTGAATGTTGCAAAGATTGTCCCAGCCAGGCATGGTTTGAAGTTGGAAGTGGAGAAGGTTTCAGAGGAGTCTTTCTTGCCCAGCTCTGTGATGGGAATGAGAGGACAAACTGCAGCACTCTTTTTGATTTTTAAGAGGATAAAGATAGGTGAAAAACTATTGAATTCAGCAGGAGAAAAGCAGACCACAAGCTCAGACAGATTAGCTGTGCGTTTCTTCCTGGAGTTCTAGCTTGCCCAGAATCCAGTCTATCCATTTAATAACATATATTTTCTATCAGGAACCAAAGTCATGTAAATGAAGGGGAGAAATTCCACAGTGACTTAAGCTCTTTCCACCTCTAAGTACTTAAAAAGTGCTTGTTCTGTTTCTCTTGTTTGTGTTTTACTGTGTTGGCAGAGATGCCACAGTTCAATATATTAGGGGTTTTTTTTTCCAAGTAGCCAAATCACTATAAGGAGCCTTCAAGCCTGAATCTTCCAGATGACCTTAATTTACTTGTCAGATAAAAATGCCAAATGACAGACAAGTATAATTGGAAAATGTGGATTTGTTAAAAACTGACAGAGAGGCAGGTAAGGTAAAATGATGGGAATGCCTATTTTTGCTTGAAGTGATCCTTCAGTAAAATCAATAAAGGCACAGTGCAGTGAACACCACACACTCAAGCACGTGTGTATGTGCATACACAGATTTATCACACACAGGTACAAGGTTCCAGAAAACACTATTTAGCCAGTGAGAAGACAATAATCAGGGACCCTCAATAATATTTATTTTTACAGCATTTTGCCATTCTAAATTAAATCCAACGTGCCTCTCAATCTCTCTGTTCTTTTCTCATTTCTCCAGCTTTCTCTTAAGGTAAAGTTCAAGTTGTAAATATTAAGGGCTTTAATTGCTTCTGTTGTGCATGCTCTTGAATCTTTTTTTTGTAATTTCCTGGTTTTTCTTCCTTCTTTTCCCTGTGCATATTGGTATATGACCCTGCGTTTCTCCTCACAACTATTCTTGATTATGCAAGACAGAAAAAAGTCAGTTTATAAACCAGTTATGAAAGGTTGCAAAGTCAAGCAAGTTCCTGCAAACTAGTTTCATCTCTTTGCGTGCTGCATTTAATCACAGAAGCACACAGCAGGTATTTTTCCCCCAGAATCTCATTTTTTAGACAACACAGCCAGCTAAAATCAATATTTTGTTGTCTCTCCACTGTCCAGTGCACAGTGCAATATCTGCCAGCTGTGCACCACCCAAATCCATCGAGGCAGGATGATTGGTAGCCCTGTGAGCACAGGGATGAATGAAATATGGGGCCCTACTCCATTTGGTATGTGAAGCTCAGAGGGACGGGGGAGGCAGTGCTGGTGCAACAGGAACATATGAACCACGAGCAGAGCTAAGACACTTTAGTACCCACCTAACTGAGCTGACTCTCAGTCTGGGAGTATGTTTCATTTTCTCTACCTGTCTGCTGAATAAGTTCATTTTGACAGAAAACATAGCTTTTTTAAAAAACGAGTAGCACAAGACAAGGCAAAGGGAGAATTTGTTACTTATCCCAGCAGATGATTCAATAGTATGCTGTAATGTTTGGGTGGCAAAACTCTTCAAGCACATTGTACCTGCAGCTAATGTGATCAGTCACAGTGATGACTTCATTTTAAAACTGCAGCATGTATCGTACATGTACCCAGGAGCTTGTAATCCAAATAAACTCCTCACTCCCCTTACTGCTTGGGCTCAACTCAGGTTAAATGCCTGAAATGCCATTTCAAGTGTCTCATTGCATCGTTCCAGCCTCCTTGCTTAACCCCATGCCCAGGTATCCCTTCTGCATCCAGCCTGGGGGCAGTTCCACCCCTGCAATCTCCTCTTTACATGCACCTCCCTGTCTCGGGTCCTCTCTGGGTTCCTCATCCAAATGTGTGGAGGACAAGCTGGGCTGAAGGGAAATATCCTAAAGCTTCTTCATTTCCCCACTGGGCCGACTGGAAGGAATGGTGCAGGTGTTTTAGTCACAGCACAAGAGGATGAAAGACAAAGAGGAGAATCTCTCAGCTCTGCTCTTTCTTTCCTTTGAGCCAATTTCTCCACAATATTTTACAAGTTTGTGCATTTGGTATAATAGAGCTGGAAGCCCTAATGACAGCTCCCTCCTGTCTCTTAGCTGCATCCTTTAGTTATTTCAACTTGACATCTATCAGGCAGCAGACCTTCCAGCAGACTTAAAGATAAAAAGTGACAAGAAAGACAGCTAGACAGATAATAGTGAGCAGCTGTAAGATAGATAAGTGTGGACAGTGAGAACTGGAGCTCTAACAGACAGGAACTGGCTGTCAGGTGGCTTTACAAGGCATTGCAAACAACAGGTAATAAACCACAGAGTCTCATTAGGGTAACATTTACATTTTCACAAGTGCTGCAGTTCCTGGGATGCACCAAGCTGATGGGATCCAGTCAAAGGGGGAATGTGGGTAAGGGGGAAGGCAAAGGAAAAGGCATCTTAAAAAGGGCATTTGGAATGAAAAGACAATGCCCTCACTAGCACGAGAATGTAAAAGTGTTTGGTATGTGTTCACTTGAAAAGCTTTCTTCCAAGTGTTTCCCCTACCATTCACTTCCCGACCAGTGGATGAATGGAGAGCCTGTGCAGGCAGGTGGAGATCTGAACAAGGATGTTGCTCTTATTTAGGAAATGCAGAGGGAAAGTCAGGTCTCTGGGGCTTCTGGACACATACAATCAGATGGATCAAAATCAAATGTGGGAAAAAATGCTGAAAATATAAAACAGAGTGTGGAAATATTTCAAGATTAAAATGAGACATTCTTTGGCATCCAGTGCTGACTAACACTGAACAGTAGGACTAAGCAGACATGGGGAGAGATCCAACAAGGCAGTTTCTAAATATGAGATATGTGCCATCTGATTGGTTTGTTTCAACAAGGAATTCAATTTACTACTGTCAAAACATCAAGCATTCTAAAAAGCAAAAACATAATTTCCATTTTGCATTGATAGTTCAATGTATTTCTGAAAATACATAGGGATGGCTGCTCTGCCAGGGCACGAATCAGAGCCTGTGCTTAAATCAGTATTGAACCTCTGCTGGAAACAATGATTCAGGACCCTTCTCTTGATCTTTGGAGTTCTGGAAAAAGTGGAGCTCAAGGGTCTCAATTGCCCCTTGGCAAATCCAAAACAGCACGATTTGAGCCTCAAAAGTTAAAGGTAGATTTTTTGGGATGTAGGAAGAATGTGAGAATCTGGCAATACATGAAAATCACCATCTGTGCTTACGGTAAAGAAATTAAAGTTAGGCATTCATCAAGATCAGGGTTTCAGGCCAATTATTTTTTCACAGTCTTCAACTTTATAAAATACCTAACCTGTTAACAGATATCCTGTTAACATTTCTGAAATGTTTAAGTTTTTTTATTGTTACTATGACTTATTTAAAGCATATGAAAGTCTACATTGCTTTTGCATTAAATATCATCATGTGCTTCCATTTCTCATTTCACCCCCAGCACTACTCGACACTGCAGAAATGCTAGCTTGTCCCTTAGGTCCCTTCTGGAAGAAGCCAACCATTTTGCTTTCAGATTATTTTCTCCTAAAGATGGAAAGGCTGACATGGAAAATACCCTCGGTTTTAGAACAAGAGAGTTAGAGCTTGAAAAGACTGCGCTGCCTAACAGCTGTAAATTGTTCAATATTTTACAAATTCCTCTAGGCACAAGGGCCTCTGAGGTAATACAACACAAAACACCTCTCTAGAAAAAAAAAAAATAAAGCTTTGAATCATTAATTTAAAAGAAAACAACTAAACCAAGCAACCAAAAAAAAAAAATCTTCCTTAGAGAGCTTTATAAAAGAGAGAAAAAATAGAGAGGCTCACAGTTACAGATTAAAGCATATTTGCCCTGGGGCAGGTGGGTTTTTATTCTCAGAATACATTTCCTTCCCAGTTAGGAAGGACCAGAGGGTTTCTTGTGGTGACTCGGATAGTTGGTACTTCTGATGGATAAAAGCAGGAGCTACAAGTGAGGTTCTGCCTCAGCTCAGAGCCACAGCAGTGGAACCTCTGTGTGTGCTGAGTGTAGGAGACCCTGCCAGCTTGGCTACAAGTGTTTTGCTTATCAGGTGCTGGAGCAGATAAAATGACAATAAGAAACATGGTCAAAAGCACCAATTACTACCAATTACCAATTACTACACATTGCAAAGGTATTCCCTACCCCAGCAGCCTCCTAGCTTTCAATGGGAAGAAATGCCTGACAGCATCCATTCATTCACCACTTTTCCTGACCATTCATTTCCCATCACAAAGAAAGTACAAATGTACTGTCTTGGATGCTGCATTTCTTTGTGTTTGCATCCACCACCGACATGCTGCCCAAGCAATGGGTGCCCCACTCTGTGGGTCAGGAAGCCAGGGCTCTTCCCAAAAAACACAGCAGCATTAATAACTAAGTTTTCATTACTGCTGCAGGGTTGCTCTTCCTTCTCCCTCATGCACCACCGTTAATAATCACAGCAAAATGGCTTAGTGTTCCTGGTAAGGATGTATCTAATGTTATCCTGTATAACTCAAGTGACACAGGTAGTGTTTCACCCAGCCACAGCCAAGGACTGTGTGTTTTAGGACATTTGATATACACTGATGAACCCTTAATTTTTTATAACCAATCTATTACTTTTAAGAAAAATCCTCATTTTGGATTGCTCGCTTTCCCCCACTATCTATTAACAATCGATGCCAATATTCCAACAAGGTAAACGGAATAACCTTGGATGTTTACCTACAACTGGTCCTGGAATTCTTCTCTTCTGTATGTACAATTGGCAGAGAGCTGAAGGATGTTACAAGCTAATGCCAACAGAGAATGATTTTTTATCAAACATATGACTTGAATTTTTTATTTTTAATTTTGATGAGATTGTTGGTTGACATTCTATTTTTCCCAGTCTTCTCATGAAAAGCTTTAAATTAATTAAAACCTGGCTAACTGAAAGTCCACAAAAACTGATTGCAAAAGTAACTTGTTTCTAATTTTCACCAAGTAACTTGTTCCTAGCTGGCAGGGATGGAGGGAACTGTAATAGTCTGCCTTGATCTACTATTATTTGGTAGCTTTCAGAATAATTAAGAAGAATGTATATCAGAAAAACAGAACATTTTCAGCTGAGCAGCATCCTGCCAGAACAGAAAATGAAGAAAGATTCCTCCACAGCTTGCCCAGGACTGGCTGGTAAGACCTTGCATGCCAGCAAGGGCAGGTTAACATTCATATGTACTGATATAACTGAGCAGCCTCAACACAACTCTCCCAAATCTGTCCATGAAAACCTCGGTCAGTACCTTGGAATACAATGGTGCTGACAAAAATGTTGCTCTGTTCTATTTATTCAGCTGTGTAAGACAACGTGCTAGTTCAGGCACCAAGTGCTTGGACCTGTAAGTGACAAAAAAACCCCTGAATTTTTGGGAGGTAAGCTGTGTTAGGTCTGTTTCCGGCATTGTAAGCACATTTATCTTTCCAGTTTAATTCAGTACCAGGCTCAGCTCTGATGTTCTACCCTGAAAAGGATGTTAACATTAAGCTCAGCATGCAGCCCAAAGCCTCTTGCATTAGTGAAGTGAGAAGGAGAGACAGGGTTGGATGGAGTGAGTGGAATCTCACTCCCAGGAGATATTTCTACCAGCAGCACCAAGGAGAGAAATGCCATGGAACCACTGTCCTCCTGATTTACATGGGCAAGTGACATTTTCACAAACACAACTAGACTCACAGAGGTTTAAATACTATTTCCTTTTTTAATGAATTATGCCTCTGGGTGCCCAATGCCAGGTATTTATTGCATCAGAGGATACAGACAAGATCTGCTGAAATTCTTGAAAGCACACAAGTGCTCAAGTCCTATTGAAACCAATCGGTTTAAGCACACAGAAAATTTTGAGAAGTCCAATTAGGCATTAAGCACTTGGAAATCTATCCCTGAGTGATTTTGGAAACGGAAGTTAAGAAGCAATGAAAATGAAAACACAAATCCCTGGGTGCTCTTGGAAACCCTTACACAGTTTTGAGTCTGTGCCTTAGCTTAAGCAAGTTGAATTCCAGAACGCTAATGAAAAGCATAGTATACGTAATTGGTTAATTAATTTAAGTAATGAGTGTTTTAGTGTTGTGTCTAGTGTTGTATTTATCTCAAATACATGTAAATAGCTTGTTTTATGTTTCTTTGCATATGGAGGGCAATACATGACTCAAATATGAAACTGTCCAGAGCATGAACATCACACAGTGAAGCCTTTTTGCACATTCTGAAGGAGTATGTAGGCTTCTTGCTTCTTCCTGGCAAATTTAATCAGTTTACTGGTTGATGGAAATGCATATGAAAGCTTTCTTTTTATCAGGTTGTAAAGTCTGGGAGCACTAGAAACTGCAGAGCAAAGACTCCATCTCTGTCCTCCGGGAGCTTGCATGAAGCTGCTGGACTTATGCAAAGCCTGACTGAGGGTATTTCTAGATGTCAAAAGGAAGGCCTTCCACAAGGAAAGAAAGGATCATAGAATCCTAGAACAACTCAGGTTGGAAGGGACCCACAAGGAAATTCTATGGAAGAGAACATTCCTTCAGCTGCAGCATTGGGCTAAAATTTCTGGGGTTTGTTATAAATCCGGAAGTGTGAGTCTGAGGCTTAGTTGTTTTTTATCACACAGCAGTGGTCATTTTGTGGTAAGCAAATGGTGTGAGTTCAGCCATTCAAACTCCCAGTGTCTCTCTGTTTTAGAATTAGATGCTACTTCTATGGTGTTTATTTTTATTTTTTTTCCCTTCAGTGAAACTTACTTTCATCTCCAGTTTCAAATTCAAACTTCTGGCTATAGCCGCTGTATCCTGCTGCCGTCCTGACTCTGATATGAAATATATACTTGGTGGCTGGCTTGAGACCTGTGATGATAACACTTGGAGCCTTGGACCTTGTGGAGGAATAGCTGAGCTGCTCATGCTCCTGAGGGACAAAAGAGGGAAGAAATGATATCAAGTTGAGTTGAACAAACTTTGCAAAAATGATATAACAGAACCGAAGCTCCATATTCTTCTCATGAATGTAAAATGTGTTCATAAAAGGAGGTGCAGGTATGGATTTCTGTACTCTGACTCTGTGCTATAGTCATAATGTATGATATGGCCTTGCCTTTTAGATTTCAGGTTTTTTGGTCTTTAGTCTTGCATATTGACACATCTTTGTGACTTGGGTTAGTAATTACACCGTTGTCAAACCAGTATGGAATTAGTACAAGACTACATTCACAGAAAAATGGCAACTAGAATGGTAGCTAATTACTTCTGCACAATGCACAGACTAGGAGGTCAGGAAACACTAGTAAGCTGCAAAGTAAAGATGTGGGAGGATTCAAATGCCCGCTACTCACTTCTACCCGCAGGTAGTGCCAAAATGCCGGCGCTATCCGTGGGTAGACCTGTGGGTAAAAGAGAATAAAAATTAACTTTTCCCTTAAAGCCTCTAAGGTTCGAGCAGAGCTCAGCTGCTTCAGTGCTGCTCAGCAAAATTTCTCTTCCCAGGTCGCCGCTATGTAGCTGTACATTTTGAATTCACTTTCAAATGCTCCCTCCAAAGCCCCCTTGCTCATCTCCCAGCAGCTGATCGCGGGCAGCTGCTGAGAACTGCTGACTCTTCCCAGGGATCCCCGAGAAGTAGGGTGTGCAGAGATCCTTGGGGATGATCCCTGCAGCCCAGCTGCTGCAGCACCGAGCCCAGCCACACTCACTGCTGTGAGAGCTGCTTGGCCAGCCGGCTCGCTGACGATGCTTTTCCAGGAGGGAGTGACTTAGAAGGAGAACATTTATTCCCTGTCATTAGTTACTGTCACTTGATAAATCAGTAATCTGTAATATTTTATGAGGTGCCTTAAGGGTAGCTTTACTTCAGCGGAGTAGGATTTGCCTCCACACTGACAAATGAGCAGGAATGTCCTTGGCATATGCTTAACAACCCAACTGTGACACCCACAGGGCACCATATGCATTTATTATACCATGAAGTAGTATTAGAGTATGTATAAGTTATCAAAGGGTGCTTCCAACCTGTTAAGAAGGAAGCAATCTGCTTCACACAAGAGAGATAACCAGGAGAAGAAAAGGTTCCAGTTAGATTGTCCTGGACTCTTGACCTCTTCTGAGCAACATACACATACATACTTTTTATATAAAACACAGAGTTTTATATAAAACAGGCTGAGTTAATGTAACAAAGCCACGCAAGCACAGGGCAGCAGGTGTATCACTATTCCCCAGCAGGGCTACAAGGAGATGGCTGAGAAAACCAGGTTAAAAAACAAACACATAAAAACAGCCTAATGGTTCTGGTAAGTAAAGGAGCAGACGGAAGGCAACAATGACCAATATATAAAATAACTGCACTTGATGCTCGCTTCAAGCAGTGGAAATAATTTGAGAAACTACAGTAAGAGGAAATGTGGATTTGTTCTGCAGTCTAGTACCAAATTTTGAAGAAATGTGTATGAATTGAAATAGTGAGATACACTGTACATGTAATCTTATGGATAGAGACTATAATATACATTCTAATATTTCTTTGATTATCAGATTTCCCCCAATTACTTGATATGTTAGAACTTCACTTTGAACAAGTTAGTGGATTTTAGACATTTTTTGGCATTTCAGAAAATCTCTCTTTTCTTCTGACAGAAAGCCTACTTGTTAGAGTGGTCGAGTTATGTTTTTTTGTGATTAAGTTTACTTCAGCTTGAAAAATATCACATATGTGAGCAAAAAAAAGTATAAGAGGTTAATACTCAGATTTGTAAGGAAATAGAGAACTCTGTCTACACATCCAGAGGAATTTCCATACTACTTAATGGACATTTCACAAACATTCAGTGTGGCATGAATAGCTACTTTCTACTCTACAGCCTCATTATATGTGCAACTTCCAGGGACTTTCAAGTGGAGGGGGCAAAGTTATCAGGCAGCTCAATCCAGGAATTAGACCCAAAAAATGGCCTGGCATGGCCCATCGGTGGGCACAGACTTTACACTCTGGAATGCTCTGGAAATTTTTATTTAGACTCTGTGACCTGTAAGAGAGCAGTGCCTAAGGGATTTCATGGTACAGTGCAATAGCTGCAGTTTCTCCCTCCCCTAGACTACCTTACTGCTTGAAATCAAGTTCTAAGCATTTAACAACATGCTGCTTTTTCTGACCTGCTGGAGAGATTGCAGAAAAATATTCCGTGGACCTGTAAAAGACATGGGGTCCTTCAGAAGAGGGTGGAAATGGAAATTTGGTTGTAAAAATTGGTGGAGATTCCCCCAAGATCCAAGGACAAGATTTGCTCCTTGAAGCAAATCTTTCTACAACAAGGCCCTAGGCAGCAAGGAACTGGGAATGACTTCTGAAAAAACCCAATCTGAGCTCAATATGTTTGTGTTTGTGTACAACATTTGGGTCACAGGGACTCCGTAATCAGGCAGTTATCAAGTATAATTCATTACCTGTAGCTGGTCAAAGACAATGAGCCTGACGAGGGCGTGATGCTAACATTTAATCCACAGAATAGTTCCCCCTGTGCTAACAGCGACGTCCTGAGGGGCAGCCACCTCTCCCTGTCCCTTCTGGGACAGTGGGAGGTATTTTAGTCACCTCCAAGGGTTTTGGGGCTGGTTCCTCCCTCACCACCTCCCTGCGGGTGAAGAGGACTCCCTTCCTCATCGTCTCCCATCTCCTCTCTCTGCATCCATCTCCAAGAGGCTGCTCTGTCTCTCCCTCACTAATAGGACCAGGGCAGTAATTAGTTGTGAGAAGCGTTAATGGGGCAATTTAAGCACCTAGGACAGTGTTACTTCGGAGCCTGAGGGCCATTCACTGCTGGTTCCTCTCCTCCTCACGGCCTCTTCACCCTCTTCTCAGCCTCGCCTACCTGTTTTCTCCCCAGAGTTCTTCCCACTGGCAGTGGTAATTTCTTTTCCTTGCTTTAGCCTGCTCCATTCCTTATCTCTCCCTCTCCTCCCACGGTTTCTCCTTTAATTTGTTACCCCAATAAAGACAAGTATCTGGTAGAGACCCAGCACAAGGAGTCGCGTGCCTGAGTCTCGCCCGCTGAGCAGCCCATTAAAAGAATCTCATTTCAAATGGGCTTGTAAGACCAGCCCACACACCAAAAAACGTCATCAAGGAGGACACAATCTTAAAATGCAATAGTGCTGCCATAAGGGAAAGGGGGTAAGGTTTGTTATTGCATGTGAAAGAGCAGAAAGAGAACCTGTCACCTTGGGGTGTTTGAGAAGAACAAGCTGCAGGAGCAAGTTTCTCAAATTTGAGACAAAATGGCTTGCAGCTGGGAAACTGCACATGGGTGGGGTCTTTTGCACAAAGAATTGAGCCTTTTTGGATGGGATTCATGCAGAAAACAATTCTCCAAAGAAGGGATGATCTTATTCCATTCTCTTGACAATGACAAGATGTGCAGCCTAGCTGGAAAGCCAGAGCTTTCCACAGAGAGATGCCATTTGATGCAACAGGATCTTCTCCCAGGAAGGCTAAAGACAGCCTCAAACTCAAAAAAATACAATTCTAATCTGCAGAGAAGTATGGGATGCTCTCTTTTATTCTTGCTACATACCATACACACTCACTTTTGCAGGGATTCGGGGTTCAAAAAGAATTTTAACCAGAAGGACTTGGAGATGCTTCCTGCACGTTTGTGCATGCTTTTCCCAGACCCTGCTTTTATGTGGTGGCACAATGTAGATATACATCAACCCACTCACTCTTCACCCTGCTTTCCATTAAAAGGAAGCTTGGGTTTGAGTGCTAGAAGGGTTTCTGTGACAGATCTCTGGCAGGATCAACGGGAAGTGTCAAGGACTAAATTTATTCTGTATTTCTTGGTAACTACAGTGGACTATTACAAAATCTGCAAAATAAAATAGAAGTTTCACTGATACAGCTGTATTTCCCATGACACGTAAGGAGTAAGAGAACTATTGACCACTACATATGGCCCAGTGTCCCTATAAAAGGGAAGGTACAAGAAATGCTGTGACCCTTCACATTAGTATCAGAGCAGCATTTGTGACTTTAGGATGACACAGGACTCACAAAAAGCAGTTCTGAGAACAGGCTGAGGGGGTTAAACAGAAGTTGAAGTTAAATATAATACACTAATAGAACTACTAGACAGAATCTGATGGGGGAAATTCATAAGACCTCTTCTGTAGACTACTGCAAACTTATCTTGGTGAAAATCTGTAATTATAAATATAATCCGAATGCAAGTGATGCCGATGCTACTACACAATGTAATACTGAGTCTGTGACTAGCTATCCAGTTAAACAGAATTGCATTATGAACTTTGAAAATGCTATCTCTATTTCTAAGGAAATTGTGTTTTTCTTATTGTTTGGGTGATTCTTCTTGCCAATGGATTCAGTTTTGATCACAAGACACAGTGTTCACAAATCAGTTTGGTCTGTGCCTGAACAGGAACAGCTTTCAGAAAGAAACTCTTTGCTGCTGCCACCTCTGCGTGAGTATCTGAATCTCCATCTATCCTAATTTTATACCTGGCTTTATAGTCAAGACATTTTTTCATATCTAAAGAAACAGACTGGCTGAATGGAAGTGACAATGGTGCTAATGGTCTAAGACAAGACAACCTAATCTGATGGAGTAGCAGGATCAGAGGACAAAAGCCAACGGGAAGCTTTCTGCTTTTGCAATGCACCAGAGCAGCTGCATCTGTCCCATCAACATCTGCTGTGATGAAACATTTCCACTGTGTGACATCATCACATGAAATGATAGTTCTTCATCACTGAAAGCAGCTACTTTATTAATGAATGTCATGTCAAGTCAATATCCAGCTGTTCTATTATTGTAATGATTATTCCCATTTTTCTTGTGTGCTCAAAACAAAGGGGATTTCCTCTGATAAATATTAACACTTGCAAACAAACAGATACATTTTCACACCCCACAATTAGGTGAACATGCTGCTTTCTAACTTTTCCCCCAGCTTACTATGGGAAACAGCACAGAAATGAAGACTTTGTGCACAGATAGGAAGTAAAATATTGATACAGACTACTCAAACTGTGATGACCTTTTGTCAGTTTAGACTCATATGGCAATCAGAGTTTACACTCCGATGTTATAAGTGAAAGCATATATAACTACAAATCTTTAGTGCAGAAAAAATTAATAGAAATGAAAGCAGAAATGCAGAATTTTGCTTACAGGGCTTAAATAACCCTTAAGGACTTAACTTTACCAGTAAAGCACTGATAGAAATCCAGGTACTTTCAGGCATATAAGATTTGTCCTTCTTAATATCTGAGTGGGAGAGAGAAACATGGCTCTAATCAAAACACTATCAGTCCTTACTTTAGCAACTGAAAGAGATAACCAAATATAATTTTCTATCATTTAGGATCTATGCTGGGAGCTCCAGGAATCACCACTCTCTTGCAATATACTCCAAGTTTAGCTCATTTGCTGAATGCCAATTCATTGAGTCTCAGGAGTAACTGGCACTCGGGAAGGGCTTTCCAAAGGGTTGCCAAAGGGTTCTGCCAGCTGCAAACAGACCTCCTGTGCTCCCACAGCTTTCAAATGCATGTGTGCACAAAGAATCTGGGGAGGGTAACTGACCTTACTATCAGCTGCTTCCAAATACACTTCCTAGTTTGTATCTATTGTCCTCCAACACAAAAATAATCCTGCCTGGCCTTTTCAGAGCACTATTATTTAAAAGAAAGAAGTACTAATAGAGATTCAATCTATATACCACAGGGACCGGGTCTTTATCCTGTACACTACAGCACAATGTCAAAGCTGAGTAAGTACCACATTAAAGTAAAGAAGATTTGGAGTTTCATGATTCACACACTATAAATGTTTAAATAAAAGCACAATAATAAAAAAGAATTTTTATGAGACCGTTTGGTCACATCGTCCCTCTGTCCTAGATGCAGCACTTTGAGGAATATACACAATGGGACCCACAGAGGAAACATCCTTATTTTAAAGGAATGGCCAGAATTCTGTAGATAACAATTTTTATTAATCACAGCTCCAGTCCCTTGTGAAATGAAATCTCCAAATTCTTCCTTACTTTTCCCATGGAATCAGCTGTGATGGCACTCCATAGTCACTTGAACTTTAATGCTGTGATACACATTAGAATAAATCAGTCATTTGTGAGTAATCAGTTAAAATAGACTCTATGAAACCCAAATAACATGTAACTGTGAAGTTTGTACCTATTTCCTATGATCTCCAACACAAACAGAGCCCCCATAGCTCTAATTTATGGATATTGCCTTTGATTTATACTTGATTTTCTCTTAGGAGAGTATTTTGACCTACAGTACCTCAATTAACAGAAATGCCCAGTGGTAAGATTTGACGGGTATTGAAGAAAAGAACCACAGGTTCAAAATCATGCTTCTAACATTAATTACTATCTGATCACAATCTGATCGATAGGATTAGATAAATTCTTACTGTAATAGAGAGTGGTAAGAAAATTACAATAATAGAACTAAGAGTAAAAGGTAACATTCGTATGCTTAAAATAACCCCACTTCCTAAAAACCTTCTACCTTTGGTTTCCAGCTGAACAACAAACTTAAATTCAGGAAAGTGAGTACAAAGATCTGAGGATCAGCCTGAACTAAGTTGAAAACCCTGACAAAAAACAGTAGGGCTATAGAGAAAATTGCCAATGGCTCCAGGATTTGCTCCAGAGAAGAAACTTTGCAGCACTTGAAGGTATCAGCTACTTTGGGTTGCAATTTTCTCTCTTGCCTTCTTGACCTCCCTTGTGAT
The DNA here is from genome assembly GCA_035222235.1 of Margarornis squamiger. Lineage (NCBI taxonomy): Eukaryota > Metazoa > Chordata > Aves > Passeriformes > Furnariidae > Margarornis > Margarornis squamiger. Next base: position 4,232,884 of record JAWWTY010000001.1, on the reverse strand, counting down.
TAATCTGAGCTGTGACAGTTTGGGAAGCTGAAACACTAAAGTGTGTTTTACCTGTTTGGCCATTCAACATTTTATATTTTGATTGCCTGTCAGTCAGCTCATCACTTTCTCCCTGTATAAAGTGAAGCTGTCAACAAGAAAAGGGGAAGAACAGATAACCAATCACAAAGAAAATACAGAAAGGTCAAAACCCAGACAAACTTCATTTTCATTGGATTATTTACTCAGAAAGGCAGAAAGGAGTTGATGTGAGGTGAACCATGAAAAGCAGTGATGAGCTACTCTGGCAACATTTGTTTGCTAATTAAAAGTATTTACCAGGGTCAACCTCTGCACCAGGATCTCCAGGAGCCTTTCTAACTTAAGCACATATGCCAGCCTCTCCAGAGAACTCGAAGATTATTCTGATTTTTTCCGTCATTTTAATTCTCTTTTCCCCTGCCCTGTCTTTTCCATGTGTAAAGAAGCAGGAAGTGCTAGATTACTAATGGTAAAAATCAACTCAAGTAGCATTCAAAAGTTCTGCTGTCACCTTTGGACAGTAAAGCAGAGTTTCTTCTGAGATACCTAACCCCAAAGTTTTCTTCAGAAGGATATAATAAACCTACAACACAGGCAGGACAAGTTCCTTCTCCCCATGCTCCCCTTCACCACTGGCCCAGAGTTCAGCAATCTGCAGATTACTGGGCTTCTAAATCACCTCAATTGGCTTCCTTGTGTTTTACAGCTCATGGGCTCTTCTTCCATGAATTTACTTAATTATTCTTTCAGCCAATTTTGCTTGTGCCTTCCAGAACATCCCTGGGCAACAAGTTTGATTACAAACTGTGTTTAAAAAAATACTGGGGGGATTATTTTATTTTTAAAAAAAGTATGTTTCTTGATTATTTTATTGAGTATACTCTGGTTTCTTGTCTACAAGAAGCAGTGAATAAGCATGAATATCAGTGATATGTTCAGTCAGCTTCAAAATATGACCCTATTTCGTGTTGAAGTGTGAAGACATTTCCAATGTAAAGAAGTGGAATTTCAATGCAAGAACAACCATCCAGTCCTTTGCAAGTTTCCTACAGTGATGGGGACTTGCTGCAGTACAGAGTAACCAATGCTCTGCTTTGACAAAACCAAACCAGAACACTTCCCCACCCAACAAACAAGTCTCCCAAAAAAACAAGGAAAACCCCCAAAAAAACCCCAAAAAGCATGACGTATTTTCAAAGTTGTGAAATCAAGTGATCCCACCCAACCCAGAAATGCCAGGATTGTGATTGGGGTTCCTGTTCAGTTCTGGAGCTTTTGTCAGGTTTGGAAGACCCTGCTGGCAGATTTTAACTGCTATGTGTGATATTTGCAGCTTTCCAAACACCCTCGTGCAAACTACACACTGTATTACAGTACTCTTGTGGAAACATGCCTTTCCAAATTCCTTCCAAAGTATGTTTCAGCCTTTTAGGATGAATTTAAGTAGAATGACTAAGCTTGCTTTAAGATTGGTTTAAAACTAGTTTGAATCTTCTGCAGAAATACCTTTCAATGTGAGAAGAGCAGACTAATGTAGAACTTTCTGGTTTCATTTCCTACAGAATATTTCCTACCTGGCAAAGACAGAAAGGATCCTTATTGATATGTAACAGCTTGAAAACAAGGCATACTTAAAGCAAAACTATCCACAGTTGTTTACTTGGTTCAGAGATACACATAAGAGAGCTATTAACTGTGGTTTAGTGGTATTAATAAAATGATCCCTTTTATTTATGTAAGCAAAGTATCTCCTCTCATGGATTGAATTGATGCAGATTGCTATTCTGACTCTGGAATAAATGACATCTGGATTCATTTCAGAATGTTATGTGATAACAAGTCTTTCATATGCTGTGTATCCAGTTCTTTGGGACAAACACTTCCCTTTTCAAAGAAAACTGGGGTTTAAAAGTATAGGATAATGTTGACAATATTAATATAGATTTCAACCTTCCAACAAAAATCAATTTTGGAGGCAGTATTTTGGCTCTAAAATACAGTCTGACACTGATTAATATTTGACTTTAATCACTCCAGTACAAATAATAAATCAGAGGCAAGAGGGAACCTGCTGATCTCTACAGAGATTGCATAGTGTTTTTCATTATGCAAGCCTCTTCAGATATAAATATCTAAGAACTATTAAAAAGTCACTGAAATATCACATGTTTTCTGTATTTGGGAGCATGTGCATGCATCTTTTTGTGTCTCAATGCAGGCAGACAGCAAACATCTATCTTGTAATGTAAACTCAAAAGGGCTGAATCCTCCGCTGGTATCACGACTATATTGCAGAACGTGACATTGTATCAATAATAAATACAGCATATTATTTAAATTTATGTTTTCTTCACACACATCAGTCACCTAATGGAATGTAAAACAAAAAAAATAATTCTTTTTGCTATTAGTTTAACAGGCATTTCAAGGGCAAAGTAAACAATCTAAGGAGGAAATGAAACTGCTGATTTTACACTTTGAAAACTGACAAAGCAAGTTTCCACCAATTTTGGGGGGAAGTGCCCATTTCTAGTGTGACTAACTTCAGCAGGAACATCATTTTTGGAGGTGGTAAAAACAAAACAACAGAAAGTCTGATAAAAATTACAGATTAGTGTCAATACCTTTATAAAAAGAGCTCCCTCAGTCTCTAAAGAATTGCCACTGTGTCAGTATAACACGAGTGTTTGCAGCATATGCAGGAAAATCAGATAGTTTGTGCAAGGTCATTGCAAAAACAAGAGGCGTCAACCTGGGGAAGGTCCTGCAGCAACAGAAGTGTGTTTATGAGCAGCAGGTGAATTGCAGCCAGAGCCTCTAAAGCTATTAACAGCTCGGCAAGGAGCTCATCCTAATGGGTTGTTAACTCACCCAGCCCAACCACACCACCAAGAAAGGGCACTTGAAAATTATGATTGCTAACACATCAAAAAACTCTAAAAGAGAAAGAGAGATTTGTAACACTGTGTATCTTTGAATAAATAAAATTAATGCTGGTGATTTTATTAGGGTACAAAACTAACGAAACTGTGTGGGATGTACTACCCAAGTTGGCTAAGAAAATTGCTAATTTAAATGAAAAGCTCGTTTTTCATTCCAACAACCATGTCCCCACACCAAACCTGCAGCTTTTATTAAAGACATGGAAAAATAATTATATTAATATTAAACATGAAAGCAGTGTGTTTTAAAGGAGTAAAATTGACTGGCTCTCCTTAAAGGAGCTTCCTCTTTCCCTCGGGATTTTTATCCCTTCTCCCAGAATTTGAGGGCGTTGCTACTTTATAAAAAAGAGGTTGCTAATACTATGCAGTCAGCAGCTTCATCTTCATTCAGTGTGGAAAGAAATGCTCCAATATCTGCCCTTTTCTAAGGTTAGGAGACAGTTGCAATGCAGTCTTAAAGAAACAGAGGGGGGAGAACAAAAAGAACGTTCTGGTTTTACCCTCCAAAATGATACGCGTCTTTGTGTCTCCCCAAATATCTCCTGAAGGCATCAAGGACTGCAGGAAGAGGCTGTAAATTAAATGGTGTCTCATATCAGAACATTCCTTCATTTAGCAGAGATATAAACTCACGTCTCTCAAGGTACATATCTGCCTGATTTAATCTGTGAATACACCTTTCTGGTTGCAAACCAACTCTTTATGAGCAGTAAGTCATTTGGGTATTATGAAAACACCGTGCTAGCTTCAGTTTTTAAAAGAGTTTGGGCTCATAGATGAAGATTGTGGGGAACTTTAAATCTAGTTCTTATTTTAAGAGGGTCTAAAGGAAACATTCGGACGGGTTTTAGAGAAATGGAGACCTAGACATCATATTTAATTTATAAGCAAGGAAATCCCTTTTGCTTATGGTCATCTTTGGACAGGTACTCCTCATATTTAGGTCACTGCTCATAAACTCACTATTCTTTTTTTTTGTAAAAATTTGTCAAACTTCCAAACCCAAAACTTGCCTCCTGAATTTGTGTTAAGGTACCTGAGGGAAATCCAGCTCTACTCCCAGATTCAGCTAAAACTTACTGCAACTAGTCACTAATAACAGAAACAATAATAAAATGCTTTTGTTAAGTCAGGATTAAACATGTTCAACTCCATACCCCTTCCTTTAATGGAACTGATAGATCCTACCTGAAGAGACAACATTTTGTTTTGCAATATGTTCATCAAAATCACCTAAAGTTTGTCCTCAGGAGAGAGCTGAAACTCACTGCACTAGAAAAGAGCTGCTCCTGATTTTTGACCCTGCCTAAACACATGTTTATGGTTAACAGCTGATTCCTGCAGTTAATTATTATTCTTGCTGTGTCAGGAAACAATTTTTACAACTATTTTTCTCGAGGTTCAAATGCTGAATGCCTAGAAAAAATGTTTAATAATTCATTTTCTTAGTAGCTAACCTCTGCTATCAGTGGGTTTAGCTTTCTTAACTGTATTTGAGTATGGAACTGGCTGTGTTTGTTGTCTTGCAATAGTTTGCACACCTCCTATGCCTATTTCTGTGCCTTTAAAAGCATTTGAAAACCATTTACCCAAAACCATTAATACACTTTTACTGCAGTTACTGGAATAAGAATTGTACATGTAATTTTCCTGGGAGAAAATGGTATTGGCTACAGACAGGAACACAAGAGCAGCAGAGACATATATTTATATATTTTTTTAATCAAATCTACCAGGCTTGCTTAAACAGCATTATGTTTCTCATTGAGAACTTTTGGCTCAGCAGTAACAATAGTAATAGCTCTGTAGGCTACTTTACTATTAAATCCAAAAGTTTAGAAGCTATTTCCAAATAATTGATGACAATGAGTAGGAGACAAGCCAAACCAAGCATCTAAGAGAGAACAACTCTGATAAACCCTTTGCTACATGTAAATGGTATTTACATGCCAGATTCCTTTTTCTCCTAATAGTAATGCTACCAGTGGCATTAATAATGGCTGCTGCATGCTCCTTAGGTTCTTTCCTGCAGGCAAAAATGATATCTGGTTAGAGAGTCTCATAGTTATTCACTCTCATTTTCAATAGTTCTGAGACCCAGTTTTTCCTTTTTTTTTTTTTTTTAGAATCTGAGGCTTTTGCAGTTTTCCCCCTGGGAACCTGGGTTAATAACAGCAGAACAGAAAAACTGAGAGGCTTGTTTAACATCACTTACTATGCTAAAATAAGCTGGGAGATTTCATTTTAATGATTGTGTCCCCAAGCACATTTGTAGTGATTATTTTTAAAAACCATTCCCCAGGCACGGTTCATTTCCCAGGAGTTCCGAGTGGCTGAGAATGCCAGAGGCTCTCCTTGGAGCCCTGGAGCCCCACTGTGATGTGCTGCTCTGTTCCTTATGGTCTGCTTAATACACTATCGAAAAGCTCTTCTACATCCCAGCCACTCAGTGCTCTTTAGTTTAGATGAGAATGGGCTGAAAACGTAATGAAAGCGTATTATTGAATGAGCCCCGTGTTTCCTGATTCCAGTCACATCAGAAACATTTGACTTGTAGGCAGCAGATTGCTATGCACGCCTCAAATAATCGGAATAATTTGAAAATTATTACAGCAGCAAAGTGTTCATTTAAAAAAAAATAATTATTAGCATGAGGCTAAAAATTGCCCAGCTGAACATTCAACATGAACAGCTTTTTATGCTGAATATACTCGCTGACTGGCCAGGCACCAGAAGTGCCCATGTGCTTATCCCTCCTGTCCCTGATCTTGTCACTGATGTTGACTGTAGAATTTAGTCAGGAAAGCTGAAAGGTTATCAGGCAGAGGATGGTAGGTGGATCAACAACAAAGGAACATGCCTGCAGGAAGAACTAGAACATGCTAACCATCCAGCCACAACACACCAAATGAACTGTGCCTGCCCATGAAGAACGCCATGGCCTGCAGGCTCCCTCCAACCTCAGGCCACTTGGAGCTGCTGCATGTATTATTGTTCAGGACTGACAAATAAAACACGAAAGCAAAATCTGCACCAAGAAAGTAAGAGCTGGTACTTAAAGGGAATAGGGAAGTTGTCTGAAAAAAAAGGGTTTCTTCCACCTCAGTGAAACATTATGTGAAATTGTAATTAAAGAGATGGAAAGACTGGAGAGGCTTGGTCAGTGAACCTCACACAAGTTGTCCAGACCTCACAGAAAGGCACAGGGCTACAGAAGAGAAATGGCTCATTCTGCTTCTCCTTTCCAAAATGTGGCACACACATTCCGAGGATTGTCTGAGCTACATGACATAGCTCCTTATCACAAATGTCCATATCTTGTCCTATAAGAATGTGTATGGCTCCTGTTTGCTGAGGTCGGATTCCAGGTGATACTCAGGTACGGTTAGGTTAATTAAGCTGAGATCATACCGAAATATCTCCTTAGCTCGAGAGGACACAGAGGAACATCTGCTGTCCTAAACCAGAATAAGTCCCACACTTTACACTCCCAGTTTCCAGGGGAATGAAAGATGGAACAACAGAACTCAGGCACTGGCAGGAAAGTGAGCCTGGTGTGTCCCCAGGGCTGAGCTCTTGCTGTGCATGGCACAAGTTCATCTGTTCCTCAAAAAGGGGGCAACAAAAATGACCAGAGCACCAGTTCATAGCTCTGCACATGCACTGAGTGCCACATCTTTTTGCCTTCAGAGTCTGTACTCTGTTATATATATCTACTGTTCTAGAGTTTTCAAATAATATTGTGTACATATTTCTAGGCAGGTAGATTTGTTTTAACTACAGAATGCTATAGGCAGACAACTCTAAAAGACAAAATTACTTTCTTTTTTATAATTTCACGTATTAATTTTTGCAAAAATATTTCTGTCGTTCAAAACGTCAGATAGTCCTAAATCTTTGCATTATTCCTATCATGTAATGTACCTCAAATTCAATTACTCCAATTCAGAAGGGCTCATTTTAATACATATTAATGACTATTCAAAGAAATAGAGGTCTTTGTTTTCATATTAGATTTTAAGAAGGAGCATCATTTCTCAAGTATGTTAAATAAATACAGCTGTAGGCTGATAGAAAAATTAACAAGGTCATACTCCTTTCTAATTCTTTAGATCTGGTACTTTCCCCTATCTCTCTGCCTCATCAGCTCTTCATCTCTTTTTCAAATCTCATTGGAAAACTAATTTCCCCCTTGCCTCTACTGCTCGGTTATTTTCTCATTTTTATTTATTAATTCAACTCTAAATAATACTGGCATGGAGGAAAAGTAATATCTGCCATCCTACATATCCTGTCCACTCATTGTCCCATTGAGGTGGGTTCGATCTTTCACGAGGAAACACCTTGTGAGCTGCAAACTGAGTGTCCCAACAATATGAAGTATTTTGTCAAAGGCATTTGGCTTTTCATCAAAAGACAAGAAAGCAAAGAAATATCAGCCAGTGTTCCCTCCCCCTCCGATGTCCTGATTCAAAAGATATTCTCTGGTTTCTCTGTTTGGAGATTTCATTGGTTGGGTACATTCCATTAAAATCTCTCCTCTGCAGACAGGCTCCCTTAGCTAATTATATATAATCTTGTGTGTCCCAGGAAATATAACCCAGTCGATGTATTTGGAACACATGAGAGAACAAACTTACTACAGTTGCTGACACCTATACAGCTTGGTGTGCTTAATACAGCTCTCAGGGAGCATTATTTTGGTGATAAACTTTACGGGTTTGGGTGGAGAAGGAGAGGAATAAGCATTTTCCAGTTCAGCTGCACAGCCTGAAGTGCAGCTGGTACAGTTTCTGTCCACTGGGAACTGTGTTTCCTCTCCCATGAGGGAATTCCTGCCCTTGGACTCAGTGTCATTACAAGGTTCTTATACCCCTTCTTTGTGTCTCAAACATGCAGCCTTTTGGATGAGAGGTAAAGAGATTATGAAGCCCTGCAATCTCACAAATAGCACAAGCTTTGGTCACTGTCTGAGTGATAGTTTTAAAGTATAAAAGAAAAGCTAAGTGCTATTAGCAATGGAACTGAGATTATAGTCATGCCTGGAGTTTGATTTTTAAAGGAGAAGACAACACTGCCCATGAGAGATTTATTCTTTAGAAATAGTGGGCTGTTTGGGGATGATATTAAGGGATTATAAAATATAATGGATAGCCAACAGAGTGCAGAACAGGGCAGGCATCCTCTATCAACAGAGATAATTTGCAGTTTACTAGCTGAAGAGTCCAAAGAAGATCCAGGAAGGAAGGCTTTTAAAAGCACATCTTGGATCTCAAAGGGCAAACATTTAACTAACTGAGTCTTGGTGTGTTACTGCAAACACTCACTGATCATCTAAGGTGAGAAATGTTGCCAACTGTATGGTTTTCAGAATTATTCATGATCTGCCTGAAATGAGGCATTTCAACTCCCAGGCCTCAACACAAGAGCATTATTTCAGGATTGTGACATTCTCTCTCTGGTTAGATCACAACTACTATTCAAGCAATGGAAAACCTTTTCCCTTTACTGTGACAGAACTCCCAGCATCTTGGACTGAATGTCTAGGAATTTTAGTTCTCCTCACAGGCCAAAAGAGCTCTCTAATTATGTCCTGGGTCACTATATGTTCATTGCATTTTTGACTCAAAAGCTGCAGAATGAAACGATCTCTTGTCACAGAACAACATAAAAAGGTACCAGTGCATTCCTAAATAAGAAACTAAAAATCTGGCCAGTCCATGCAGAACTGCACAAGGAAATTTTGTCACTGTCACAGGATTTTCATTTTGGAGACACATAGAAAGCCAAACAGTATTTTGGTATGACCCTGTTTTACAGTAATTCACTGGATATTGTTCTGGATATGCATGGAAAGGTGCAGCTCTGTGTTCACCATCACTATTTTGCCTTATGATATTTGGGAAAGTGCCCCATTTTGTGGAGCTCTCACACTTCATTTGACAGCTATTTGATTCCCAAAGTTTCCATGTTTTTCAGGAAACTTTGGGAACCCGTGACAAGATTTGACTTCCATTTATGAGCCCCAGAATTCCCACTGGTTAAAATTAAAAGCAGGCAAGCCCCCATAATGTACTGCCCAATGACCTACTGACAATTTTTCAAATGCCAACAAGGTATCTGAAAAGAAACAGCAGTGAATAGTCCTAAAACTTCAGGATCCTGCGTAATTCTTTAGTTTCCCAAAGTGAATAAACTGATATAACCAGATGAATTTGGGGGATTGGCTGTATTTACTGGAGACATTCAATTTCTTATATTGTGTATCAGAACAAAACCTCTATTAAATGCAAATGGCATGCAAAAAGGGATAAAGACAGGACTGCAAAAGTTGTTCTGTTTTTCTTCCTGGTGTGTTTATTAGTAGCTCAGGCTACTGTTTTCTGCATTTGTTTGGCTTTCTAAGACATTAATAACATTTCTGACCTTTTCAATATTTAACATGTTCTTCAGCTTTAGCTGCATTTTTTACTCTCTAGTACAGGGATGCCTTTGTGGTAAATTCAGACTAAATCTAGTAGAATGGATCATGTTTCTTGTGGGTATGCAACAGCATCCCTATTTTGTCCCTTCTGCTGAGAACATGAATGCCAATATTCCCTCTTTGAGGTTACTGGGAATCCTGAGAGTTGAGTTTCCCTTGCCACATGTACCCCTGATGCAACACAAACTATGTATTTCATACATAGAGCTCCAAAGTGAAGAAGAACAAACGAACTGACCAGTCCATAACCAAATTAACCGTGCACGTTAATATTTTCTGGCTTTGAGGCTGTATTTTTTTTCACGACACAAATCTCATTTGCATTTGCCCCCTATACTTACTCAGTGTTATGTTACAATATGTGTTTCTTCAGCATGATTTAAATATGGTTAAAGCTGTATAAAACAGAATTTTCTAGTTTAGGACCTTAACTCAGCTGACTGACTTCTAGATTATTCATGTCCCTTCTCTAGAACCCGGTCTCCAAGAGAGTTCCTTGGAGAACAAATCCATCCCAACCCTGTTCCTCTGCTCAGGTAAGTGACCTTCTTACTGCTATTGCTGCCTTGTCTTTCATTCTGCCTATTGCAAAGCACTGCCGGTTCTAAATTAATGGCAAGAAGTGTATTCAAGAGCCAAGAGTTCAGTTCAGTTACTGACTTTGGAGGAAAATATCACCTCTGCTACACTACAGGAAGATGCCAGTAGTGTGTTTATCTCCCCACGCCTAAGAGGGAAGAGAAATGTACAGCTAGAAGACACTCCTTCTATATTTTAAATAGTGAAAGCAGAAAAAGTTTTGTAAAAACAGATGGGAGTGGTTTAAATTGTGTATAGCAAAGGGCCACAGAGCCTGTGTATGTAGTCTTGCTGCACAAGGGTCAAGGCTGAGTAATATGTAGAGCTCTAAGGAAAGCTATTTGCCATGTCATTCAGCTCTAGCAGGTATTGGCATATAATCTATTGATAAAGGATTTTAATAAAAATATCTAGAAGCTTTATAATTTAACATCCATATAAATGGTTACAGATCTCTGGAAGTGTTCCTATTCAGCTGAATAAAATCTCACAATTTCTCGTGTTTAATTCACCTCTTCAGTATCAATAAGCAAAACAAAGGGAGTTCAAATGACAGTGTGGCTTCCTATGGTAATGGATTAAAACCTGAGCAGGAAAGAAGGTTTTCCTTGTTTTGGCTACCAAATATTCCAAGCAATCTGTCTTCTCCCTGCAGCAGTGCTATTTAAATTGTTTGGATTTCCCCCCACCCCAGTTTACCCTTTGTTTCTGCATCATTAAAGCTGCACAATCTCAATAGAGAAGTGCAGTCAAGGAAGAAAATTCTCAGATACTTACAGAGCCTAAAATCCCTAAATCTTTCTTTCATGACTTGGCCTGTGTTTCTGTTCTTTGTGATCTTCTTCCATACACATCAGTTCCATTATGACTTCAGATGGGCACAGAGAAACAGCAAGAACTGAGTTACAGGCAGCTGTTCAAAGTATGGACACCAAATTTTTTACTGGTTCAAGGCCCTGTAGCAACTGGAAATGACCAAATGCATGCTGTGCTTATGGAGAAGCAGCAGGCAGCAAATGGTGCTGTCCCAGGACACGCTGTGTGTGCACCTTGCACCTGGACTTGCCCTGCATGGTGGTGCTCTCTCCTGTGTGAGACCACCTGACGTGCACAGAGCACCAGAGATCTCGCATGAAAGCCATGCAGTTTCTCTCTCTTGCAGCCTTGGGGTCCCCTAAACAGGGCTGCTACACTCTACCCTTTAAGCACAGATTATTGCTTTGTTTAGCAATAATAAATACTAAAATAAATAAATCATTTTTGCTGCTAGATGAAATCACATTGCCATTCACCTTAATTCTGCTGCTTCAGTGTCACTCTGATGGCATGTTTTGAGAGCCCATAAATCAAAATATGTTCAAGCATATGACCCATTTCTCCATGTTTGTGAATGTAGCTACTATGAGACAAGTGTATGTACGGTCTGCTCGCTGCTCTGTTTGATTCTGATGTGAAACAAGACAGTCATTAACAAGGCAGAAGTACAACGACAAAAAATCAGTACAAACCGAAACGTCTACTTTAGCATACATAGCATTGTATGTGGGATCAAGTGAAAAAGCTTAAAGGGTTTTTAAAAAAATACTATTAAAAATACAAAACACATTGCTCTTTAGGATCTGAGTTTGGGTGATGCTGTAAGCGAGACCTACTTTCTCATAGTACTTGATCTCGTAGTCCAGAATTGCTCCATGGGGAAAGTCCGGCTCTTGCCAGGAGAGGGCAATGCTGTTTTGGGAAGCCCAGTCCTTCCTTACCATACCTATCAAGGTGGGTGCTGAAAGGGAAAAGGATAACTAAGGGTTAAAGACGAAGCACACGGTTTATCCTTCCAACCTACTGTCTGAGGACACCAACCCGAGGTAACTTTGAGTGACCTCCACAAGGCAAGGCACGACAGATGGCAATTCTCAGGGAAACCATAGAACATGGATTAATGTCTCCAGTGCACGCTAGTGACTCCTTTGCTGGAGTGCAGAGCAGCTTCTGAAGAACAAACACAGGGCTGGTCCCTACTGCACCGCTCCCAGGACATCGTGGCCAGAGCAGAACCACATTTAGAGACAGCAAATCCTGCATTCGGGTGAATCTGCGTTCAATGTTGCCATTCAGCTGTGTGAAAACGCACACTGGGTTTACTCCTTGGGGTAAAAAATGAAGTGACACAGCGTAAACCAGGCACAGTGAAGCCTATTTGTGCCAGCAGGGGCATGCCAGCCCTTGGGGGAGGCATCGCTGTGCATGGAAGAGCCAGCTTGTTGCAGGAGGGCAGGGGTTGGGTTCTGGGGGGCAAAGGTGCCCCCAAAGCCACGTGCTGTCACTGATGCTGCAGCACAGCCAGGAGGACCTGCTCCCAGCAGCTTCTGGGATGCAGCACGCACAGGGGCACCCAAGGGCCAAATTATCTCACTGGGGGTTAGCCAATGTTAAGAAACTGTTTTGCTGCCCTTTTGGAAAAAAAAGATACAGGGTTATCAACGCAGTGATTTCAAATGGTGCAAAAACTGCATTCTTGGAAACGATCTTTGCTTATTTTATTAATCTGGTCAAGCATGTCAGAGGAGGTCTAACAATCTCCAGACACTAATGTTGTTTTAATAGTACTGTTGTGCAGCTTTCCCAAATATTACAGGAAAACCAGCCATGCTGTTCAACAAGTGAGCAAACTGAACAAACCAGCTACCATAAGCAGCTCCCAGCTTGCACCATTTGTCTTTCCTCTAAAAAATATCAGTTTATTACACACCCTCCCCCATTCCTCTCCATTATGAATCTTACTCTACATCTTCTAAGTTTCCATGGAGCTTTCTCCTAAAAATAACACATTTTCATGACTTCTGGGTTTATCTTTTGAATGAAAGAGTCTCCCTAGAAATAAGAATCTGCTGCTAGTCACAAAATTTTACACCTCAGTTTTCTTTCCTGTAAATATTTCAGGAAGTTTAAGAAATGAAAACAATAAATAAAGTCTAGAATGCAAACAAACACTGAAGCAAACAAACCTGGTTGTTTGCCTTTGAAAAAAAGGGAAACTCTACATACAGACATGCACATCTTTCTCTGAGAGAGAAAATAAACTTCCACCCACTGTCTCTCCTCCCTTTGGATAACTATTCTGTGGGATAATAGTCCACACCCCTCTGATGTGCAAAAAAACCCAAATCAACATGTCATGCCAAATGAAAAACCCCTATCAAAGTACTAAGTGGACAACACAGAGCTTACCCAGGAAACTGTTCTAGCCTTAATGCCATTTTAACCACAGGTCTGATGCAAAGGTATCAGAGGAAAAAAAAGATTTCCTGCTGTGCTGAAAAAAGGATTAACCTAGTTTTCAGGAAGTCCTTAAAAAGCATAATGTAAGTAACTGAACAGAATAAAATACAAACAGATAAATGAAAACCATTCATAGGATTTGGAGCAAAATGTTATCCCTGAGTACATGTAACTACTCCCTCAGTTAATATGAAATTTTTACTCTTGAAACTGAGGGTGAAGCTGAGCTCTCATAATTTCTATGGGATAAAATCAGCTACTCCAAGCAAGATACAAAGAAAGGTTTGTTTAAAGGAAAACAGGAGGCAGGAAACATGGATTTGTATTTGCCAAACACTGCCAAGGGCCCAGGAGGGCACTGCTCATTTAAATGTCTTTATTCTTTGTTATTTTGAGCCATCCACTGGTACTGAGCTGAGATTTACAGGTGGCTCTCAGGGAGCTACAGCAACCTCTGAGATGCCCCTGGTGCACCCTGTGTGCCTGCTCAAGGGTGAGACCTCAGCAGGAACTCCTTCCCACCACACTGTGGCTTCATCTCATTGCCTTTGGGGTCCCCTGGCCAGACAACCCAACCCTTGTGAAATGAGCAGGATCGATTACAGCAAACACCAGGTTAAGCTGTAGATAAAATGATACTCTTGGCCCCTTAAGCTTTTAAAGCACAGATTGCTGATATAACACATCTTCAGACTGTGACCTGACCTTAGTAAGCTTTTCCTGTGTACTCGTGATGGGGATTTCTCTTTGTGTCCTGATTTCCAAATGCATTCAGCACTTTATGCATGTTTTCTGCCAGAGCTCACTGCAGGGGCTCCTCCATTTGAGGCAGTGCATGTCAAAGCACAGTTCTGGCACATGGGGAGAGCCTCTCCCAAGTTCAGGAGAAGAAATAAGCCAAGTCCTCATCCTGGGAAACAACTCAGCAGTAAAATAATTGAGCACTGAATCCTCTCAATCAAAATGCAGAGGTGTGTGGAAAAGGCTGTGAATATCAGAAGTATTTGTGTTTATATTAAGGCACTGGTAAAAAAAAATAAAAAAACACCCCAAAATAGTGTACTTTATAACAAAAAAAGACACCAAAGAGCCACCAGTGACCATTTCTTCCATGTGCAGAAGGATGCTCCTGCATTTCTCTTACAAGATTCCAGTCAGAAATCTATGGTAGGAAGACACAAACAAACCCAAGTGATTAAAAGCTGCAGCCAGCTCAGTTTCTCTGTCTTTTGTTTCATCCTTTTTCTATGGAGAAATTTCAGCTTCCTATAACTGTTGCTCACTAGAGCAGAAGTCAATTAGACCTTAAAGATCCCATCCATTTATTGGTAAAGCTCTTTTTAACCAGAAAATTGTAAGATAGGTAAATCCTGTTTTCCCATTTCTAAAGACTGCTCTAATGTCCCTATGATTAATCAATGGGAAGTTCATTTAATTAGTGGTTTCAAACCCAGTAGCTGCAGGAGAACTCTAATTTGGTTACCCAATGAAACCATTTGAAAAAAAAAAACGCTTAGAAGCTCAGCATGGCTTTTAATCACTTTAATGGCAGTGTTTTCTGGCTACTGGTCCTAGGCTGAGGGATGTTCCTGGCTCTGGAGCTCAGCACCGAGCTCTGTTTTGGGCTGAGCATTCTTTGCACCATCTGCTCTCTGTGTTCTTCCACACTCTTATCAATTTCTTGGATTACAATGAATCATCTCCAATGAGGTGAGCTCCTCATTTAATGTAGTTTGATAAGTTTCTTAGTCTTTTGAATAATGAAAGTTCGTTCCCTAATTCAGAGCGAGCTGATTTTATTCTAAACTTCTTTGGCTTCTCTTTTCCAGAATCGTTTTTTTCTCATATGCTACAGACAGGACAAAAAATGTGTATTTTAAATGACGAGTGGATTTCAGTGTCTTTTCTCAGGAAACTTTCTTGTTCATGAGGAGGAAAGGACTTTTTGCATCTTATATCCCAGATTAATGGCAGAAATTAAACCACACAGTAAACTATGTTGAACATAGCAGAAGTTATGGTTGTCTAATAATCCCAAACCCATTAAACAAAAACATTAGGAAATTAATGAAACAGAACAGAGATATACCAAGGTTCAATTTTCAAGTGTTTTTCTGGATGGTAAAAACACTCATTACAATTTTCTATACCCGAAAATGCTATTATATTATGTTATATTATATTATATTATATTATATTATATTTATCCAGTGTTTCACCAGCCTAGGTTCTGTACCTATATTAGAATGCTTTTACTATTGGACCCTGAGTATGATTTTATATTATACATAGCAATAAAAAGAAGACTGAGATGTGGGAAAAAAAAAAAAGTTATTTCAGGGCAGAGTAAGAAAAATATTGATTTCCCTTCTGATTCTAGAAAGTCTATTAGGAAGGTAATAAGCAGTAAAAAGATGCTTCCTTAGAGGAGACATTTTACTCCAGTACGAGAACTGGAAATAATGAAACATTTCCTGATCAATGGGAGGGCCTGCAGTATCATTGCCAAGGAAGGATTTGGCAGAGGGAACATGCAACACGATTATGAGTCCTCCTCTCTTTCTTTCGTGCCTGTTTGCTCATCTTTCTGTGTCTATCTTTGTAGGATAAGGGAAGACAGACTATTTTATGATCAAGGAATGTGATAGGGATCCAGGAGACCTGTGTTTATATTCTCTTCTGGTTGTGCTCCAGAGATTTTCTTTAATCTTTGGACTGAGCTATCCTAACATACAATGTGAATGTCAATAACTTCCATTATTTGCAGTACACGAGCACTTTCTTGTGTGTTTGTGAATATAAAAGACTGAAAACTAAGCACGAGTTTACATGGAAAAATCATGGAAATATGCACAGAAATTAAACTTTTATAAACCCCCCTGGTCCATAACCCATCTTTCTGTATATTAAAGATGCCCACATGGATGAAACATCTTTGGGTTTATGCTGAATTCAATAAGACTTTGTTTTCTTACCATACAAGGTTGCTTTCAATTAGTACAGTGACCAGATCAGATGTTTGAGTCTTCCCATAACAGACTCTCTTATCTGTCTAATCATTTCCGTGGTAATTCACAGTTACAGTGCTTGGGGGGGATACTATGAGTGGCACCAACCTTGGAGTTCAAAGTTGACCATGGTGTTTTCCTGACAAGGCACTAGAGCTAGCAAATTAACAAGTCTGGAGTGAAAAAAAAAAAAAAAAGGGTTTGACTTCATTTTCTTACACTAGTTCCCTAAAGGTTTGCATTCAAAAGACAGCATAGTCCTATGGTTCCTTTGAAGATTCACTTACTGAAAACAGGCCTGCAGCAAGTTCTAATTATCATCTTGCCTTAAATCCTCTCCCCTTGCAGATTTTCCTTGCTTGGTCAGAGGAGGTGCATGGAAGGCAACTGAACCCAAAAACCTTGTCAGAAAGGGGATTGTGCTGCAGGGCTGGGAGCTAAAGGTCAGGAGAGATGCACCCCCCAAATCTCCTCCAAGGTAAATGTAGATCCAGGATAACCTTTTTCTTCCTACGTTCCATAATGCAATTCTTTCTTCCTTGCTGCTTAATTTCTCTTTCATCCCTTGCTGATCTTATGCAGGAAGACAGTAATTATTCATGCACACTATTTTGCAACACTACAGATTTTCTTTTACTTACAGAATGTGCTGCCATTCTTCATTTTGAAAGTTGAGACGGCAGCACCCCTAGATCTTTACTTCTTTACAGGACCTGCTCAGTTTCTGATCCTTCAAAGTGGATTTTAGTAGAAGATATTTAAAACATTTGTATAAAATAAAGCCTTATCAGCTGTCAGTCAGACTGTGTGGGTGTTCTGCTCTCTCTGGTGAGGTGTATGTGCAAAACCCTCAAAGATAAAATGTATTGTGAGATATTTGGCATAATTTATAGCATAGTGAACAATTTAAAACATTTTAATTACAAGGGTTTATTTTTAAAAACAATCAAATAAATGCTTTACATAAACATATGTTTTACAGGGTTACCTTCTATGCTCTGCATTTCTGAAGCCAGTGGAATAAATTCAGTTCAAAAAAGCACAGTGGGCAAAACTAAAATGTCACATAAATGGAAATAATGTCAAATCAACAGCCTCTGACGACCACAGGGACTTTGATCAGAATAAGCAGATTTTTGGCTCCCTTCCATTGCCTTTTGTGGCTGGAGCCGCAGGAGGCAATAAGTGGCTTAAAGATCCAATAGGTCCCTGGGATTCCTGAGGGAACAGCTCTCCCAAAACCAGAGCTGCCCTGTCCTCTTTTGGCAGAAGGCAATGCTAAGGCTGGTGTTGGTATTACCATCTCACATCAGGCAGCAGCGACCTGTGGGGCTGAATGGGAAATAAAAGCCTTTCACTTCATTGGCTTCTTCCAAGCATCTTTTTCTGGATCAGGCACAGGGAAGGGGGCAAGAGGCTGCCCCAGACAAGTCACTCCCCTTCCCATCACCTCTTGTAAGCCCTGCTGTGGCACCCACAGCAGCAGTAACAGCACGCTGTGTCCTTAAGGCTCAGATTTGCTGCTTCCCAAGCTCAGATGTTGTTGTGTGTTGGACTGTCCCCTGCTCCTGCCAGCTCAGGCACCGTGGGACATCACTGCCTGTCAGTTGGTGGCACATTCCATTGGAAATGGCTGGGGTACTGCTCCTCACAGGCAGGATCCTTCTAATAAAGAAGGCACAGTGGCTTACAGGGTTTCCTTTTATAGGAAACCTGGGCAAAAAGAGAGAAGGAGGAGGGAGAAACTGGTTTATCAGCAGATTCAGATTGCTGCTCTAGTGACGTTAATCAGCGTGAAGAAGGATGTGTTCCAGCCAGTGCCTTATACAAGTTAAAAATACACCAGCATTGCCAGGTGCCCTGTGATGTGGGCACAACCTGTGGTGATACATTTCTCCAGAGAACCTTGTTTTCAGCCTCCTGAGGTACCTTGGGAATTGCTATGAGTTTATTGGAAGTACAACTTGAGGTTAAGAAGGTGTCATTTATTTCAGCCAGGTGTCATTAAGGAAACAGAGCTGTAACTAAGCCTCATTCAGCAACAACCCCTCCAGGGTCAACTGGAACCAAATTGCTCTGCACAACTTCCTGCTGTTAAATTGATCTCAGAAGCTCGAAAATGAAATAAGCAGGTTAAAAAGTGCTGGGAAATCTGCAATCTTTTCACTCCATTAATTGCCACTCATCCCACGATGTAACAAAGGCAAACACAAAACGCACACTCACTTCAGCAAGTCTTCGCTGCTCTCGTTTGTATCAAAATTAGGAGACTAGATCAGATTGTAAGTCATTTTCTGTCAAACAGTACTTTACAGGTCTGAAAGTGGTTTTTCTTTTAGCAAGAAGACAATGAATATTTTATTCGGACATCTCCTGTGAACCTTCTGTAAAAGCTGTGTTTGTTGGCATGTGCAGAGAATGTCAGGGCTGCTGTACTTCAGCATACTCAGTGCATATGTGTAAGTGCATAGAAACACAAAATGCACATCTTTAATTTCCACACTAATGTTGATTTTGACAAAGCATTTGACAATATGGTGATGCTAAATAAATGTGCCCCCATAAATTAATTCCTCCAGTGATGTCAAAAATAAAATGGTGTAACATATTATATCCTACATAAATGCTAAAAAGATCCAAAAGGTTTAGTGTATCCCTGGTTTACATAGGGTCAAGTATCTTTTAAATCTTTAATGTGCAGACCTATGCACAGAAAAGCACACCCTTTTAAACTCTGGCATACAGACAAGAAACACTCCTGGAAGGCCAGGAAGTCAATGGTTTGTATTTGATGTACACGAATCACTGAAAAACACTGCTGTGCTGCTGTGAAGTGTATATCAGGTGCTCAATTTCTAGTCAAGTAGGGCTGAATCTGACTTGATTCAAATTCCCAAAAAACTGCGGGTTAGTTTTGGCAAGTGGTCTTTAATCTGTAGCTGGAAGATTTGATGCTGAACTTGTGTTGGGTGCCAGTAGAGCAAATGCATGCCCTGGTTTTAGCCACAGCACTCATTACATGCATCGCTGCCATTAGCACAGACCTCGTTCCAAAATCAGAGGTGGATCTTCTTTAAAGGGGACCTCTAGAGCAATGCAAGAGTAATTTTAGGTATGTCAGCATCCTAAATATAGTGGTTCATTGGGTTTTGTTGCAGTTTGGTATATCTATATAATGCAGCAGTGTCACACAGACATACCTGAGGCAACCAGTTAGCTTGGATACTGAAAGTGATAGAGAATTCATGAGTAGAAGTAGGTCAGGTTATCAGGAAACCATAGACCAAACATAGAAGAACAAGCTCTGGAGTGAAGGATCATTTATGTCTTCTTTTAGTTAGACCATGGGGATGTTTGCCCCTCTGTGAGGCTGGGGACAGGCTCTCAAGGTGATGGAGAGAAGGATCAGGGCAAATCAATCCTAAAAGCCACCAGCCACCAGCCTCTAACTTCTGTTATGTCTAGGACCTGAGATTCACAAAAGGACAGTGGCTTGCTCTGGACTACTGGACTAATATTCTGAAAACACTAATGTTAAATGCATTTGAAAAATAAATGTCTTTTTTGTGCTTTCCTCTTACAGGAAGATTCAGTCTCTCTCATTCACGAAGACAAAACTCCACAGAGTTTAAAACCCACCATGATCTAAAGAGTTTTCATCTTTCTAACTCTTATAAAAATTAAAACACCGAGAAAGAAGCGCTGCCTAGAAATCAGATCAGATTATAGGCAGTAGAATATGTTTCAAAGGAAGGTTTGTTGGAAGCCTGGGCAATTATGGAATAACCTTTCAGAAGGGAAGCTTCTTCAACTATTTGCTACTAGTTAGTAGCAAATTAAAGCTGGTGCTTTAACGCATTACACATACCCATGCTCATGGGTGGGCAATCTCCTGACAGAGATTTGTGTGAGAAAGAAACCCGAGCATTCCCACTTCCAGGTCAATGCAGCTCTTAGCTTAAGGAGCCTGTCTTTTATTTCCAGTAAATTCATTATTTGATGACTGCCCTCCTAGCAAGAGCCTCTGAATTCTCAGGACTCTTCCATTATGCCACTTGGGTATTTCAGTTCTTTTTCTTGGCACTGTCGGAATCAGTTTTTGTGTTCTTCAGCATTCTGTGTGCTAAACTTTGCCCTTGTAGTTTTTTCCCAAGTCTATTTTCCATCTCCTATCCCTACACAGCAAAGCTGTTTCCTGCAGGATATAAAAGAAACAGGAAGGTTTGAGGAGGACAGCTGAGCACTGCTGTCCTTCACAACCTCTTCTCGTCCAAGGAACAAAGTCTGGGTGACCTACTGACACAGCCAGACTTGGCACTGGTTGTTTTCCAAAGAGGACCATAAAAATCCTGTGGCCTCCAAAGGTTAGGAAGGTTGACAGACATCAAGGCAAGAAACAGAGAAAATACTCCTTATTAACTAACCTGCTGGGAGCTGGAAGACCTCACATGGAGAAGTATTATTTGATAACTTTCCTGATGTTCTTCCATCATAGCTTGCTTATTGTCAGAGGAAGAAAAGCAGGACTTGAGAATGCAGACACCTTTCAGGCTGACAGCCCATGTTAAGCACCATGGTCACAGGCTGGCATTGCACTGTTAATTCCAAGCCATATTGCTACATTGGAAAAACTTGTGAAGTAATGATCTCATAAGGAAATTATTGTTCAGCCTCTTTTACTTCTACCATTAAGTAAATCTTCCTTTTTTGAATCCTTCTTTAGTATTTAAAAGAACTGCCTTTGCCCACTTTGCTTCGTGATTCAGTTGTGAGTCTGGAGAGAAAATCAGGGTGTGCACACAGGATCTTTAAAATAAACAAACCCAAAGAGTCAGACCCCCTAATTCCTCCCCATGTCTCAGGAACTGGCAATGATCTCTGTTCCTGTCACCTCCATCTCACAATTCCTACCACAGGCAATCAGCTCAAGTCCCTCTGTACTCAAACACTACAAAATATGGTGGAATCTGGGCAAAAAACCCCCATGAAAACACAGCAACTAGTAAGGAAATCTTTGATATAGGGAAAAAAAATATGTAAATATGTCATTCAGAGAGAAATATATATATATATAGTTCAGAAAATGAGTTAGCAAAATGTGACCAAACTCAAAGTTTAAAAATGCCAACAAAATAAATAGTACAGAATAACTTCATAATAGTTTTCTAAAAAATATTATTCTGCTTGCACAGAGTAATTCTGTGCTAATAAACTTATGGAAAATAATTAATGGAAACAAATGCACTACTTGTTAATTGCAATTTTTCACCCTAAACCATACTTGTTACCGTTTTGAGGATCCCAAATCCACGGCATTAATTTGCTGGGCCATCATGCTAACTCTGCAATAAAACAGAATTTTCTGTGTTTCATTAATGACCATGATCACAAATTACTTGTAGCATTGACGTAACTACTCATGACATGGTTGGGAAGGTACATTGTGATCAAGTTTGCAGCTGCTTATGCTATTTAAGCTGATCTTCCCTTGAAATGTCCTTCCAAAAACTTCCTCTTTGACTGCATAAAATCTTGAGGAAGAAAGGCAATGTTGATAATTAATTCATAGCTCTGGCTGACGAGAGAGGGTTCAGCTGCTCTGAGAATGAACCCCTCTAACTGTTACAGCTTTGAGTTTGTCAGTGTTTATTATCAACCCTCACTCACTGGTCAGGTCCCATTAAATTTCCACCAGGGTATTCATCTACTCTTGGTTACTCCAGTCATCTGATTCCAGGGGAACACCCCAGGCTGGGAGCATTAGGACTGTGTACAGTGTCTGGTCCATGCTCTGTGTCTCCTCAGTGAGCTGAGACACAAGGTTCATCCCAATTCTTTTTTAAGAAAACAATGACTCTAAGCCTACTCTATTCTATAACTTTGATATCATAACATAATGTATTTAAAACCATTCCCTGAACACTTCTTAATGCCATGTGCAGCAGAACCTCCCATCAGGTATTCAGGTATAATCCTGCCCCCACATCTGTAGCTCAGAGATGTTGCTTATTTCCTTTTAAAATGAGTAAAAATTCAAGTGTGGTGCTTCAGATTCCAAGGTAACAATAATCACTATTACAGGATGTTTCCTAAGCCCACAATCCTGAATACAACAGTAATGCAAAACAGCTGATAGGAGACATTTATTAGCACTCCCAGGTAACTGGAACTAGCAAGGAAGACAAGAGCTGACATATTTCAATGTTTAAACATGATGAAATAATTAAGAAAATTTCACCTCTTTAAGAACAATTTCTCGTTTTATAATTCAGAAGAGTAAACGGTAAAATACAATCGTTGTTATGATAAATACATAATTGAAATATTCAGCTCTCATAATTCCGTTCTGTGTCTCAAACATGTCCATACTGCAAATAATCAATTCACAAGTTTTAAAGTACCTTTTTACCAAGCTATACAAACTTGTTCTCTCTGAGAAGTGAATGCAGTAATTTTTCTCTCTGAATAATACATATTTACACATTACATATAAAGACCTGCATGGGCAGCCTGTTAAGCCTGCAGTGCTTTAACATGGTAAGTCTTCTGAACTTATCAGGGTAGTAAAAAAGCAGAATTATCTGTGAGGAACTGTGGAAGGACTTTGTGAGATCAACTGACTGGATAATAGAATGGCAGATGAAAGTCAGAGGAGAGGGATGCACGTGGAAAAAGAAACCCTAAGTTCATAAGCAAAATGAACTCTGAGCTGACCATTCCCACCCAGGAGCAAGACTTTTGAGTTCTAATAAATAGACATGTGAAAATGCCAGCTCTGTGCTCAACTGTAACAAAAAAAGCTTAGATGAAATGTTAGGGATTACAAAGGAAAGGAGAACCAAACAGATCTTCATAATGCCATGGCATTATGTGCACATTTTAAGCACATTTTGAATCCTGAGTGAAGCTGAAAGGATGTGATTCTTAACAAAATGGGAACTCAAACTGCTGCGTTCCTTGCCAAGGGATGCCACAGATTCCTTTTCTAACACAAATCTAACAATACCTTGTTAAACTGCCACGGGCCAAGGATGTCCCCAAAGTACAACCAGCCAGAAACCAGGTGAGCATTCAGGAAATGCATCTTGTAAACATCTCCTGTTCCCTTACTCAACCCTAATCTTCAGTTTTTGGCACTGATAGAGATGAAGCCAGATGAATCAACAATGTGATCCCATTCAGCTGCTCTTTTGTTTAATCACCAGCAACAGAAAATGAATGGAAGAGGAGAGCAGTGGCTGCATGGTTTGGTACTTGGTAGCTCCATGAAGAGTCTTAGTCCTTTATTTTTATTTTTTTTTGCATTTTCATCTTGCTGTGTGTGTGCATGGTGGGGGTAAGTCTGGTGTCTTATCACTGAACCTGCTGCACATGCAGGACAACACACAAAGCAATTATTCAGCTCCTTTGGAGGCTGAGGCACTGTGTGCTACCCCCATTACCAAAGGGCACATCTGGACAGCTGCTCTGCCAGAAGGTGACCTGCTGGGCACCCAGAGCAGCCAAATGTGGGAATTTCTTAGCAATGGGCATGTGCATTTACCTGGCTCCCTGGGGGAAATATGTTCTGCTTCTCTGGCCAGGGGCAGGTTTGTCAGTGGGCAAACTGCTCTGGGATGGCCAGAAATGGAAGGAGTCCTCTCTGAACCATTGGAGTTTGGGGCTGAGGATGAGTGAAGGCTGCACGATGTGCATTAATGGAAATGCATCAACAAGGAGACTTCAAGACATCAAGAATCCTGCAGCAGCAAAGAAGGAAAAGCTCCTGTGGAGGGAAGCACTGCAAGGACACTGAATGGAATGTCTACAGGGAGTTAGCTGTACCCAAAAAAGGGGTGAGCTGAAATACTAGCCCGTCTGTGAGTGGATTTTCCAAGAGACATCTGCATTGCCTGTGGATTTTTATAATCATGCAAAGTAGGTGCTGAAATTCATACACTACTGGATTGATCTTGTTTTCATAAGCCTCAGAGTGGCTGAGACATTAATTTATGTAAAGTATGAGCTATACTCCTTAACATGAATCTCTTGGTTTAAGAATTCAGCGCTGTCTTAAGTATCATCACTATCAAAACAGCAACCATTTAACTCAGGAAAGGTGGGCCTGGATGGAAAAACTCCTGTGAAAAGATTTATTACTGAATGAAGTTGGCACGGCACATCTAGTCTGGAGGTAATTCATAAAACCTTGGATGGTCACCGCCTATATCCTGCAGTACATAAAACAAGGAAAAAAACTGCCCTTCCACAGGTCAAGAAATAATAAGCAAATTTTGGCTACTGATCAAACCAGAAATATGTAGAGACTAAAGGTGCCTCCTCTGTGCCCTGGCAGCAGAGTGACTGAGGCTTGTCACTTTGGCTGCAGGTGGGCAAACATCTGCAGGCTGAGGGACAGGGGTGGCACCTCAGGCTGCCTGCTGGATATCATTGCTGTGCCCACCCCAGCCCAGGGGCTCACCCTGGCAGGAACTGACTTTTTGTCTAAGCTGTCCAGAAAACAGGGATTGTTTCCAACTCTGCCTGGCACGTGAATTTAAAAATGCATAAAACCAGGCAGCTCCTGGTTACAATGCATTGCCTTCTTAGTCATCATGTCTCTGCATATACATTTATTGCAGATTGGCTTTACAAAGGAGAAAACCCCCAACCAAACACCCCTTCTGCTCCCATATTTCCTACTCATGGTTACAATGCTACCATGCAAGGAAAAATAAAGAAAGGCCCAAGCTGCTCTGGGAGTTTAAACTGCATTTTCTTAGCCAGTGTGAATACAGAGATATGCCAGATGGCTTCAGTCAAGTCTGAGGGTTTACTGGGAAGTTTTGAGATGAAGAATATGAATATTTTGAACTGGAAGCAAACTGCATCCCAGTGAAAGTCTGTGTGCATCACTTAGGAGGTGTGAAGCAACCACAGTGATGTGAGGAGATAACACAGGAGGAAAACCAGAAAAATAATAAACATAGACAGGTTTCTAGAGAGAATTTTTATGGTTCATGTTAAGAATCTATTTTTACTTCTGTTTGCAGCACCACAGTACTTTCTTTTTCAGCTTTTTCTTTCATTTTCCTAAGTAATTCTTTATAACAAGTACATCTATCCCTAACACTTTAGAAATTCTCACGAATTACCCCTTGAAACATTTCTTCCTGAATAAATGATGACTTTTTTAAAGAAACCCCAAGATCCAAAAACCCCCAAACTTTTGTGTCTGAAAGCAGTAACTTTCCAATAAAAACACACTTTGTATAGTTAAAATAATAATTTTAAAGGGACAACTTTAACCAGTTGAACTATACTTATATCTGTAAGTTTTCTGCTTTCTCTCTTACATATTTAAGTGTCAATATGACAAAAGATTTGGATGCTGGTGAGCACACAGGTTCCTCCTGGAGCACACAGGCTTTTTTGGAATGTGTATTTGAGACACAGGCAGAGCACATCTCCTAAAGAATTAAACCCCCTCCGATCCAAACGATGTTCTAAAATGGTCCAGGATTTATAGCCCTGCTGAATGCAAATGAATCCCAGAACTCCATGGGCTGGCTTCACCATGAGCATGGAAAACGAGACTTTTGAGGAGAGAGGGGGATTGGCAAACTGAGACTAAAATAAGGATATTATTCCTGAGACAGAGCAAATCTAGTCTTGCACAATTTACAACATGGTAAAAGCTCTTAAGATACGATGGAAGGAAAAAGCGGGATTGTGCATCTGAATTCTTAGTCAATGAAATCATAAAGATTAAAGTGTTATCAGCCCCAAGCCTTAGATTTACTGCTTTTGGTAACACTGAAGCAGAGCATAGACAAGATAAATACTGAAGATGACACCAGCAGCCAATAAAAGTACTTCAAAGTGCTTCATTATGATGCATTATTTATGATCCAGCACAAAAAGCATGGGCAGGAGGAAAAGGTCCCTTTCTCAAAGGCTTGAATCTGAGAGACGAAGCATTCCAAACAGAAGGGAAAACAAAAGGTGATTTCCTAAGTGAGGGCATCACTTGTGTTTCCCTGTCGCTTCTAGCAGGCTGTCCAACATTCAGAATATAGAGAGCCTTACAGTTGAAGGCTGTCACAATTAAAGATTACATGCAAATTGCTACCAATTCTGAAATAGATGTGTTTGGTCATATATCCTAGAATTCCCAAGGTACTAAGCTCTCAGAGTCACAGCTGCCCAGCTTCTTTGCACAGCAAGTCACAGGTAAGTAGTTTGAATGTGGAGCAGGGACAGTAAACTGCACATGTTCAGAGAGTGGCTACACAGACTCAGCTTTCCTTAAAGCTACCTATAGAAAGAAATGTACACCATCTCTAAATGAATCTTTCCAGAGCAGCTCACACAGTTATATTAAGATCCTAATATTTCTTTTTCAAAAGCAGACAACTTATCTGAAAGATGGTTTGAAACAGACCCTTCTATTAGTACTTAGAACTTCACGTTCTACCTTAATGAAGAAAATTATATGGACACAAAAACTTTGGTTTCACGATTTGACCAAATATCAGGAAGAACAACAAAAAAATCCATCCTGTAAATTTAAAGTTCCAAGTTTATCCAACTACATTAAAACACAGCAAAGGGGAAGATAATTTAAAGGAAATTTTTTAATACATTTCTTCACTGTACATTGCAATAGGCTGAAATATTTCACATGTAAAAGCAAAAACTGTTGACAATATTCTTACTTTGCTATCATTATTCTGACAAAACAGAATTGTGTCATCAATTTTGTTGTCAAATTGGCAGTGTATTCTCGGCTGTGTTCTGTAAAGGACTTTAAATGGCCTGGGATGGGGTGGTGGGGAGGGAAAGCACAGCTTGTTCTCCATGCCCCCATCCAGGTGGCCTCTTAGCAGCACGTTGGCTCCAGCAGGCACTGCCACCTCAGCTGGTGCCGTGGGTGCCTCTGTGCCTGCCAAACACATCCTGCCATCCCCTCCCAGCTCTGCCACCGGGGCACCTTCCAATCAACAGACTGCACTTTGGCACCAACCAAAGGTTTGAGATGGACTTGTGCCACCCCCCAGGCCCAAGCTAAAGAGCTGGGAACATATGCAGAGCGTGTGCTGTTCAGTTTTAGGGCTTTCTGATGGCAGATTTAATTTTACTAACAGTGCAATTGATGGAAAGTGAGTTACAGATTGAATAGGCTGTACAGCAGATGCACAAGGTCATTCAACAAGGACTCCTCATTACTTCCAATTACCACCCTTGAGGAGAACCTGCAGTATATGCCAGGATGGAGCTCTTTCTCTGACACCTCATCTTTCAGTTTCATCCCAAAGGCCATCTTTGTTTTCATTGCTGATAACATTTCCCAGTTAGGACCTGCCGCCTTAAGTTACGATGGCTCAATTGCCACGTCTAATGCAATGGGGAAGTGTGTGCTGCTTCCATTCCCTGCGAGCGAGGGGATTGCTACAAATGGCAATGCGATGTGTTTGCGTGCTCCCAGATCTGTGTTTCTGCCCCATTTGACAGAGTGATGGAAGACAGATGCCTTGTTTAGTTTTAAATCACATTTGCATTCAATTTTCATTTATCTTTTACTTTCATTACTCCTCATTGAATTACAGTCTGACAAAATTTGTCAAAAAACCCCGTAACGTGCTCAGCCCTTTATGGGGTTTGGCAGCATTGGAATTTTCTTATTATTTGTCTGTGCTGGCATTCACAAATAGAGGCAAGAATTAGATGGAGCACAACTGTGTTAATTCTTCTGAGAATTGGCAATATTTTATTGGAGATAGTCCATTATCTTTTTTTATTGACTGCTGCCTCCCAGGGAGCCCCCAGCAGAATGTTACACTTTTCAAGTGATTTCCCAGTGAGCTAGAAGGGGAAAATGAGCTAAAAGGGATGAATGTGAAATCCCAGGAAGTGTGAAAGGGAAATAAAAGACAAATGTGAAATCCCAGGACTTGAGTCAAGATTTATATTTAATAAAATTAATAAATATATTTCCACTAAATATTCATTCCAAAAATTTAAAACATAGTATTAATATTTAATGGAATGTAAACACAGATTTATTTAATCAAAGGATGAGCTATATTTAACTATATTGGTCAAGAAATATCTCAGAAAATAGGCATAGTATGGCCTTGTATTTTGGGCTGGAATTTGGTGTAGAGATGCCAATAAAGGACTTGAATAAATACCATATTCACATGTAGAAAACCCATGACTCCATATGGCCCTCAGTCAGTCTCAAGACTGCTACTCCAGCAAGTGCCATGGAATGAAAAGATAAAGCTGAGCTGGAGATCAGCAGAATGTTGTTATTTCCAAACTATCAGTAGAAAATGACAACCATTTTGGCAGGGATCATTCAAGATCGTTGATTCATGGAGCTCTACTTTGAGATATGGTCCAACAGCTTACAAACATGCTCATTAATTGTCCTGCAAAATTTGAAAAAATACAAGTTTTTTACTTTCAAATGCAAAAGAGAATGTGTAAGGAAATGATTTACTGGGTGCATTTAATAATGTAACTGATAACACTTGCACTGAATGGCTGCAGAACACCCAGGAATCACAAAGAGCAGAGTAAATATCTCTGGCTCATTTTCTTGTCCTCCTGTTTCTTCAATATCTGTCATAAAATATACTTATTTATGAGTGGCCACCTATAAATCTCGTGATAAGGACACTTTCCTCCAGTCTAAAGTGCTGAGATAACACGTTCATTTAAGAGACCATTTCTATCGGTGTGCTGTGTCTGTCACTGTGCTCACCCACCTTCCCTGACTCAATGTAAGGAGCATTCTACTCAAGAAATGGTTAAACCAGGAAATAACTGCAAGAAGAAACCATTTAAATGAGAAATATTTGGAACGCATGAGCATTGACAGGGTTCCTGTACAAGCAAGATTTAAAATCATTTAGGAAGAGACAAAAACTTCTGCTGTGTTTTTCAGAGAGTGCTCCCCTTGGACTTCACAAAAAAGGCATTAAACATTTATCAGATTAAAAGAAAGCAACGAAATTATTGCAAATATAAAACTAACAATAAAAATGTTAGAGGCCATGTAATTTAATTTAATTTCAATAGATAGACATTGAATGGACTTGCTATCCAGCCTGTCATCTAGTTACAGGAGCAGGAGTGGGAAAGGTTTGCCTGGGTTTTCACAAAGAAACCTTTACCAATGCATTGGTGCTACCAGCTGTGGAATTGTTCTTTAATAAATATATTTTTGGCTTTGAAAGTGCATGCAGGTTATTCATAACCTGGTTTCTACCTTAACCCACACAGTATTTAGAGGGTACCACCAATATTGATGGAACACTGACACGGGGATGTGTATATGGATAATCATTAAATAAACATCTATACAGCTTAACAAAAATTGATGCAACTCTGAGTACAATGAAAGATTTTTAAAAAAAAATTAGAGAAGTTGATTACTTTCTACATCTGTGAAACCTCAAGGAAAGAAAGTGAATAATCTCAGCAAAGGGCTGAATGTTGGGTCTACTGGAGCCAGCAGTTCATAAAATCTTGTATTTCAAATTCAGATTAACTTCTTTTACAGAATATTGAATTCTTACTTGCTTAGGGGCATCTCTATAATGTCATAAGAATGGTAGTAGGAGTTAATAGAAGAATTTTGAATCACCAGCACTGAAGAAAATTGGATCCTAGCAAGTGTATTGAATAATAAGCTGGTGAGAACATAGGAACAGGACAGAGCTTTATGCAGCTGCTACCATGCCTAGGTAATGTTAAACACATAGCAAAGAACAGAGAAGCTTTTCAAAAATTAATTAATCAACCTTCATAGCACTGAGATACTCCCTTCTGTCAAATGTTTTCTCTTGGTTCCTTTGACAGCACCTGCTTGCACAAATCACCACCTTAATCTGAACCACCCCACAGCACAAGGAAACCCCATGCACTTCACCATTCCAAACTTCCATTTCCCATGCCCTGTTTATCATATTGTCTGTAAATATTCCACGAAGACAAGGCAAGAACCAGTGGCCAGGGTCAGCCTGAGGGGAGATGATGCTGTGTTGTGGGGCAGGACAAACACGTGGTGTGGACCACAGGGAACGGTGACAGAAAGAACAGATTCAACAAAGCCATTCTGTCACGTGGAGAGAAGCCAGTGAGAAGAGACCAGAAAGCGAGTGGGGTGGTCTAGAAATGGAAAGTACAGAGAGAAAAGCTCCATGGGCTAGAGATGGGCCACAGCCTGCTGCACCAGTGGGTTTCCAGAGAAGGGGTCACCTCTGAGCTCTTAGGTCTTTTCAGAAAGCAGGAAAGCAGCTCCCACACATTCATGGGCAGCTCCGTGTCCTGCCTGACAGCGGGGCAGGGCAGCACAAGGGTTGGGGGACAACACAGAGAGACACAGCAACAGGCAATTTCCTTGGGCTGTCCCAGGAACCACATGGCTCCTGACTGCAGTCCTGTGTCAAGGTGCAATCCCAACCCTGGGGAGACCCTCTGGGATCTCCTGGTGGCCAGCTCCTCTGTGCACACCTGGTCACTCCCAGAGTTTGGTGAGGCTCCAGCACAGGGAACAAACATCCCAGGCTTTATTTCCAGCTGCCACTGAGCACTTCAAATGGGTGTTGCAGCACCAGTAGAAGCACACTCAGGGCTGCTCCGTGTTTTGGCAGCTCTTTGGCTTTCAGTCAGGTGTTGTATGCAGGGAGCAAACAGGAGCAAAGTGGAACCAGGCGTTTGCACCAGTCTCATATCATCAGGTGCAAGCTCGTGGTGCTGCTCACATATTTCTGTTCAGCTCAGGTGCTTTCCACTCAGGCTCTTGTGCCCCATGCAACTGCTGACTACAGCTCTAATTATTAGGTGCTGAATAAATGTCAAGAAATGCTGTCTGTTATTTCTGTAACACAGACTGCATGACTATGTTCCATCATTGCTTTCTATTGCTTTCCATCGCACAGTGTGATGTTGCATACAGGCTTTTATCCCCAGAGAGCTTTTTCTCATGGAATGTGCTGAGACGCTGGAAATCTACCCAAAGCACTGCTGCTACCTTTGACTTTGATACAATTAGCCACTCAGTAAAAAGGCAGGTTGGAATACACTATGAAGGGAAAAAAATACACTCAGCCCTGGGCTGATTCAGTGCTGATGTGCTTAGCTGACTGCCTGAAAAAGGGTAAGTAGCAAACCATTTCAAAGATTACTCTTTTCAAACAATAAAAAGAAAGAACCAAAACAAAACCAAAACTACCTTAAACTTGACATTTCCAAAATGATGAATCTTGGATTGAATCATGTGAAATGTCAAAATGAAGAGAAAAGGAAAAATCAATAGCTGTGCAGATGAGGCACTGTGAGGTCAATCATGCTGCACTGCCACTGCCAGGCCACCCATGTCTTTTTAATAGCAGTGCTTTCAAAGTGTACAATACCTGAAAGACACCAGAGATTAATTTGCAACACTGAATTCCCTCCTCACAATACAATTATTACACATCTTGTTTTTAGAGACTGAGGCAGAGGTGAAATAAAATGGCCCATTTCCAGAAACGTTTCTGCTGCATTCTTGAGATTGGTTCCCCAACACTATCCTCAGTGTGGGTTTATGGGATAAAACCCCAGCAGTGTGAGGATGTGATTGCTGGCACCCCAAGGAAGGTGGCTCACAGGTTGGCACTGCCCAGGGAGCAGCCAGGGGAACCCACTGAATACTCACAGGTACCCCTATGTAAGGAAGGGTAATCACCAAGTGGGAAACCCCTTGCTGTTCTAGGGAATAGAATGATTTTCCTATTAGCTGTAATCACTGGTTTTATTTAGGTTTAAAAGGCTTCTCAATTAAAATATAGCCTGGACACGGAATATTAGCAGAATTGGTTTTAATGCAGTCTTATTTACGTACCAAGGCAAAACCAAAGCGTGGTGAAACTGGAGTATTCCTGGATAATTCTTTAAGAGGAGACAGAGAAGAGAGAAGCTTTTGCTTCTTTGTTTTTTTGTTTTTTTGTTTTTTCCTAATCTGTCAGTGGGGGAGAATGTTTATTTGGAGAGAGAGAGAAAAAAAGACATTTCAGAGCAAAGAGGAGGTTTGAACTGATGTAAGAAACCAAACTTATAATGACTGATGCTAGAGACTAGTCTGTAAAGATTAATGGCATTAATTCATAATACCATGCCTAAACCTCTCTAGTCCTTCTAGGACCATATAAAATCATATATTTTTACAGCCTGAGCTGTTTTAGAGCTTTAAGATGGAGAAAAAAATGGAGACTTAATCTATAAAACACAGTTAGTGCTAGTAAAAGAAAGCTGTCTGTGAAGCTTTTCTTTTAAGTTTTCCTATAATATTTATTACCTTCTACTGCTGTTTAAAGAGGAAGTGGGGGGAAAGCATTGCTTTGAAGGATATGAGTACATTATATAAAAAACAGGTTTTCATTTGACGACTTCTTTACAGCTACAAAAAAAAATCAGCTAGCCTTTGAAATGAGATTTGTCACTCAACCACCCAGTGTAGAACTAATGCCATTGTGGTGTTGAACGACACCAGCCCGTGCCAGCTCTCTCTGTAATTACTAAACAGACCAGGGCATTTCAGAGCATGGCTGAGGATTTGTTGTTTCTCCAAATCTGGTAGCAATCTTATTCAGCTGGATGTGGCCAGTAAAGGCAAATAGGATAATATTTACTGTTTTCCTGTCAAAGGCAGGAAATCCTCTTTATCTACCAAATTCTGGTAAGAATGCTATAAAGAGCATAGTATATGTTCTCCCAGCTGGTGTCAAAGGAAGTCAGGGAAAGGGGTCTGAGCCTTGTCCTTGACATTCCTGTTCCACATAGCAGAGCTCCCTCTTTGGAAAAACAACCAACAGGAATGTGGGTAAATTTCTACCACTGTTTGTTTTTCTGATTTTATAGGGAATAAACCCTCAAACCATTAAAATGATAAAAGCATCCCTCTGCTAGTATTTATTTACTTTCTCACCAAATAAAAACTAGTTAGTTAACTATGCCCGGGGATCAGACATGAGAGAGAGTGCATAGCAAATCAAAATGTCAAATTAATTGCATGGCTCTATGGCAAACTCACAAGCAGTCCTAGCAAAGTGGTGTTTTCAACAACCTCAATTACAAGTTACTCTGCTATAGAGTCTTCTCCTTCCTATCTAACCATGCAGAGCTCTTGTATTTACAGCATTTCAGCTCTGGAGCTCACTGTAACTTATAAGATGGTTCTTAGGTTTACATTTGACCCATTTAGAAATCTTAATTTCCCTATTTAAACTCACTGACACAAGTCTGAAAGCAGAAAAACTTTCGTATCCCTGTTACAAACCCCATTTGTTCCTTTTTTGCTTATAGATTAGTATGTCTAAGTAGCAGTATAAGCATGTACCAGATGTTTGGGACTGTTAATCATACCATACATCTTACTGCATATTTTAGCATTTCATCACTGGTCTGTAAAACCAAACTGCAAGTGCCAGGGACATGAAACAAAATCCAAATCCAAGCGAAAAAACTCATCCGAATAGGGAGGGTTTTTTTGTTTTATTATAAAACTACATATTGCAGAGGCTTGCCACTTCTATCTAAATTTCGACTACTTGTATGACCCTGCTCACTGTTAGGTTAGGATTTTAGGAAAAAAGACCTCCATATTCTGCCATTTATATGCTTGTCAGCATCTCCTCAGAAGCTTCTCACCTCATGGTCAATCCCAGCCAAGCTGGACACGGAAACTGAGAATAATTTAGGATGGGAAGGACTTTGGAGGGCACCTGGCCCAACCTTTTGCTCAAAACTGGGCCCAATTAGGTCAATTTCTCAGGGCTTTGCCCACTCAAGTTTTGAATATTTCCAAAGATAGGATAGAAGTCTTCAATGTGACAAGTTTTCACAAGTATGAAGTATTTGAGCAGAGCAGCAAGCTTTTCTTAATGTCCTTCACTGAATAAAAGGCTACTCTCAAGCCTTATGGAACACCAGGCAGACCACACAGCACATGGGGCTTCCTGGGTTTGTTGTTTTCAGAAACAGGGGTTCTGCTGCGTGACAAAACCACACAAAACCATCCTAAAATCTGCATCATAGCCAACTATAACAATACCTTAGCACTAAAGCATCCCTTTAAGTGTGTATGCTAAATTATGTTACTGCAATACACAGGTAAATGATTAATTGTGAATGAAATTAAACTACAGGCTCATGTTTAACGAGCCTAAATTTTCCATCACTGTGTACAGAGAAAACAAGTTTCACAGCAGCTAAGCAATTCAAACTATGAAATTTAGTTCTTCCACATGATCTGGAGCTGGACTCTTTGACCAGGATTCATTTATTCTATTTCTCTGTGGAAAGAAAAAGTATTTAAACAATTTGGATTATCAGACATCTTAGTCTCAGTAAGAAAATCAACCAATCTCAAGGTCCGTTTCTTTTCAGATCTTCCATCCAACCATGTTTAATTCAGCCTTAAAATTGGCCAGGTGCACAACAGCCCAGCTGGGTAAGTGAACAAAGCACTGCTAAACTTATCACTCAAGAAATCCAAAATCAACTCGCTGCAAAAAGACGTGGACTGCCAATCATGCAGTTTTGTTAAAAACAAATGCAGATGTGCCATGTGACACTGCTAGGAGCTGATTTCAATATGATGCTGCCGTTGTGATAGACCGGACTTTGGGTTCAGCTAACAGAGCAGGTCTCTGGACTTAGCTTGGCCTGCTTCAGCTTGGTTAGCTGTCATGCAGCTGATCAAAGCATCTCTAATTTGTTTTAGCTTTTGCTTAGCTCTGTGTGATTATGCTTTATACACAGAGTCTGTTACTAACAGGCAGTACTGACAGGGAATTATTGTATGTTGAATGAACTATGACGACAGAATTAACTGCAGAATTAACAGGCACAAGATCACAGCACGCAGGATCAGCCGCAGGATGGTGCCAGAAACCTCAGGGCTAGAAGCAACTCAGCAATCATCAGTTACCATCTTCAGTGGAAGGCAGATTTTGGAGCTGGGACAACCAGTTCTAGAGGCTTTAATGAAAAAACAAAAGAAAAGAAGTAGCTAGCACACCTAAGATGCCCACCTGACTGGGGCCAGTTTGGCTTACTGTCTTCATTAAGAGTTCAGACAATGGGATGGAATAAACTCTCAGCACATTTGTGGTCAGTACCAAATCTGAGGGAGTGATTGGTACACTGGAGGGAAAGAGCTCCTCAAGCCTAGGATGGCTCAGGAGCGATGTTTTCGCTGCCTGCAAGCCCCAAATAGCATGGGCTAGAGATGAAGCCAGATTCTTCTCAGGGTGAAAGGATGAGAAGTGATGCTTGGAGCATGTTCCATTTTGATTAGATAGAAAGAAACATTTTTTCATAATTTAGTTGGTCAAATACTGCATTAGGTTGTCCAGAGTGAATGCAGAGAATTCTTGCAGATATTCAAAACTCAAATGTAGAAGACCCTGAACAACCTGATCTTATTAGATATGTTTTGGGCTTGATTCAGATGATCCACAGATATTGAGTCTGACCTAAATTACACCATGATCATATTATTTTAAGAATTATTATAAACCCACATTAAGTTGGTAATGTTACATATGTATTGCTATCATGGATATAGATATATATATATAAATTATGAAGGTGAGATTGCAGAGTAAAGCATTCAAACTTTAGAACAGTTTAAAATTATGGCTGGCCATCAACCAATTAAATGCTATGCATTTAAACCATGATATTATTCTTAATTGCATACATG
The DNA here is from genome assembly GCA_035222235.1 of Margarornis squamiger. Lineage (NCBI taxonomy): Eukaryota > Metazoa > Chordata > Aves > Passeriformes > Furnariidae > Margarornis > Margarornis squamiger. The sequence goes on along the minus strand of JAWWTY010000001.1, from coordinate 4,196,830 downwards.
AATCCATCATTCCACCACCTCAGTCATCATACTCAGGGAAGTTCAGTGTTTCTTATCTGGCCCCAGATCATATGTGCTGTGGCTCTGAAAAGCCATGTTCCCATTCTAGGAATCTCTAAATGCAATACCAAAATGAAGTGTCAATATTCTCTTTGTGAGGTGAATTAGCATTACTTCCTACATTTAAAAGACATGTTTCTTGCAGCATGTGCATGCTGCCTTTGGCAGAGTGAAATCTGGATTGTGGTGGGGTGCACTGTGAGTTTCCATTACACAACAGAGCAGGAAAAAATCATAACTCATGAGTTTCTGGCATACTAAACCAGCAGCACATATCACTCACTCTCCCTAGGTTCTGAAAACACCAGTTCAACACCACAGCCTTATCTCATGCCTTCGTTAGTTCCTGATGAAGCTGCTGGGCTTGATCTAGGAACATCTGATAATGGGAATTACAACAGAATAGCCTGCTTTTACACACTCCCTTGCACGCCTTAATAACCCCCTTCCTTTGTTAAAGCAGAAACACAGCATTGAGAAGCAGTGATCTAATAAAAGACACCCAAACAACAATTCAGCCCGCCGCAGCCACTCTGTGATGATTTATCTGCTGTGTGTGAAGGCAGCTCTGGGGCTAAAAAGCATGAAATGCTGACACGCCACATGCTGAGATGAAAGGGGAAGAGCAGGGGAACTCCAGACAAAGAGCAAAGGAGCAGAAGACAACAAGCAGAGAGAGCACCCAGCAGTGGGGCCAGCTGAGGGGAGCAAGTGGGGTGGGGGCACTGGCCCAAAGAGCCTCCAAGGCATCTGAAGATGGGAATTTATTTAGCAGTTGAAAACTCCAGGATGAAAAGGATAAACCCCACTATTTTAATGACATGTCAGAATAGGACCTTAAATATTTCTTTTGCTTTGAGTATTAAACAGAGATTAAGACTGTATAATTCAAGAGAGCAGACCGTGTTCTTCAGATATTGCAGGTGGCAGAGATAAAAGGAAATGGTTTGCAAGTCAAGGAGGATATGGCCCTACAAGCATCTCACCTTTGCATGGCATTTGGTGTGCTTTTGATTAAGAGCACCCTTGGAACGAGAAGATTGCATCAAGAGAATAGTCTGCAGAAATGAGAGATATCTCCAATCTTACATCATGGCAGTAAAAACATGGCTATTTTCCTTTCTTTTTTCTTGTTTAATTTAAAATTTGCTTCAGTTAGTGACATTCACACAGTAACAGCTCAATGAAAACCTTACACAAAATGTTAGCAAATGCCACTGCACTGCCTGTAGAGAATAAGGGGCTTATTGACATACCACCTTCCTGCATAAAATGTCATGATTGCAGTATTGACTAACAGCATATCAAAATAAACATCTGAAAGTCGAGGTAATGCTTGCAGACAATCATCCTGAACCACCAGCTCGGCACTTGAATAACCAAAAACCAGCCCCCATATCTACCTCCCGAAGATAGAAACTAGAAATTCGGTTCAAGTGGGTGAGGCATAACATAAAAACTCTATCAGCTTAGACTTCTGTCTTAGGCAATTTAGCTGGTGCCATTTTTCTCATTCTTTTTGCTCTCTGTCTTCAGTAAGTGTCATTCTGTGGGCATGGCAGCAAAGACTATTTCGACTTTTACTTAATCAGAGCTACTTGAGAAATCGTCTTGGGAACAGCTTGAACAGTGAAGCAATATATAAAACAATAACTTGCCTCTGCTACTGATTACTAAAACAGCATTGAAATGTTTATAAAAGTAAAGGCCATTCATCAGCAGCAAAATCCACCTTTTTACCTTATTTGTTTTGTAGGTGGCATAGGAAAGAAATAAACAAGCCACATTATAATGACTGCCATACATCTTCTCACATGGGGGTTTCCAAGTACACCAATGTGCCTTGTCAGGCTTCCCACTGACATTTGTAGTGGAGTTTGGCAGGAATTCATTTGATCAGCAGAATAAAAACCCTCAACAGGAACAGTGGCTTTGGCCAGAGTGTTTCACACTAGTATTTGGACACAGATGACAGGGGTCTGAAATTCCTTCCTGCAGGTAACACGGCATCTGCACCCACTTCATTACAGAAGTAAAAGGAAATATGGATGTTACTGCAGCATTATTTATCAGGTTTTATGTCTTTCAGGCAATACCAAAGAAGCACACATATATGTGACTATTTTCTCTGTTTCTAAGTTAATACATAGTGGTGGTTTTTTTATTATTATTACCAAATGCATCTATACAATAGAAAGTATTCAGACTCCTCAGTTGTTAACTATTTTAAATACTTCTTAATGTGTACTTTCCTAGAGCCTTAATGTTCATTGCTACATTAAAAGCTCTACAGCAGAGCCTGAGTTGCTGGCTGGGGAAGAGAGAAGTGGCAGGGTCAGATTTTAAACAGGTTCCTTGAGGTTTGTGGTGTCACTGCCAGTGAAATCTCACTCTCCTCACGCCTCTGTGCCTCAGCTTTTCCATCGATCTGCGAGCCTGAGACAAGCACACTTTGCAACACAAAAATTCACAAGTGAATGGAGACTAATCAGGTGCTGTACCAACCACAGCAACCTCACTGCGTGGGCATCCCCACGGGAGCTGGGCAGAAAGAGTGGGCAGCGCAGCACCTTCCTTGGCAGCCACCACAGGGTTGCAAACTGGCTCTGACAATTTGAAAACTGAATAATTGAAGTCTGTGCCTCCAAGTGTCATTTATAGGCTTTTTTTCTTTGTTTTTTTTCTTTAAGAGCTCCTGCTGTCCTCTAAACAAACAGCTTTTTTTATAAGTGCTGGGGCAGTCACGGGTACCTGTATATTTAGGCAGGTTAAATATGGGCAAAAACAAGAGCTCGTGTCAGCCCCAGCTCTGTCTCCTGCCCATAAAAACATATTACTTGAGGTCAAGTATCACAGAATTGCTCAGCTGCTCAGGACAGACTAAAGCTGCAGTCCAGTAAGTCACCTTTTCCAAAGCAGAGGATTTTTCCCTTTGCACAGGCTGGTCCATAACCCACAGCACCTTATAAAATGGCCTGAATAACTTCCCACAAATAACTTTCCATGGGATCAGCCATGCAGACAAACCCCTCTCTGTGGAATGGCCCTTGCTGGCTGTGTCTCTCTTTAGATGCTGAGGCACCATGAATACTTCCAAATATGTCCACATTTCCAAAGATCATTAGCTCTCTTTTATGGCTGGTATCTTTCATGGCAGATATAGGCACACTGAGATGGGTCAAACAGTCAAGTGTGAATTAAATTACTTTTTCTTTTATTGCCTGACATCAGTAGCTAACCCAGTTTTAATCTGAATAGAGATATCAGCAATTATTCAGTTACTATGCTGAATAAACCTGAAATGCTAATTCATCTTTTTCTTTTTAAAAAAAAAATAAATATTTTAATGAGAGAGGTATCACTTTTTCATTGCCTAAAAGAAGATTCTCCATCAAAGTTACTGTCTCTCACTGCAAGGGCAAGGCTCTTTTAGTTGGAATTTAATCTTAATTCAACTTGGATTCTTCCTTGTAAAGGATTACAGGAAACCAACCTGATTACATATGAAGTAAAAATGAAATAGGAAAGATAGAATCTCAAACCAGGCTAAATCCTACCAAAATTTATGCTCCTTTATGCCCTTGAAGCAGACAGATATGGCAAGGAGGAAAACAAAAAAATCTATTTTTTTCCCTATTGTAAATATATTTTTGTGTCTACATGGTACAGCTGCACCTGTTCAAAAAGCTGAACCTCTGAAAACACGAGATGCATTCTGGAGGAGATTTTCCAAGCACTTTCAAACTGCGGACCTCACATTTTTTCTCTTGGCTCCTGGGAAAGAACCTCCACTGAACAATTTGCCTGGGTCTGATGACAGGGCTGACTTTTAATGCTCAAAGGCAAAGTGCAAATCAGCTCCTGCTACAGGGGGTGAAAATTGAGCAGCAACGGTGAGAAAAGCAAATTCTGGCTAGATGGGAATGTGATGAAAAACTAAGAAATAACCCTCACACCTGCCCCATCATCTTAGGAGTTATTCCTGCAAGCTAAACCTTTTGCCAGCAGGGAATTTGGGTGTGCAGAGGCACCCTGGGCATCCTCAGGTGGGTGCATCCGCGGAACTCCAAGGGTGGAGATTCCACTTGCCTGGGCAACCTGTGCCAATGCTTGGCCAGACCCACAGAGAGGAAAAAGTGTTCTTTAATGTTCAGACAGCATCTCCTGGCTTTCAGTGTGTGCCCATCAACCCTCATTCTGTCACTGGGCACCTCTGAAAAGAGCCTGCAGGTATTGCAAATCTGCATTTATTTTTCATCCCACAGAGCAGCCTGTCTTAACTTAGCAAATGCAGATAATAATTTAAGCATCATTATAGTGCATCCTGAGGAGAACAGACTGCGAAATGAGAGCCAGAACGAGTGCTGATGACTCATTTGGCCCCCACTCATTTCCCAAATGTGTTTTTAAGGCCTCACATCTTAACTTGCAAAAGAGAAATAAGTTCAAACAGCAACACTATTAAACTTGAAAGAATTTTGCTTGCAAGAAATCTATTTCATTAATATGAACAGAAAAGAAGCAGGGACATGGATTTTGAGCTAAATTACTAATAAATGAGAAGTACAGTTAACTGGAAAGTAAACACAGGGAGGGGAAAATTCTTTCTCCATTACAAGTTGCAGCTTAATTAACTCCATCAGTATTGCCCATGTAAAACACAACAAAACTGGCTGCTGTGCAATTTTGCAGCAAGATACCACTGTCTTTCTTTCCTCCCATGCAGAAACTTGTGCTGGAGGGGAAAGGACAGAACTAACTGCATAACCAAAGAGGATGCCTGTGATCAATTCATTGAACATCTACAAATAGTTCACACACCTGGGTTTCATGCATATTTTATTCTGAGTAACTCAGTGATGCTGATCACAAAATACCTTTGTTTCCTTGAATTGTTACAGAAATTAAATCTCATAAAGTGTTGGATCACTAAATGAACATGGATACTGACACTGCCCTTTTCTGGGTCAGCCTAACTTAGTAGTAGCAGTAAAAGTGAAATATTTTTCTTCACTTGTAACATTGATTAGAAGCTGTCTACCTAAGTCACCTCCCAAGAATGATTATTAAAGAAATAGCTATTTAACTCCCTGCAGGAGTTAAACATCTCAGAATATCTCAGAAAAATTAGGTCAGAAAAATTAGATTTTCTTCAAAAAATTATTCAGCAAATGCAACAAACATTTCCAAATAATTTGTGTATAAAGATAGCTACTGTGGAATAATTTATTGTGCAGTAGCTATTCAGGTGATTTCATGTAGACAAGCTATTACCTGTTCTTCCCTTTAGCAGGATGAAGACACATCTTACATCCCAAACTTTCCTGAGTCACTCCCAAGGAAATCTGAAGAGCCTCCTAACTGAGTAACCCTCCTGGTAAGTGATGGAATCCCTGCCATGGATGTCCCTGGGCCCTTTGCTCTCAGGGGCTTTGTAAGCTGCTGCACTCACAGCGATGGAAAGGATACTCCAAGAAGGCAAATGTTCCCCCACTTTGAAGGAAGAGGTGCCTGCTGTGTTGTGTTGGCCCTTTACTCCCTACCAGTTCTGTTCTGCTTTTTTAAATTATTTTTAATTTATAGTCGGTGTTGGGTACAACCTTCAAGGCAGACGTTTACTTTGAATATTTATGGAACTTGCATCTTGGGAGGGAGGAGAGGAAGGAAGTTTCTTTAGTCCTGTCACTCTCTTTCCATCCTCTGAAGTGCTCATTTGTTGCTTTACCTGAGCAGGATTTGCCAGCCCAAAGAGTTTCTTGTAATGCCAGCTCTCTCAGCTCTCTGAAGGATGTTACTGTCTGTGGTGGAGCTTCACAAGGGCTTGTTTGCTGCACATTAACAGGCAGATTGTCTCAAATACTCTGCTCTTCTCATGGCTTTGTCAGCCCAAAAGACAGCATGCATTCCCTTAGCTCTGACCATGCCCTGCCCCTTCAGCAGGTTTGGGAACAGCAATGACTTGTTGCCCCGCACTGATTATTTAGTTGGCCAGATGATGCCTCCAAACGGTTTTAGCACAGGAGAAACACCAGCTGGGGGCTTGGCAAACAAAGGTAGATTTTCCCAGCCTTAGCTCTTCTGCAAAGATTATAAACACTCCGACCGGCAATGTGGGACAATTTGAGCCTAAATGGCAGGAGAGCACATGCTGCTTTCAATACTTACAAAGGTACAGGTTATCACTGTTATTTTTCTATTCCAGGAGCAGAGCCCCTTCACTGACTTGGAAAAGTGGGCTGTGGAAATTTGTAACACAGAGACACAGGGCTATAGTGAGCATTTAAACAATTGTTTTGAATCACAGCCTTCGTGATGTGTATGAAATTTAATGGCAATATAATGTTTAATATTCAAAGAGTTATGATTTCTGGACTAATGATTATATAATATTATTAGCATCCCGTTATGTGAAGCTTTTAATTCATATAATTAAAAGATTACTCTAGCAAAAACTTAGACTACAAACGCACTCATATATAAGCAACTAAAATAAAATTGTAAATATGGGTAAGTGTATACATCTTCCCTCAGCAGTTTTGTAAAATTTCCGTGTTTCAGACACATCTTCATAACACTGGGAAATCAAACTCGGGAAGAGCCATGTGGTCCCCAGAATAAAGTCAGGCCTATTGCAATATCCTGCATTTTGAGCCACTAAACTATACTTTAGTAATGCTGTTCTGCTGCTGTCGTATTTTCAGAACTATTCAGTTGTGTTTTCACCTGTTTTATGGGATGTCCATAAAGACATTTAACAAAACTGGTGTTTCCAGAGGTCAGGCTTCCCCCTTGCTGGTGAACACTAGCACTTCTATTCAGCCAGCAAGGTTTTTAGCCAGCAAATGAACTCAGAGTGTTTCACTTTGTACCTCCTTCCAGCTCTTTGGGCACGCAGCTGAAATGCAAATTTAACTTATGGGGCTGGACTACCAACCACATCCTCTGAGGAAACGTCCTATTGAGCAGGAGCAGCGGGATGGTGGGCGAGGGAATTCTGTCTCCACGAAAGGATTCAGCGTGTTTTTCCACGGGAGGAGTTAAATTCCATGCAACTTAAGTGGAATAGGCAAAACTATTCATATCAAATCTGACTGGGGCACCAAGCACTTTGTGACAGATCTACAGCTCTGTGACAGCCTTTGTCTTTCTTGTCAAAGTGCTGTTGGTCCAGCACCCTGGAACTCTGCAGCAGGACGTCCTGCTGATGTAGCTCTTCATCCTCCCTCGAAACAGGCGGTTCTTTGCTCTTCAACCCTTTCTTTGTCTGAAATGGCTCTTCCAAATGCCTTTTCAAAATGCCTTTTCTAGGCCACACTAAGTTCTCACCCCTAGAAAGTTTCCCAGGGATTATGTTTTCATTTGCCACATCTCAAACAATTTGGGATGCTTGTTCGTAGCAGACCTCTCTGTTGTGAAGACACAACCATTACATTTTTTACTGTTCACAAGGAGAAAGTCACATATCCTAACAGCTGTGGTGGAAATTTGACAGTTTAAAAGTCCATCCAGCTTAAAGGATAGGACTTGCTTAGAAGGCTTTAGAAAGCCTTCTACTTAGAGCTGCATTTTAAAAGCCATAAAATGTACTTTTCTCATGAGCCAAGTTCAAATCATTCCATTTCTAGCCAATGCTCACACATATAAAGGTCAGATATAATTTTTTCAAAACTCTCTGAACTTGTCCAGACTTTATATGACCTATGTATTGCTTAATGGTGACAACTGTAGCACATTTTATAATGAACAGCAAGATAGAACTTAGTTCTTTTCAGAATCTGAAATTCAAATTCTTTGTTCTGACAGGAACATGATTTTTCTGAGCTCGGCTCTTCTCCACTGATCTTAGTGAGAGTTCAACACAGGGAACAGTACAGTATTACTGCTTTAAAAATTAATTTCGTTTAATTTTCAATCCTGTAGGAATTATGAGATGTTTTCATAAAAATAACTCAGCGGTGATCTTTTAATCTCTTGTTCTGTTTTTAGTACTTATGACTGTGTTAAAATGAACAATCATTTGCAAGACTGGTACCACTTTAATAATGGCTTAAAATGATGGAATAGAATAGCATAAAAACTGCAAAGAACATGAAAATATATGCACTGACTTCGGAGCAATTTTTAAAATTGCTTCACGCTAGTGAATTTCTTCTCCCTAAGTCAAACATCAGCCAGTGGAGGCATTGGAAGGAAAATGGGCTAAATGACCCTGAGGCAGTGTGGGCTCAGGATATTTGGCCCCCCGAGCAAGCACAGAAGCTGCTCAGGCTTGGCACAGGGCTGCCAGGAGGAAGCACTGTGATGAAAAGGAGATTCCCAGAGGAGTTGTTGTGTTTGCACCACGCTGCAACAAAGGGGAGAAAAGGAATGAGAGAAATCAGCCAGGCCATATTGATATTTGGCAGAGAGCTGCCACCTGTGTTGGTCATTTGAGTTAAAACCCAACAAACTCATCCAAGATATCACTTCTGAGGGCACTAATAAGGGTTTGTTACTAACACACATTCTGCTTTGGTTATTGTGCTGGTTTAAAAGCAAAGCAGCGGGAGAAATGAACCCAACTCAAGAGAGACTGCAAGTCAGAGCTCCAATTTACTACAAGGATTACAATAAATACAGTGATACAGAGGAAAACTGGGTTTAACCCATCAAAACCCAGCTGTATAACCCAGCCCCATGGGGCACGGACAGAATGGAGCTCATCAGCCCCTGTGCTGAGCACCACGTGGGCCCCCTGAGGGCAAAGCAAAAGGAAAGGAAAACCTGATGGTGAGGATGATGGTCACAGTGTGGTCAAGAGTGGCAGTCGTGGGCCTGTTGAGGTTCTGCTCCTCCTCTGGACGCCACCAGTGGTACCAGAAGTCCTCAAAACCCAAAGATTAAATATGCCCAGGTTCAGATGGGAGTGCCCAATACCTCTCCCAGGGTGGGGAGTTTCACAATGGGTGATTTAACTCTGTGAGTCATGGCATATTTTGGGAATCTTTGATGGTCTAGGTCTGTGCTATCCCTCCTAAAAATATCTATTTACTTTGCACCTCTCGGCATTAGTTTGTTTAAATGAAAGCATGGATGGCTTGGGGAAATGTGTAGGACTTCACAGAGCCTTCATCAGGCATCTGTAGCACTTTTTTATTAAGAATGGCATATTAGTGAGGCTGTTCCTTGAGGAGATATTGAATCTTCTCCATTATTGCAATGTGTCTTCTATAAGTGCTTGCATTCTTGCAGTATGACAGCTAAAAGACATCAGCTCGGAGTCACAGTGTTTTCCTTTCTCTGTTCAAGATGTACACATCTACAGAAGATGAAAAGCAGCGAAGGATCACACCCTAATTTCCATGTGTTTTATTGCTACTTTTCCTTCTGGCTGAAACCAAGTGTAGCTGTAAGTACACAGCCTGAATCATTCTCTATCAAGTGAGAATATCCAGCAGTAACATTAGAGATGGATTAAACTACCCAAAATGACATTTTTAGCAGTACAGCTCCATCTTCTACGCAGAAATAAGTGGTAGTAGTAAAGCAGTCTCAAGGATAAATATTCCTGTCTTAAAACTGTGTTTTTTCTTCAGCATTAAGCAACATACAATTAAAAACTTCTTAATTGTGGCTACCACTTAGACAGCTGATAGGTCAGGAAAACTTTTGCTGTCTCTAAGATTAAACAATCACTTGTGCTCATTCTGATAATTGTGGTATACCACATTAATCACCATGTGGGATTTTGCTGACAATCCTTTTGATAAGATGCTGAAAAGGGGTTTTCACCATCAGCTTTTCTCTTCTCTTTACCACCATGCCTACAGCAACACCTCTCCAGCTATCATCTTATCTCATGAGGCCAGTAAGAATCTGAATAAGATACCTCAATAATAAATTCAGACACTTTTTAATCAGTACTGAATCAATGCCTAAGTTACTATGTGCATTTAATTTCATTTAATTTGAGAATGTATGTTATTCCCACTTCTGTTTTCCCTCTCCTTTATTTTCTGCAAACAGCTATGTGATACTTCCCACGTGGACCCTGCTGCGTTAACTTTGACTTGCTTTAGGATCTTTTTCCATGAGATTCCCATTGTTAAGCTGAGTGTTCCTTCTCAGGATTGAGAGCCAGGCTCTGTTTTGTGGCTGTGTCATTTGTGTACGGACAGCAGCTGGTGGTGCAGACTGAATGAGCACACAGAAGGGATCACATCCTTTTCTCTCCATGCATATTCCTAAAATCACTATTGCTCTGGCCATCTGCCCAATGTACTTCTCCATCAGACTGCCTTCTTAGTTTCTGGTTTTGTAACTACTTTATAACTGTGCATGTGACATTGATACACTCTGAGGAGCCAGGTTATGAAAAATTAAGCTCTGAATTGCTGAAATATGAATATGGAAAATGGTGCCTTGTCTCTCATGAAAGGCAGTAAACAAATCAGCCTACAATTCCTCATAATTTTGGGATATTCCCTCATGTCAGCTGCACTAACGTTTGCAATCTTTGTCTGCATTATTAAGTTTTCTTTCTTAGCTTCCATTTTAATTGAGGAAAAAGTTTCCATCGGGGGGGGGGGGGGGGGGGGGGGGGGGGGGGGGGGGGGGGGGGGGGGGGGGGGGGGGGGGGGGGGGGGGGGGGG
>JAWWTY010000001.1:4169107-4185905 GCA_035222235.1 Margarornis squamiger | reverse complement strand
GAAAATGTTTCCATCAGCCCCCCCCCCCCCCCCCCCCTCTATTTTTTCTCAAAGAGAAATTGCAGCCTATGGAACATTCCCCCTTTTCCACTGTGGAGGGGAGGATGTACTAGTGTTCATTTCAGTTTTCTATTAGCATAACTTTTCCTGTGCAAAACATCCTCAAAGGCCTGAAGCTCCAAATACTTCCCCAACCCGATAGCATCCTAATGTGCTCTTGTAATGGCTTCTGGAACAGGTGGCTAATAAATTAACCAGAGGTATGCAATCTATTATTGACTGGCATCATTCCAACCACATAGCTCTCCAATGACAGCTTGTTTCATGGAAATTTTATTGCATTGAAGGTTCCATTTGTTACCCAGAGACTTCCTTGTAAATGGAAAGAAAATGCAAATAATATTTTCTACTTTACACAGAATAATGCTTAAAAAAGAAACCTAAGCAAGCAGTATTTTCCTCCAGGCCTTTTATACGGTAGGATGTTAACTAGCAAAGGAAGTATGTTAAGAACATAAGTAGCCTGGTAACTGAACAGATAAAAGTATAAAAAGCTATTGGTGCTTTTTCACAGGACTAAACAGAGCAACTCTGCAGCAGATTATGAATTTCTGCTCTAGCAGAGCTCCCAGTTACTACAAATTTATCTTAATTTTACCAGATTACTGAGTACATTTTAATTTCCCTCTTCCACTGAGCCAAATGGCCCCTTTCTTACAGATCTCTGCTCTCTTATCCCATCCACTCCTAAATGAGCAGAGCAAAGGCATCTCTGCTAAGTCCTCTGCTTGTTTGCTCGTGGTCTGAAGCCAGAAGAAGAATGCTACCAGGGAAGTTATTCTGCAAAAATGGATTCTTATTCACCAAAGACAGCCAAACTGTGTCCCTCCAATTCCTACCTCACCTGGCAGGATTGTTTCCTCACAGAAGTCCCTGCAGCACTGGAGGTAAGGCAGGAAACAGGGCCATCAGGTGTGTCCAAAGCATGCACAAGGACAGACCCACAGAGCTGGAGTCTGATAGATAAAGTTCCAAAGGAGCATAGGACTAAGAAAAGCTGCATATTTTCAGAAGTAACAGAAAATTGAGTCTTCCCTTGAAGGCGGGAGTAAAAGTCATTTGTCTAGAGAGAAAATGAATTAGAGATCAGTATTCCAAGCATGCATTGTGTAACTCATGTAGTTTTGGTTTGGGTGGTTTTACATACTGTGATTGACTTATACATATGTCAATTTTCTAACTTTAATGCCAAAGGAGACAAGGGGATTGACACTTTTTTCCTGTAATACAGCTGAGCAAATACATTCTTCTGAATTTATGATTTCCTTTGTTAGTTCTTTCTACCTCACAGTCCTGTTCCAATAAATCTGATGGACAGTGCACTAAAACCAATTCAAATATTTCCATAGATAGACCTGTCTTGTCTTTTACCCATTATCTTGTTATTTACTATTCCATTATCTAATTCTGGATTTGGGAAAAGAAAAAAATCTTTCTGTTATGAATTGTAGTTATTGATTCTGTATTTCTCTCATTGATGTTTATATGCTGATCCCCTTTTAAGAACTATTTTATTTTCACAATAAATACAGCAGTTGAAGCATAATATTTAGTCATTTATAGAAGAGGCAGTTGTTTATAAAGACAACAAAAGTCTGCTCCTTTCTTTTTTGTAATCACTGATAAGCATACGCAGAGAAGGGATATATTGAGAGATATATTTGAATTCATATTTTAAAAGTAAATAAAGAACAAAAATCAAGCACTGCATTTGTTTTTTTCTAACAGGCATCCTGCAAGTGAATATCAGACAATTCTGTGAGAGACCTTTGTGAGTGTTTTGCAGCCTCTGCCAGTGTTACAGAGATTTGGCTTGAGAGTTTCTGTGCAGAAGGCTTTGTCAGTCTGAGGTCCAACAGCAACTTCTCCTCTCCTCTGGAGGATATCATAGGATATCTCATAGGATATCATGCTGATAGCCATGGGATAAGGCACTGGAGCCAAGATAAGAAGGATTGCCATCCAAACTGGCCAACTGCAGCCCACCAAACCCTCTGGCCTGCTGGCAGCTGCTGGAGTGTTCTGTATTTGCAGTTTGCCCTGGGTTTTACCTCATATGCACACAGAAACCAGAAACCAGGACAAACCCTGTCCTGTTGCCACTTGTCCCCTTCCTCACAGAGGAACTAGGGTGAGGGGATGGCTGCAGGAGCAGTTTGGGCACATCCAAGAGGGAACCCATCCAGTGGCCTCCTCACTGGAGTGCTGAGGGCAACACCACAGAGGGACCTGACCCTGATGGCAAACACACCGTCTGGGGTTTCACTAAGCGAGTCTCTTCACAGCACACTATGTAAAAAAAAAATAAGAAAAAAAAGAAAATCTGACATCAGCAATGAAATTTGCCAAAATTAAGCCATGAGGAATGCTGTAAGGTGGCACAAATAAAATAAGGAATGCTGAAATGTAGCACAATTATTCTTAAAGATGTTCTACAGTTCACAAGTCCTGTTCTGTGGGAACAGGAAACCTTGTGTTCCAAAGATGAGTTCTCTTTTGAGTTCTTTTTATCTGCCTCCCTCCTGCCATTGCTTTTCTTCTTCTGTTCAATGTGCATACAAGTTGGATAATCACGATGACTCTTCACTATTTTGTCTTTATCAACAAAAACAAAGGCCAGCAAAATGGGCTTTGCCAGAGAAAACTCCAGCCAAGCTTTGGCATTTTCCTGACTTCCCTTGTATCCTTTTGTTACTCTTTTGAATTTGGTTATATTCTAATTACAGCATATTTTTGCATGAAGTTGAGATGTGGTGCATTCCCTGTTTTATTTCCTGTCATTTGTTTACAGGGTGGCAAGAACAAACCAAGTGTTAATAACTATGAACTTACTAATGAGGCAGTAATGCTGCCAGTTGCACTGAGGTTTAGAAATTATTTTAATGTGTGAATTTAGGTTTATTCTGCATGATTCCTTATCAGCACTTTTGTTTTACGTAGATGAAATTAATTTTTAAAGCTTAAATTTCGTTTAGGCATATCACTTGAATTTTTTTGGATTTAATTTCTGCTTAGAGACCACACATTTTTTTTGGACTTCTGGCTCTTTCCATAATTATAAAGTCTACTGTAACAAGTCTTTCTGACAGGAAGGTACAACACCAAATATTTTTGTATGATTTACTAACCAATGTGTAATTACTGTGGAAGTTCTTTATCCCAAGGAAGGAGTCTCTATTTCATTCTCCTTCTTAGAAGACACAAAGGAAAGCTTAAATACTTAGATGGTCAGTAAGATTTAATTATTCTGCTGTTCTTTTCCATAATTTGTCCTTTTGGGCTAAGAAATACAGACCTTCTCTACTATCTCAGCACAATGAAATGGCCCAAAAATGAAGCCAGGGTATAAATGGTAGGTTGGCTCATGCAATCTCACTTGTCTGCTTCCCCTCTCCCCCTTTTATAATTCTTTAATTACTTGCTCATCTCATCTTTCAAACCCTAAATATTGGCTTCATGAACCCACTTTTTATTCTCTTCATTTGCTTGTTGTGCCTTCTGGGAGGAACTTCTCCTCTCATTCTGAGCCACTGGGTGCTACCAGTAAGAACAGCTATTCACAACTATTGTATAAAACACTTGGCAAATCTATCAGATGGCATTATTGCTACATTTATCAGGTTGACATTTAAATTGTCTTAGCCTGTTTCAGTACAGTAGCATCAGAAAATTTCGGACTGCAAACAGTACAGATGAAAGTGCAGAAAACAGTGCAGGATGTATTTGAAAATTGTTAAAATAATAGGATGGAGTAAAAATTGTTTGCATTGTTTTTAGGCAAGGGAAGCATTTCTTCTGAAAACTACACAAAAATCAAATAGTGGTGGGCTATGTGTCTTGGAACTTGATAAATCACTTATAAAATAATGTTGAGGTTATCCATTACTTTTCTTGTCACTGCACTCTCCCACCATGGGCTATTTCTCCCCCACTGTGAGGAACTGGCACCTCAGGCAGCTCTGCTCCCTTTATTGTGTAATATCAGCAGGAAAAACTAGAGAAGAGCCATCAAAATAAAAACAAACCCAAAAATACAAGCCTCCATCAAGTTAATGACATGAGTTAGACTTTTTTATATCTATACTTTCTTAACTTTATGTGGCCACGTGAAATGATAGTGACTTAATTCCATCTCTCATAAGCTGTCACTAGCTAAGGGTAAATGCTTAACCAAGTACATCTAAAACAGGCTGGATGTATGAACAACAAGAGGTTGTTTTAAAGTAAATAAATATTTTCAAAGGGATAAAATCTAAGAAATACTGTGAAATACAGCACACTTCACTTCAGATGATGATCTTGTAACTAGCAAATAGTTCTTGAATTTTACTCTGGGTTCTACGATAGTGATAATCGCCAGAAAAAAATTAATTACTGGATTAAGGGGACAATTGACCTGATCTGGTATAGCACATTTTCCACACTAAATTGAAAACAAGGTGAAAATTATAATCATTATTGTTACAATGATTATCATTACAATTATCTCCATTGTCAGGAAAGTCCTGGAAATCATGAAGTTTGGAACTTTCAGAAGAGGAATGATTGCTTTATAAATACAATTATCTTTGTCCAGCATATTTGCTGTCATGAGACATTTACTTCTTTTAATCATATATGCACAGTTCATTTATCAGGAAAAATTGCCAGAAGGAAATAGAGGTTTCTTCATCTCTCAGTGCAGACATGACCTATTGCCACAAAAAATTGCAAAATAAAAGAAATTCTGGGACCCAACCCCAAGGTAAGCAAAAGGCAAAACCCTCCCTGACTTCAGCAGTGGCTGAAACCATATTTTCATTGTTTGTTGTCAGTTATCTTTTCTGTATTTCTAAAACCATTCCAGACTTACTCTTTGAGAATCAATGCACAAGATTAAAAAGAAAAAACCCAAACCCCCCAAACCAGCATGACTCAATCATCCTGTATATTTTGCCTAGCTAATGACTGACACTAAAAGGGTTCATAATTGCTAAAAAATGAGAACCCTTTACTAGGGCATGATGCGAAATCCCTGTAAACAAAGAACCATGACAGGCTAGAGCTATGGGTGATATTGCTTTGGTTTCTTTTAACAATGAACACATCCAGCAATTTATTTATCAGCCCGAATTGGGAGCCCCTGTTACTGACATTTGGCAGAGCCATGGCTATAGAATACACAGCTTCTCAGACCTGTCATTTAAAAACCCTGCAATTTTAAGTGGCCCCTCCATCATGTCTAACACCTAATTATCTTGTCTAAGTGGTTTTGCCAGGCTAGAAAGAGAAACAATTAGCACGAAGCCTGGTGAAGTTAAAAAGTTCAAAAAGTGATTCCATTAGAAGAAAAGAATAGAGCTTTGGCCCCTACATGAATGCTTAAGTTAAAGCTATGGTTTCAAATTCTTTTTTTTTTTTTTAATCTATTTCAACTACTCAATTAGTATAATTTTTTGGAAATATTCATTATAGCCAGTGAGATGAAAAATCAATTAGTCACAGAGCTTTGCTCAGGAGGCTTAAGTGGTGATAAGCTGGGAAATCATGAAAACCCATGAAAATGTTGTAGTTTACACAGGCAGAAACAGTGAAGGCTTTCCATATTGACTTGGGCTGTGAGGCGTGTTCTGAACTCACACATCCTCTCAAAATGATGCCCTTTATTCTATTATTTTTTGACGCTTGTCTACTTTCTGATTTCTATACTCTATTTCCTAAAATCTTGTGTGGTTTCAGCTATTCCCTGCTCAACTTGGTGCCTTTCTCAGCCCACAGCTCCCTCCCATGGCAGGGGGGCTGGAACTGGATGATCTTCAAGGTGCCTTCCAACCCAAACCATGCTCTGATTCTCTGATGAATTTCCAAAGTGTGCATTTTGGCACATGGATTTGTTACAGCCCTTTAGAAAATAATATGTAAGCATAAAAAGCCACGAGAAAATCAATTGTACTCTTCATTGCTTTATGGAAAACCTGAACCAGTATTTAGGAGAGAGAATGCTCATACCTAAAATCTCCTCTGCCAGCACATTTGGCTGAATCAATCATGTTCCAGAGCTCATTTCTGACTAGCAATGTTGCAAATGCCAATAGAAGTACAAGTCTCCAGCCACTCCATTCCATCCCTCAGACTCCAATGCTTCTGCCTTTAGGCACACAGGAGCTTAATTAAACACACCCCACTGAAAGTGCTGAAGCCCAAACACACCCAGAGAGCTGGCCACTTCAAATTCACAATAAAGATGTGTTATCTCCATATGATTTTATATGTTCTCCAATTACAGCAAACACTCAACAGAAAATTGGGTAGCTGAACTCCAGGCTTGAATATCGTATTTTCCTGAAAGCAGAAAAGCCATTTCTTAGGGCAGGAAATGTTGGGGTTTTTTTTTCAAATACCTCTAGAATTACTTAAGCTTGGAAGTGTATGAAAGCCATAACTGGGGCTTCAGAAGGGAACTACTGCAAGCAAACTGACTTGTAAAAAAATACAGCAGGTTTTCAGGAAATAATACATTTTCAGTTTGCACAGCAGAAAGTAGGAAACTGCTGTGTAAATTTATATACAGTATGCAGCAGCTGGAACAGAAAAACCAACAGGGAAAGCTGCTTCTTACAAGAGTCTTGCAGCAAGAAATATGTCTTACGTTTAGGACATATTGGGCACGTTGTGCAAACAAAACAAAGTATTTCTGAAGAACTATAAAGAGAGCAGTTTGTACAGGATTATTTTTCCTATCCCAAACTGCCTTTCTCTTTGCCCTTTTATTGGTGAGGCACTTCAAATTTTAAATAAAAATTGAATGAATGCTAGTGAGCATTAATGCAGGACATATGAGGATGGAAACCAGCAACAATCTGTTCTAGAAAGCAAAATTGTGTCTTCCAGCAAAGGTCCCTTTCTGAAGGGAACTAGCCTGTAATCCTTCTAAAGCATATAGGCTCATACAAGTAATTAAGGGAATAAATGCCTGTACAACACATTCCCAAACTAGAATTTAGCATCTGCAATAAAAATGTTCTTTTAAAACCCTGGTTTGAAATGAAAATTGGACTGCCGACCTGACCTGAAGAATTCCATCCAAAATAAGATTGATGGGAAAAGATAACACTCAATGAAGAATTCCATCCAAAATAAGATTGATGGGAAAAGAGAACACTCAATGAAGAATTCCACTCTCTCCTTGAACACACGCGCACCTGAGCATGGTAAGGACCCCAGGAGGGCTGGCAAGACTTGAAGCAATGGTAGCAACAGTCCTCGTACAGGAGGAGGGAGAATAAAATCAACAAAATAGGAAGTGATGTGGTGCATTCTGACTCCTGAGGCTTTTGCTACTGGGCCATACGTTGGAGACCTCACTCACCACTAATCTGAGCATTCTGGGTCTAGGAATCAATGTGAACATGGCAGGTCTATCAGAACTGCCACAACCTCCACCCTGCAGCATATGTGAAAAACCAAATGTGGTGAGCTCTTTGCTCTTTGGGGTATTTCTATTTCTGTGTTTAGGAACATAAGGATGTCATTCAGTGCCTTCCCTGGCTGCTTCCTTTCTCACAGCTTTGTTTCCAGAGCTTCAAGGTGCCCAACTGAGTGACTCCCAGGTAATTCAAGAGCACAGAAAATGGGCTCTGATCATTTTGAAGCCAAGAGCTTTTGGCTCTACTAACTTTAACTTGCACAGTCACACAACACTGGCATATGCAGAAAGCTTCAGAACTTCACAAAGGCCTGGATTTCGTGGTGGGGAAAGGGACTGCCTTGCCAGCTCTGCTTCATGGAGTGCTCTGTGTGCCTGTAGGAGAACAGGAGGTAAGGTTTCCCTGTTTGCATTGCTGTGTTCTCAAGCATCAGCCCAGTCCTGGGGACGTGCTGTTTTCAGGACCTGAGGAGCTGGGGGGCTTCACCTTGTCTTTCAACTGATGACAAGCACAAGAAAATATTTGTGTATGAGAGCAGAAATTGAGACCCTTGCTGGAAGAGAAATGTACCCTTGGTTTAGCGTAAATCACCTTAAATAGTTTTCTGAAAGGACAGCAAATATAACGCAGAAGTTGGGTTTTTTTCAGATTTCAAATGACTTATTTCAACTGGATTCAAACCAATTCCTAATTAATGAAGTCCTAACTTAAGTTAGTGCAAGCCAAGTTCATTTGTACATATATATATGTAGGAAAGAAATAGATAAAACTTGTGTAAAGTCTTTTATCCAAAGCCATAGCTGGCTAATTGCAGCCTTTCACTTCTTAATAGATGATATCTCTATGTTTTTGTAGAAATACTCTATTTTAAGATAAAATGATTTGTAGCATAAGTAGCAAGACGGGTATAACTTCTATTCCTTCAAATTTGTGCATTCCCTCTGATCTCTATCAGTCAAAGACTCATTTGCAGTGGTGCAGCATTTGTAGTTTTTCTTTAAAAGCCTTTTGCACCTGAGGCAGCTAGATGAATATCTCACCACTTTATGTACTACCAAGGGCCTTTTCATAATACTAGCAAGGAAGCAAGACCTTGCTAGAAAGAACAAAATACTGATTAGTTGGGAAATAGTCCCACTGATACCCAAACCAGCATTAAATCAGGAACTTTAGATTGTTGCCCAGTGAATCCCTGACTATTGTGCATAGTGGGCACAGAGTGAAATGCATGAGAGACCCCTTGAGATGTGGAGCTTGGCTCTGGTTTTAAGGTCACACTCTCCTAATGAGTCATTGTTCCTGCTGGCTCTTGCTGCCACTAACCCAGCTGATAGCAACTCTACTATCTAGTCAGAAGTGAGAGAGATGTATGGACTGACCCCACCAACCTGCAGCACAGGTAGAGGAATGGCTTGTGCATCTTTCAATTTGCTCTTCCATTTTTAAGCTGGCAAAAGTGTCCTCAAAGCAAAGTCACCTTCACACACACACACACACATACACACACACACAGAGCCATTGCCACAGTTCTTCCCAGCAAAGGCCCATTTTCAAAATCAGACTAATTTTTATTAGTAGGTTTTTATTTTTGGTATGTTAGATAAGATCACTGCAGAGTAAAAAAAAATAAATATATGTTTTATGATGACTTTTGCAAGCTAGCAATTAACTTCCTGCCTACTTTGTCACACTTAATTTCAAATGAAGAATGCAGCAAAGTTTAGAGCTGCGGTCATGGCATTTGTGTTTGGCTGAGGCAGTGGTCACTCACAGTCTCCATTTATCACTTTTAATTTAAACTCCCATGCCAATGATTTTCCTTCTTAAAGCTCTGACTGGCATTTATAGATTTCAAAATCAAAGGGAAAATAAGCTACAGTTAAGAATTCAAGCCCTGAGATCAATGAAAAGCTGTTTCATAACTGAGTGTGCTCCGGCTAAATCCCAGCTGCCTGACAGAAGGAATTGAATATTTCAAACAGTTCTTTTGCCACTTAAACACTCCGAATAACTTTTATTGCAGCAGTAAGCCTCTGCTTGCTGGACAGAAGTGGACTCTTGATGTTATAATGTCAGGAAAGACTGCAAAGCAAGGACAAGTGAGTGCATCAGCCTGAAGGAATATGCACAAAGCTCTGGCCCTGGACTCTGATTGTTGCCAGTGGGGATTTTCTCTGCTGACACAAGTCATACTATGATATTTCACTGCTAGATAAAACTGATACGATGATATTTGACTGCTAGAAGTCAATAGCACAGGCCGAAGACAAATTAGTAAACAGAAGAACATCATATAAATTTACTGTGAAAATAAATGTCATGTTATGTTTCAGAACCTCTCTGAAGGTGAATAATCTGGATTATTTGGTCCAATATATCACAGTTAGCAGTTAATTTGAATTGTAAGCCTTTTATATCCCTTTAAAAAGTTAAATAGATAGGTACATATTTTTTTACACTATTATTACATGCCAACATATGCACTAAAAGAAGTAATTGTTTTAAGAAATAGGAGACATCCACATATGTCTGTGTAGAGGGGTGTCATAAAAACACTCCCCCACCCATGCCAGAAAAAGAGAGTGGAGGAGAGAAAAAGTCCACCTATTATTCCATACTGCTCTATATGACACAATAAGAAACAAAACACCAATCTTGTTCTATGGAAATAAGGAAACAACTTAAAAATGTTCCAAAAGGCTTCCTTTGGATATTGGGGGGACTGTTTTGTTTTTTGTTTTATTTGTTTTGTTTTGTTTTCTAACCAGCCTTTCCCTGACCACAGTTTTCCATCTAGAAAGACGCTTACACTTTTTAAAATCATTAATAGTCTTTTGGTGAATCAATTTTTTGGGTTTGAGATCATTCGTGTAACCCAAATACTGAAGTTTTTGTCACATTTTAGCCGTGGAACAGCCAAAGATAAAACATAAAACATGAGTCTGAATTGAGGCTTCTTGAAAACCTTCCCAGAGTCTTATTTTTATCAAAGAAGATTTTGGTAGCGATTTCAGTGTGTGAATTTAATATTTGATGCTTTGTAGCTACGTTAAAAACCAGTTTCTCCAAGAAATGAGCACATTGTTTTGCATAGAAATGGCTGTGAAATTCAGCAGAAATAAAAGAATCTCTTTTACGAAACACTGGAGTATTTGTGTTACTGCAAAGGAATCTGGGCTGTTCTTGCTTCCTGTTGCAATTATTGCCATTTTTACAAGGATTACCATATATTGCTGTAATCTGGAATAATGGAATTTTGTCATGCTTTAGAGTCCAAACAGTACACTGCAGCAACATTTACCCTTATTAAATCTTTCATTATTGCAAAGGTATCTAAACACTCAGTAGAGAAGCAGGAATTTCTAAGTAGAAACAAGAACAAAACACCCCTCCCCAAACCAGTATCTACCAAAATAGTTCAGTAAAGTAAAGTGATATTTTCTTATAGCACACAGAAAGATGTTAGCATGTTAAGCTGTATGTAGTTAGACTAGCAAATTCTTATTTCATCATAATTATATATACAATATATGATATATATAATCATAATTATATATACATAGGAATATTTTATAATATATGCATATAGAAACAAAACTATATAGTAAGTATTATGCATTTTTATCCTTCAAATATCTTTAATTATACAAGGAATTCCAGATTGATATTTGAATTAATTTTAATCCTCCATCAACTGAGACTGAATAGTGACTTGCTCATAAAAACTGGTACACATCCCACCCACTCAAATTATTTTTGAAGATGTTAGTGTTATTCTCCCCAAAACTGCAGGGGAAAGCAACATTTTGAATGTTTGACAACATAACCATTGCCTTAGAATAAAATAAAAAGTTATTCACAGTGAGAATGAGAATATAAAGGCTGTCTAGCAAGTTTATCCAGAATGCTACTATATATATGAATAAGGAAAATAATATCTGAATAAATAATATCGGAACTGATTTGTCCTGCCTTCACTTGGAGTAACTTGACCTGACAAAATTCACCTCCAATTACAGCAAGGGTTTTAAAACATGAAGAGTATTTAACACCACATTAGAAAAATGTGATTTTCTCTGTTTCCTCTCTCTGAAGATTTCATATTCTAGTCAGAGTTGCATTATTCATAAGCTGAAATCAATGCTTTCTGTAAATTGGCGTAGAGGGATGCTAAGATCAGTTAAAATATTTTCCCCTTTAGAAGAAATCATAGCTATGAATATATGGTAGGGAGATACCAAAAATTCACCTCATGCCTAATTAGTAAATGGCATTTGTAGCTTGCCAGAGAAATGTCTGAGTTGAGGGAAAAACCAAACTCCTAATTTCCCTGTTGTTCAGAGACCACAGCCCTTGACCTTGAACTACACCCTGGATTTCCTGGATCCCATTGCTCCACTTACCCTACCCTGTACAATTATTTTTCAATCCTCATTGATCTTGAATTGCAGGACAAAAGGAAGAATTGTTGGATAATTTTAGAAGAAAAATCTAATTTAGGAGGAAAATGGAACCTGGAGTTGAATATTATGTATATGTGAACCAGGCACTGGAATGAGACAATTAATATGCTGTAATGATAATTTACTTCTAACCTGTAAAATGCAGTATTGGAGACCGGATGAACGACTTGTCAGGAGTTTACAGGAACACACATCAGCTGCTTGCTGTGTGTAACCACCTAGAATTGACAAGTCACTTGGATAATGCTCATTAATCTCTACCCACTTCACTACAATTATAGATCAAGCACATGATTTAGGTGCTGTTGCCTGTATTATTTAAAACAATCTGGAAAATACAATTTTAAAAATAGAACTTTAGATTCATACAGGCTAAGCACAACTAAAATTCTTGCAAGTGTAAATTAGTTCAAAGAAGAATGAGATTTAATTAACACTGCAGCAATTTGTAGGGTCTGCCATGAATTCAGCAGAAAAGCTGTGAGTGGTTATCCAAGTACTGTGGATGTGAATATTCAGGAAACATGAGCTGGGCCTACCTTGCATTTTTAGCCACTAAGTATCCTTGTAAATATTTGCTTTCAGATCTCAGTTTTAAAAATACTGGGTGATTTAATGTGCAGGTTGTTACTGTTATTTCAAGAAGGAAATATGGTGATGAAATACGTTTAATTTGCTCACTATATGTGCTTTGAAAATGAATCCATTTTATTTTGTTAGTTTATATTTTTATGTTAGAAATCACGTTATTCACATAACTTTCATCACTCAGATTTGCCTTGGGTAAGGCTCTGTGTGTCACCTGCCCTCTCCTTTTGGCTGTGAGGACTCTCCATGCAGACAGCAAAATAAACCACTTGTATCTCATGCAATGTATGTCACTTGAGCAAGTGAACACAATGAACACAAAATACTCCAAACAGCTGGCCCTTCACAGAATTTGTTGCACTTGCTCCACAGGGTCACAAAGTATGAAACTGATTTAAAATGGTTTTATGGAAAAAGTCCACTTTAGAACCTGTAGCCTTGAATATCTGATAATATTCCTGCTTAACTGAAGGGTTTAAGGGAAGTCTTAAAAGAAGATAAAGAAAAATATGCATACTTAATATGCACAAATCACTTCTCAATGTAAACCAGGGATTGCATACTAGATGAAAATAAGATTTAGCATATGAAGAATTAATTTTTTTCCTTCTTTTGCTCCGGGCCAACCAATGCACTGCCCAGTCTTGGCACTGGTTGTCACCCCCTGTCTCGTCCCTGTCACACTTGGATTCAGGCTCAGATATTAAGTGTGCATATCCTGGCTACCATAATCTCTTCAGAGTAGGAAACCATTTAAATATGTAACACAGAGACAAAGACAGCAAACAGTGCTCATTTGGGAAGAAAAGGGTAAAAGAAATATTATCTTGAAGCTAACAGAGCTGTAAAATAAATAAACTTCTAAAGCTTAGGAAAGTAGGTAGGTTTGAGTCTGCTCTCAATGCCATTATTGTATATAAATGAAAACTATTTCCAACCTGTGAGCCTAAGGCAAATGCATGTGGAAAAGTCACACAAGTGGAAGAGAAGTTGTTGAATGTAATGAAGAAACTGCTTTTAAGAAGCAAATGAATCAGAGCAACCTACTACCAACATAATTCTATAAAGACCCTCCAGCAAACATCATCAGAATGGGTTGGTAATTCCTCATGTCCTTCATTTTGACATCTAAACCCACAATCACGACATCTAAACCCACACTTTGTTTCAGAAGGACTAGCTGTGATGAAGGTCTTCCTTTCCCGCCCCTGACCAAAATCACTCCTTTTGCCACGAGTGCAACACGAGGCTTCATTTCCCTTGTCATCTAATGGGAATGCCAGAGCTGCATGTGGTTTGTTGTTGGTGATGGTTTTGCTTCATTTGGTTTTGGGTTTTTTTTCTAATGAAATATCTTTCAGAATTGTTTAGGTAAACTTGGAAAACAGAAGGTTCTTAAGGCAGCTCTGAAGATTTTGCCAGCTTTTCAATTAACATTTGTGGCAGGAGTTTGTAATTCACCAGGTTATATCTGAAGTATCTTGTGCTCTCCCCTGACTAGAATATTGAATAGTGATTCTTCTCGCTATATATCATTCATTAGAAGAGCTCCCAGATAAGTGAGATGTGCTTAATTATCCTAACACGGTTCTTAGCAGAGTGGTATGGAGATAGCACCAATGAGGTTATTTGACATTGTAGTTTAAAAGCCCCAAAGTCGATGAATACACATCTCATTCTTAGGGGGCTTAGTCGTGTACTGAATGCCCTTCACAGCTGCTGACTACAATAGGAACAAACAAAATAAAGGCATATTTCTTATCTCAGTGCTGTATGCCTACCAATTTCCCTGCAATGATTGTTTCCCAAGTTTCTCCATACATTGAAATAAACTATTATTATTAAATACAAAATTGTCGCAGCACTCGGGCATTGTATTTTAGCGGCTACAACTTAAATCAGAAACTCGCTGAAAACACCTGTTGTGTATGCTGAATTCCTTTTCAAAATGCATTGTTTGAATGCATTGTTCAGAAGGGACTTAAAACAGAGTATACATCTTAAATTTTTTTAAGAACAGTAATCCTTCTTTACAGTCTTCTCACTGACATTTACAGACTGTGCTTAGCCAGTTGGCAACAAGTTGATATTTCTCTTCCACTTTTCCCCACCAATAGAGCAGCAGTGCTGAAAACAGCACAGTGTTTGGTAGAGTATCAATACAGCTGTAGCTGTCAAGTAAACAAATGCCATAAATTTCTTATTTATTGTCATCTACGACAATTTCATGTTCTTTCTTTCATGTGTCCTGAGCTCTGGCAATGTTTGGTGGAGGTTGTTTTGTGACTGTTCCTAACAGGCTTTTATGTAACCTGCTGTTCTGATAATCAGTGATGGGAAAGAGCTGTTCCTTTGGATTTATAAGCCATTAACATACACAATTTAAAAGATGGTTCAAAGGGCTTCATCATGTCATTATGAAAAGAGCAGCCTTCTTGACTTTAAAGTTACAAAGGACTATCATGTCTGTGGAGATTTGAGACTCGGGGAAAATAATAAAAGGAAAGGTGACTTTTGATTAAGGTGAAAGTCAGATGCTGCTATGGGAAACAACTTAGGATGAGGGAACAGGCAACTCCCCTGCCATCCCAGAGAGGATCCTGAAAGTGTAGTGTCATCAGGCAGATGGATTAATCCTGATAAACTGTCCTGGCAGTGCTGCTGAGACGCACAATGACACTCAGATGAAGCTCTTAACCACTTACACCATCTGCATTGTGATTATAATGTTATATGCCACTAATTCACGGTGATTTGGCCACGTTTATTTCTGGAAGAAACATGGAAATCCGTCCATGCATTCCTCACTTCCCACAGCTCTAAGAGTGATAAAAGGTTGCTCTTTCTAGAGACCGTCTGCACCTGACTACAAGGGTTATTTATTTAACTTATTTGGGAAAAGGAATTAGGTGAAAGGCAATCCCTTTCAAACACTGGCAAGATTTTACCATCATTAGGATTAGGAAGTATCACCTAGGGTGTATCTGCCAGTGGCTCATGTAAAACAAGATGTATTAGACAAAGGAAGCCTGACAGATTGGCAGTTTCAGAGTCTGCCTGAAAATCTCAGCTGCCAACACTGGACAGACACAGAAAAATGAGACAGGGCCTTCCTAAGTGACAGGGTGTGTGCCCACAGATCTCTTGTGCCTCAGATTTGTCAACTGGTAAAAGGTCTTTGATGCCACAGAGACCAGAGGTCACTGCTGGGGGACCTGCAGGTGGCAGGGGAGCTGGGGCTGCAGGGCAGAGTCCCACAGGATGCAGTGGAGATGCAGATGGACAGTGAGGAAACTCTTCAGCCAGAGAAACCCTACAGCTCCGGTGTCCTGCTCCTCGGGGACACGCTGACCTGGTGGCCTGCCATGGAGCAGGACACGGTCTGTGTGTATAAACATGCATTGGGGTATGTCTCATGACTCCACTGTAATGACAAACCCCCTCTGTTCTCAAGGAACAGAACATCTGAGTGCTCCCTGAGTGAGTGCCTATATGGACTGTTATTTGGGAATAGGAACTACTGTTTGAAGTTCTGTTTTGCTTAATTATTCATTATTTACTCCTTTAATTATGCATGAAAAAAACTCAAGTACCTCTGAGTTTTCTTTAGGCAGTGCAGAGTCTGTGGCATGCTCAGAAAGTTGCATAGTGAGGTGTCTCTTCCTTCCATTAGTCATAAGAGAAACATAAATTACAATTCAGCATATAATTCTCTGCTTCCTCACACAATGATTTAAAGTCGATTGAGTACAATTACTTTGTGCTCAGCATATTTACTGCTGCATAAAACTTTCTCTCTCCCATAAAGTAAAGGCATGCAGGCACTTTTCTGAACAATAGTACTGTGAACCATTTTTTGACAAGGCTTTTTGTGAAACCATGTTTCATCTTTCAGTTGTTTACAAATTACTTTAGCTGTGATTTGGGAAAGCGCTTAGGATGTGCTAACGTTCTTCCTCGAACAGGAATTTTGCTTAAGTGCTTTTCTGAGCAGAATCCCTTGTACTTATCTGTCCATTTATCTGAATTTAAAGTAGGGATTATTTTGGTGTCTCCAAGAGCCAAGGCGAAGAAAACAAAAACCATAGGTATCCCATTTATGAGTTGACGTGCGGAAAAACCCCACAACTCGGTAGTTGTAGATAGAAGATACGTTTATTCAGCGCTGGGTGCATGGGGGATTAGTCCACCAAAAACATGCACCCCTGTCTGTGCTTACAGGCCTGTTTATATACAGTTAACACATGCATAGTCATTATTTCTTTATACATATGTATTATT
>JAWWTY010000001.1:4153625-4168716 GCA_035222235.1 Margarornis squamiger | reverse complement strand
TCTATCTCTGCTACTTCAGCAAAAGCCTCTACAATTATTTCTATTAACCCTTTCAGTGCTAGTTCCTTATATCAAGTACTTGTATAAAATGAAAGAAAAAGATCATGAATATTGCCAAGTTCATTTTACATGACCTACTCATATTAATGTTAGTAATTTTTTTTCAGTATTTGATCAGGTCTGGTAATGCAGGGAGGTTTGAGGTGCAGCTTGCACTTTATTTAAAGTGCTGCTTTCCTTCAGTCTGCTTCTCATCACTGTAAAAGCTGAGTAGTGTACTTAATCTTGTTGCTACTTGTGATTGCATGAGGAGGCAGCTAAGTTTTTAATATTAGTTGTGGTAGAACTTTGTGCATAAAGCTGAGCTTTAATCACTTTGAATTAGTTCCCTTCTCCTGTCAGCATTTATTCTCCCCCTCTGTTGCTCTCAGACTGCTCTGTTCACTAATGTGGCAGAATAAAATTCTTCCCTTCCTATGGATGTCCACAGAACTCTCCACTGAAATACTTCATTCAGCAAAGTGCTAACAACAATGTTGTTCTCCAAAAAGAGAGAAAGCCCCTGAAGAACAAGGTAATACTTTTTTGCATGCTTAAAGAAAAACCCTCTAATTTCACACGAACCATCGAAAAGAAAAAGCCAGTAGAGGGAAGTAAATCCAATATGGTCAAAGAAAATAAAATGCCAGATCTTCAGCCACCGTAAATTATTGTAGCTAACAGAATGCTCTGCATTTACAACAGCTGAAGAGCTTGTTCTATATTCTTAACAGAGAAAAGGAACAAGGAAACAATTTATATATTTATAAAGAGGACTAGCACTTCATGCAATGTGTACACCAGAAACATTAAAAGTGTTTGTATGAAAAGATTCCATATAAAAAGGTAGTATGAACATGGGATAAATATGTTGTGTGGGTATAATTAATTACAGATCTAGATCTTCCATATTAGACACACATCAAAAGCAAAAAAACCTGTTTTAAACCAATTACTTTTAGTCCTTGTATAAATTCATATACTTTTGATTTGTCATGTCATGTCTTTGTTTCCTATGACTATGTGCCCAACCCTGCAGCACTGTGCACTAAGTACTGCCCATTTCAGCATAATTAAGATTATTAGGCAAGATTGCACCAGTGCAATGTTCTGAAGCTTTCAGTCCTACAGCTTACTTTGCTGAGATGAGATACCATAGCTTTCTGCACATCACTTATTCATGACTAAAAGTAACCCACAAAAAACGTTCATTATTCTCTCATTAGTTTCCACCACCAAAAACCCCATTAACTTTCTCCCACATTTCATGCAACATTATAATTTGTTCTTTTGCTTCTAAATATATAGTTACCATGCTTATGGTTTTATACAGCCAAGCAGTCTGTAATCTACAAAAATGCTTTTATCTTTGTAACTACATTTTATAGATGACTCCATTTCATTTATTACAATGCTTTCTCCTGCTAAGCTGTCTTTTTATATCCAAATAAACTGACAAACAATTCTGAAAATCCAGCCTTAAACTCTGAAGCCCTTCCAATAGCATTTTTAGTAAATATTTAGTAAAGGCAGCTTAAAAATAAACCATATCTCTGGCGACTTCCACCTGTGCATTCCTGGTGACTTTCATATAATGCCATTTAACAAAACGTCTCAAAGTAAATACACACAAGGGTTCTTCCTGTAAATATACACAGGGGTTCTTCCTAGCACCTTGCTCTTTTCCTATACTGAGAAAGGACAAGGGATATGCAGGTGATCCACAGCTCAAGGCTGAGACATCATTAGGCATCTTAAATAATCAGCTCTTCTGCTCCCCCCATCCCAGGAACAGAGTGGTTTTAGTGCTTTTTCGAAGCCATTTTCACGACTATTATTAGTATTACCATCATTGTCATTACCATCATCATGATCACAGCGAGCTGTTAATTTTCTGTATGCCCAAAGGCAAACAAGTCATTACTTACTCATCAGCAGAACTACTGTCCCAGACACACAGGTAAGCAGATTTTTGCTAGGCTGATCAGTGAAAGAACCCAGAGCCTTCCTACAAGGGGGATCCTCCTGAGCATTAACACCTTTACTAAACAGAATCCTATTATCAAATGTGCTCTGCTCAGAACAGTATTTTGCCAGTTCAGTTCCTGCTCTCCATTGAATGGAGTTGCAATGTCACTGCACAGTAGGTGAAAACCATTTCTGGAACAAATGTCAGCAAGGGATAATTTTGCAATAACCTTCTTGTCTGCTGTGACACAAGCCAGAAGAGAACACTGCTATATAGTTTGCATTGTTGGTAACCTGTGAGGCTGTTTCCTGGCACAGTAAGCACTTCTAAAGATGGAAGAAGAAAAAAATTGCAGAAATAAACAAAAATAGAGAGCTGTTTTGGTTTCCCATGTTTCTCATGAAGATTCACCTTGGACGTGAATTCAGACTGAAATGGGGGGAAGAAAAAGCTCAAAACAATAGTGCAAAGTTTACAATTAAAGGATCAAAAAAAATCTCTTAGGATACCTCACCTGGCTCGTATAGACGTTGAAATATCTTACAGAGAGGTGTAAAATATGGATACTAAAGGAAGTGGGTTCACTTTCACATTTCCCTGGAATTGTGAAATTGTACTGGATAACCTCTGGTGTTTTACTCTTGCAGAAGTGAAATTGCAAAAGCACCAGACGGACTCCAGTTGTGATGAATCATCAACAGAGAGCTGGTCCCAGGTAGTTAGAGCCTGCACTTAAACAGAAAGGGATGGCTTTGTGTCCTCTGTAATGGGGCCAAGGGCCAGCTGCCAAAAGCATTTATTGCCCTCCCCAGCAGAAGCTGAAAGTCCTCAGGGAAAGCACTTAAAAAAACCCATTTAGCAACCTGCAAAACATCCAGGTGCTGACCCAGAGTTCCAAGAAACAAAGGGATCTCCACAACAAGCTCCCAGGTGACAGGGGCGGGGCAACAGGGGACTTACCATCTTGGTCAGTGGTGACGGTGATGGCTGTGAACTGCTTGGGAGAGAAGCTCAGCTCCGAGACCCCGTTGGTGGCTTCGATTTCGAAGGTGTAGTTCACGTGGGACACGAAGTCGAGCACGGTGACGGAGGAGTTGATGAGCCCCGTGTGCCTGGGGATGAAGCGGATGCCTCCCCCACAGATCTCACACTGGCTGGCATCCACCCCACACTTCTTGCAGATGACACTGTAGGTGAGATCCTTCCTTCCCCCGGTGTCGCTCGGGGGGCTCCACTCCAGCATCAGAGCTGTTTCGTTGATGTTGAAAACCACGTTCCTTGGAGCAGAAGGGGGCCCTGCAGAGGATGGGAACACCTGTTAAGCCACAGCTTTGGAGAAGAAAAGTAAAATGAAAAAAAAATAAAAATAAAATGGAAACAAAAAGTAAAATGGAAAAAAAAAAAGTAAAATGGAAAAACAAAAGTAAAATAAATAAAATAAAAAAAAAAAGTAAAATGAAAAAAAAAAAAAACGAGTCCTAAGGCAATTATTTGCAGATAAAAGACAAAAGGGTTACGTTTCAATAACAAGTTCCAAGTAAAAGTTAAGCATTATCTAAATACAATCCCTGAAAATTGAGTGGGAATAATAAATGGGTGAGATCATAAAAAGCGGAATAATCTAAATAAATTAGAATTAATTCAGAAATTATTTAAGGCAACGCAAAAATGACTTGGGAATGTTAAAGCTAGACTTTTTATTTGAACTACCTCTGGATGCTGTGGTAGAGTGGAGTAGAGCTTTAACCACAAAATTTATATCCTTACTTTATGTCTAGAAACGTAGGCTTTTCTGAGACTAAAAACCTGTGATGCTTTCTGAGAGACAAATTGAATAATAAATAAATAACAGCTTTGGAATTACTACAAGAGGTAAAGTTGTTTGCATTAGTTCTGCAGTGCCAGATGTTTTCTTCTCCCCTTCAGTGCTTGTCCCCAGGGATTTTGGTGCTGCTGTTCATGAACAGAGCGAGGTGGCACCAGGCCAAGACTATTTAGGCACAGGAGACATTTTACAAGTTCTTTCTCTTTCCCACCTGGCACCTCATCAGCATCAGTATCAGAGTGAAGACATCAGCCTTGAAAGGTAGAGGGCTAAAAGGATGGCCACAAAGCAGGAGAACAAGTAACTTTTTTGCTGACTTGCTGTGTAGGATCACGTGAAAATAATGTGGGGCTTTATATAGATTTATATAAATTGTCCCCCTGTGCTCGGCCCTGCTGAGGCCACAGCTCAGACCCTGTGTCCAGGTCTGGGCCCCTCAGTTCAGGAAGGACACTGCGGGGCTGGAGCGTGTCCAGGGAAGGGAGCGGAGCTGGGGAAGGGTCTGGAGCACAAGAGTTATGAGGAGAGGCTGAGGGAGCTGGTGGGGCTCAGCCTGGAGGAGAGGAGGCTCAGGGGGGACCTTATCACTCTCTACAAGTACCTAAAGGAGGTTCTGGCCAGGTGGGGGTCAGGCTCTGCTCCCAGGGAACAAGTGACAGCACAAAAGGAAATGTGCCAGGGGAGGTTCAGGCTGGACATCAGGAAGAATTTCTTCATGGGACGGGTGGTGAGGTGTCGGAACAGACTGCCTAGGGAGGTGGTGGGATTGAATTCCCTGGGAACGGTCCACAAATGACTGGATGTGGCACTTAGTGCTGTGGATTAGTTGACAAGGTGGTGTTTGGTCCAAGGTTGGACTCGGTGGTCTTGGAGGTCTTTCCAACCTTAATGATTCTATAATGCTGTGATTCTATGTCAGCTCCCACAGCCTGATGGAAGAACTTTACCACCGAATGGTTAATGAAGGGGTGAAGGAAAGGCAGGTGTTGTTAAGGGGTGCCTGAAGGATCTTCTCTCCATTTCTTACTCTATATTATTTCTTCCACTTAACTTGTTCCAACCAAGCACTTACAGATGCACAGTTTTCAGAAACAAGCTGCAGATAACCCCAAAATGTGCCCATAAAAATGACGCAGCAAACACAGATTTGGAAAAAGCAAGGCCTTACACTGTAGATTTTGATCCACGTGAAAGGACTGCGGTAAACTCAAGTGCCAAGCCCTGGGGTTTTTGAGCTGGTTGAGTTGAATAAGTATTAAAATATAATATGTTTTATAAAATTTTAAGACAAGGAGAGAAGAACGAAACAAACAAAGCAAAAATATTGGTCAACACACTTGTAAATTCCAGTGCTACAACCTGTAGCATGAGGACAAGCCCTAAAAGATGGTCAGAATAAATGGTCAGACCTTTGCTTTAGGAAGGGAAACAGAAATATCAAAGCTCCTCCTAGCATTTCACACACAACTCAGGCTCTCAACTCTCTGAACAAAAATAATTTAAAATATACTACATTTTTTTGGTAATCATTCCTTTTGTTTTTCTTTCCCTTAAGATCTGAAATTACCACAGCACCGATACACTGATTTGATTATCAAACTTTTAGCTATTTATTTGACAGAGTGTAGTGATTTAGACAATCAAGTCCATGAGTGGTTCTGAAATATGCACCTACATATTGATGAAAGCCATATATTCAAGTTTTTAATTATCAAAGATGAGCCTGAATACTAAAGTGGACTGTAACAGAAAATATAGCTAGATGTTACCACAAAGATCTACACAGTCCTACCTACACATATCAGCAAGAATGAATACTAACTTTAATGAAGCAAAGAGACAATAATAGTTGCAGAGAAAAGGTCGTCATTCACCAACAGTTTTAAGTGATGCTATTTATTTAATTATGTGGCACAAATGTGGGTGTAAAGGCTGGAATGCTTGTAAAGAAAAGATTTGTATGATGTGGCAAAGATAATGTGAACTGAAAAAAAACATTAACCTTCTCCGTGAACTGCAGTTCAGTTGCTTTTTTCTTTCTGGTGTTTATTTGTAACTTTTTAATAACTGAGACTATGTTTTCATTATAATGATTTTTCCCCTAAATTAACTGAGGAGTTGGCTGCTGGATTTCAAGCACTTGGCAATTAAAATATTTGGAGGTGTTACACTTCTTTGCATTTTTTTAGTGGACAAGAAAGTTTAAAATCTTTGGAATGTATGAGTATTTATTATGTATCTGCCCAGAGTTCAGTAGCCAAAAAAGTCCCCACTAGTAAAACCCTGTTGTTTTTCAGCATCTCAAGGAATGTTTAGCTGATCAGTATGTGGCTCACTTGAATTGAAGAGTGATATTTCTGGGACCTGTCAGATGAAAGTTGTACCTGTAATTTGCAATTTTTATGAGGTTGATGGTTGTGGCTACTCTGGAAAACAGTCCTGAGACCAGGGCAAGCTGAAACCAGCACGGAGAACTTCAGTTTCGGGTATTATTTATGTTCAGAAG
Organism: Margarornis squamiger; assembly: GCA_035222235.1. Lineage (NCBI taxonomy): Eukaryota > Metazoa > Chordata > Aves > Passeriformes > Furnariidae > Margarornis > Margarornis squamiger. Next base: position 4,162,377 of record JAWWTY010000001.1, on the reverse strand, counting down.
ACAGCAATAATTATGTTTCCTCTAAAGCCATGCTGTGAGAATTAAGTAATGACTGGTCTAAACCAATTCCCACAGTTCAAGCCCATGAGGAGTTGTAGGAATATGGAGGCTGAGCCTTAATCACACTTACATATGTGCATCAGTAATCCCCCTGAAATAATTGGTAATACTCAAGCACTTAAAACTAAGCATGGGTGTAATTGCTCAAAGGATTGGAGTCAATGTTTTAAAACTGGCTTAGATTTAATCTTACATACTAGAGATACATAACTTATGTATTACATAACCATAGATATTATGACAATGGGTCATCACTGCTCAGTGGGGTTTTTTTAATGTTATTTCATCAATTTTGGCATACCAAAACAGGAGTTAATGTGAATCTGGGCAACAGGTGAGTCTTGTCTGGCTTTTGAATTAATTCTCTCTGTACTATATGCAGGTGACATCTGTAAAAGAACCCATACAATAAATAAAATACACTCCAAAATATATTTTTCATTTGTACTAGAGAGTGATGGCTGTTATAGTCAGGACTTGGGACTTAATGCTCCATTGTAAAAGAAGACATACCTTATTGCACATTCACATTTCAGTGAATAGGAAAACCACTATCAATCATGTAAGAGGTGTCTGAAAGTATATGGCTGTCCCCTTGCAAATGCAGAAAAAACCCTCAAACACACTTCATACTCAAGGCCCCTCATGCCAATTTGCATGACGATTAAATAGCTTTTTAATTGCTGTTAAATTATGCCAGTTAAACTGTGATTTCAGGCAAATATTAAGCTGTAATGACATGCAGTGAATCATTTACTAAGATTTAGAACTTGGAACAAAGAGAGACAATTAATTCTAATCCTCAGATTCAGCTAAATTATGTGTCACTGGGCTTTTATGAATGCGGCCTGATTGCTTTGTTATCATTTATAAATTATACAAAGATTATTTGGCACATTGGAAAAACCTGGCAGCAATAACCCTTCTGCAGACATCTGTGTGCAAAGCTCTCAGGGATTTCCTTATATTGATTTCTAAGGAAAACAAGTATATTGGTGACAATAAGGCAGCCTTTTCTCCCAGCAAAATTCATGACTTTGGGTTTTATGCAAAAGAATGAAACACGGTTGAGATGGATGAGCAGTGCAGTATTTTACACATGAGAGGGTGATGACTGTCTGGAAAAAACTGTTGCTTTTTAAGTGAAAACTATCCATTTTACACTATTGGCCTCTTGGAATTTTGTGTTATCTAACTCTTAGAATTTTATGTTGACCACTGAATTTAGAGCAGAAGGGCAAAAATGAACCATTGCCTTAGAATACTCAGAATCAGCATCTGGCTGTGACCCTTGAGTTCATGACTGCTTTTTGATACATATGGACATGTGGTATAGATAAGTAGTGTCACTTGCTGCAGAACTACATTTTTCCCTTTCCAGCATCACTTACTCCTTTTCTGTGAGGCTGGCAAGAAGAATGGAGGTCAGTGACTGCAAACCAGTACTCCAAGTCTGAGCATAATGACAGATTGCAAACAAGTGTGAAGATATATATATTATATATATATATATATATAAAAGTAAAAGGAGTAGAGTCAAAGACTTCAAGCATGCCACTTGATTTTGCTGCTGAAATACTGTGTTGACTCTTACAAATAGATGATACAGCCTGTGGCAGAGGTTATGGAACAGAGCAGAAGTTTGTTGGGTTCAAGTTGTTTAAGCATAACATGAAAAGAGATGCTTTCAGAGTCAGGCAACCAATATAAGGCTGCCTGACCTTGAAAAGATGGATCAATTCGTCCAATTACTGTAGAGTGGGAAATGTTAGACTTTATGTACAGAGTAGTCAGACAGGGGATTAGATATGATGCTATTTGTTGCTCACTGCGTATGCAGAGAGATCACGGATAGAGTACTTGCATATGGCAAAGAAATACAATAAGAAGAAAGAGACTGAAAAGAAGTGCCAATCAAATGAAAAGAGCCCAGGAGAAAGAGATTAACAACATATTCTAATGTAATTTTCATTCCTCTTATTGAAAATAGATTTGTATTATGGTTTTCTGCAAAGTGCACATTCTTCTTTCACAAAATGCAGCTACATGGAGTAAAAATGGGAACTGCACAATTTTGGAAAAGCATCCACTATGCACTTTCACAGAATTAATCAAAGTGGGTTCGAGGCTCTTCTTGAAGAAAGTGGATGCTGGAAGCTAACCCCTTAATTACATAGTCTCTCGAATCAAGGTGAGGGCTTTTTTTCCACAATGCTGCATCTGCAAATTTCCCAGTACTGAGGAAAAGTTCCGGAGTAAGGAATGCTGCCTAACCCTCCACAGGAATGGAAAGAGAGGGAGAGAGAACAAAATATCTACCTACCTTAGGCATATTGCTTTGTAGGACATGGGCAAGCAAATAAAATAGGCAGCAATGCAGTCAGTCAAAATATTTGAATATAAGGAAACTTGTAAGTGGAATCCACTATTCATTCCGGGTTTAATTTATGAATAGTTCTCATTTTAAAAGAAAAATTTCTATTTCTTATGCCACATCTCGAATGTCAAGATACAAATTTGAAAACGAACATCAAAAATGCAGATCTGCCCCCAAAGTGGTTATGTAGAAAGGGCATTTTCTTACTGTACAACCTTTTCTCTCTATTTAGTCAATTTTCCTAATCTTTTTCTAACTTTTCAACTCTTTTGATTACAGTAAAGCATGACAGTTTGGAAGGGACACTCCAAATTCCACTAGTCTCTGTATCTCTGTTTATCAAGTTTAAATTAGCCCCATCTGCACAGCTCCACCAAAGGCAGTGAGTGAGGCTGTATTTATGACAGAAAGACAATTTGAATAACCGAGAGCAGAATTGGAAAGCAGTGGGGCTAAAGACACCCCTTAGGGACTCAGTTGGCCTGCAGAGCCTTCCTCACTGCTGCTGTAAGAGAACACAAGCAGCTAAGGACACCATCTGCCTGTTGAGGCCCTGCAGTGTCATTTGCAGAGCTGACAATTAGTGGAACAACCATCATTGTAGGTGTCAGACAGTCAGGGAAGGACTGACCCCTTGGAGTCGTGGGGTGCTGATTTGAGTGGAATTACTTGTAATCACCATTTTCCTGTGGGAAGTCCCGAAAACACTGTTTATTTGGTCACATATTTGTCCCTGGACCCAAAGTCCCTCAGGCAGCTGGAGGCTGGGAAATACCTTTCCCCTCTGCGAACCCCATGGTTGGATTAGATAATTTCCTGCTCAGTGCCTTCAGCCTGAGGAATGGCAGGTTTAGTGACCATCACCCCATTTTTAATGGCTGCATAACGCAATAAGCTCAGGCTTACACAGTGCCTGGGGCTTTGTAAATCAGCTCCAAATGACCTGCTCTATTCCCAGTTTGCCCATTGGGAAAGAGCAGCCTGAGCACAGGTAGCAGTCCAGTTCTGTCAGCTCAGTTATTCTTTCCCCATGGCACCTTATTCCGTGTAAATGTACCAAAATTATGCCATAGACACTGATGGGTATTGCAACAGCACTTTGCTTTGAGCTCTTCAACTTTTTGGATACTTAGTCTGTTCAAATACTTCATGCATTTAATATGTTCATTCCTTTAGAATTTTCTTAACCATGGCACAAAATGCACTAAGATCAAATCCTCCACCAAAAGGGCTACAGAAAACTGGGTAATTTTTGTATATTAAGGGATAGAGTTTATATATCTTTAAACACCTTTGCTAAATAAGCAATTTTAATTGCCTAATATGTGTAAATATAGTATATCACCCACAGATTTTAAATGCTGCTGTTCATTCCCAGTTTTGAGATTAAACAGATAGAGGTGTTTTACGATCAATAAATGAATGCCAGTGAATAATGAACCCTGAATGGAAATCTATGAGAAATATTTTATTAAGTAAAAAGAAAACTTACATTTTATGTTTCTAGACACAAGCACATTGATCAAAGTAACAAAAATCTCTTCTCAGAATTTCTGCCCCTAGATTATTGGGCATCAGTTTTATCTTAATGACAAATTCAGTCAAAACCCACCAAATTATGTATTTTAGAATTTATCAAAATATCTAATGAATTTTCATTCACAGTTGCACAAGAGTGATATGCAAGAGTTTTTAATTTTATCTCCTTCTGATTAGATAGATCTTTTTTTTTTCCTTTTTTTTTAAAAAACCCCCCTTGTTTTCCTGTCTTTTTTAGACCTTTTAAGTTTAACTCGATTGTGTTGGGATTATATTTGTCTTGTCCTTTCCATTTACATCTGAGGAGACAGCAGAGCACGTCATAGCAGTTTTTTCCTTTACGTGACTCCAGTTTTTTGAAAGTTTTTGCACTACCACATTTTCAAGAATTTAAGATACATTTTGGTAGTTAAACCACCACATTGTTATCTCTATGACAATGACTACCCTCCTCAGAATTCCAAGTTAAAAAGCCCTCAAACTGACACGTGGGTATTTTTAAGGTTATCTAGACTCAACAAAAATATGCTGTTTGAATTTTGATTTAAAACCCCTCCCTTTTGGGTTACCTTGAGTGGAATTCTTCACAGAATGTACAGAGCTGTCATTTTTTAAACCACAAAATTAAATAAGTGAGGCACCAGGAGAACTCAGACACTGGTAGTGATGAGACTTACGGGTACATGCCATGGTTGGTGGGTCCTTCTCAGCTCTGAAATAGCCCTTCTCACACTGACACACAGAAGTTGCTTCCACGTGGGTCAAACTGTGTGGGGGACATTTGGAGCACTTCACATTCCCAGCAAAGGCTTTATAGAAGCCAGGCCTGCAAGCTGCAACGTAAGAAAATAAGTTTCATTAGCAGAAGTAAGGAAAATCTGGTCCATACAGTTACAGTGCTCCTTCCTGCCTTGCCAATCTAGATGTATGTGCTATTTTGTCCTTAGTTTTTCTTTTGGTATATGGGCTTAAAAAAAATAAATCATTCTGTTCTTGGTGTATGATGGGGAGGCATTACTGTTCCCAATTTACAGAGAGACTGTTTCCCAATTCACAGAGTCCCCACTGAAATTGTATCCAGACATCTTCACTGCTATCACTAAACAAAAGCTCATCATCTGGTGTATGTAGGGCCCATGTGTGAGATAACTCCTTATCTCACACAGCTATTTATATGGCTTCCTTATTTAAGTAATAGACACTGGCATTACTTTATGTATATATATATATATATATATATATATATATTCTGGCTTCCCAAAATGAGAAGAGAACAAATGAAAGAGCAGCTCCAACATGTACAGATTGCACAGCCTCCCATCCCTTCTGACTCCCCCAGCAGCACAATGGAAACCACTGCTATAAACACAGTTTCTAAGATCCATATGGCTTCTTCTCATTTTAACATAATCAAGACTATTTTCTTTACATTGCTAGAGGAATAAGGCAGTCTTGCCTTCTCTTGTAATAAGACATAAAAAAAATTAAAATTGGGTGTTTTTTGAAAAATACCCCAAAATATGCATTTGATGGATGCAGTGGCATTTCATATTAGTGGAGTTATTAAGAAGTATTAACTCATAGATAACATAGACACTGATCAGTTTTTCTTCTGATTCCAAAGGCCTCTCTTGATATAAAAGCAGTTTCAGTAGTAGCTGACTGAAGTGAGATGACACTGAAGAAGATAGCACTTGATTGCCTCTCAGAATCCCAAGAGCCAATTTTTGAAATGCAATTTTAAGAGCTTAATTTTGACCCAACAATTTCAGCAGTTCTCCCAGTGTGTGGTTCTGACTTTGCTGAATAGACATCAGGGAGGAATCTTGCCCTGCTGTCACTGACTTAGGAAAAAATAAAAACTAAAAAATCAGAAGTATTTCTGGTGTTACAGACAAGAGGGGTGGGAACAGCAGGCACTTTCCCTTTGAAAGCAGGCTGCAGGTCTGATACAATTGTCATTATAGTGAGTGGTAATTTTCCACTGATTGGAAAGACAGCAAGTTTGGGGTCTGGAAAAAGGGAGCACCGTGAATACAGGCAGTGGGCACTGACTCCTAGGTCTGAAGGAAAGGGAGAAAGGGAAAGGGGAAGGGGAAGGGAAAGGGGAAGGGGAAGGGGAAGGGAAGGGGAAAGGGAAAGGGGAAGGGAAAGGGAAAGGAAAAGGGAAAGGGAAAGGGAAAGGGAAAGGGAAAGGGAAAGGGAAAGGGAAGAAGGAAGGAAGGCAAAATCAGGGCAGTGGTGTTATGCTTGCTTGCTCCCTTCTGATTTTCTCATACCCAACCCCTGCCCTGGTGAAGATCAAATTTTGGCCCTAATAACTCCCTTTCACACATGTGGTGCCATACAAAGAAGTTTGTCACTAAGGAGTTGGCAGTCCCAGGCTACAGTTTCTGTCAAAACAAAATGAGTGCTCTTTAAAATCCTTGTTGCTTCTAAAATTCGTCTGTCCGTTCCAAAATGCTTCTTCCCTTCTGTCCCCCAAGTGCCATATCGCTTCGGATCAAAAGAAACAGCATTCTTGTTCAAGAGCACTATTTTGCCTAAACTTCAAGCAGTTCACTACTCCAGAATAAAACTCAAGGACAATTTTAAAAAGTAAATGTTTTATTCTGAAATGGTATTCTCTGTTGTATTTAAAGCAATTATGTTTTTGACATGGTAAGTCTCTTAAAAGAAAGTGCAGATATAGTGTAGGGGAGGAATAATGGCACAATCAATCAAAATAATTTCTAAATTTACCATCTTCCATAGAAAATTTGCAAGGACTATAGTTACTACACAGGTTTGCAAAAGCCTGTTTAGCAGATGCCTCAACTGATGTAATTTCAGTCCCTCTGAAGAAAAGCAAAAGAATTTCTCTGTTCCTTCAGCCTTTTGTGTCTTTGTGGAACTTATAAACCCACTGTTTTATAAGCAATTCCCATCAAAACAGGAAAATTACTTAATGCACAAACTGCCTGATGGGCAAATCAGAAACTCAAAAGCTTTTAATTATAAACAGGCTGCATTTTTGTATCAGAAGGAAAAACCCCATCTTTGCCATGCAAAATTGTATCCTACACAAATGCATTACAAGGAAGTGAAAAGTTTGTTCCACATGTTTTTGTATGGAGAAAGTTTCATTTTGGATGGGTCGGTAAATCAGTATTTTCAAAGAGTTTCTCACAACATTTCCTTCACTCAGCTAATAGTTTTGCATCTGTCATTTTCACAAATTATTTGGGCACATGTGAGTGGAAACTCAAATTCAAATTATGAAAAGCTGTCATCTGAAAAAGTTTCTAATGATGACTACTGAAAAAATCCCTGAAGTTTGTTTTCATCTGTGTTACCACAGAGTATTTTTTTCCTACCTTCCAAATCACTGCGAGGCATCTTCTTTCCCCTAATGTTATCTAACAGAAGTGACTTTGTGAGTTACTAATTATAGGACCTGTATGAAATTTGACTTTTGTAAAGCCTGGGGGAAGATAATATATTGTCTTAATGGCTAAGTAATTAGCAGGGTATCTGAATGAACAATTGGAAGACACTAAAGTTGTCTCCAATGACATGCAAGAGATCATGCAGAGACGCTCTGATAATTTAACTGGCTTCATAAAAGATAACACTTCTATAAACGTGCTTTGCTCCAGCTTTACCAGGATGTGACTATGAGGTTTTCAAACTACAGACCTTTGGTAATTAATATAATCATCCTTATTTAAGGTTTAGTGTCTGCCATTTAGTGTTGTTTATCCATTTTCAAGGGTCACTGGATTCAGTTTCACACCTGAATTTCCTGCTCCAGAGGCAGCTGGAGCAAGGGGAGTCCAAAGGAAACCCGGGAGCAGCTTTAGGTGTGTCTGACACTGTTGGGCTGTGTGTGGGAAGGCATCCCTCATGGATTTTTTATAGCTTGCTGAGAACTCATCAATCAAATTAAAAGAGAGAAGACTCTGTTGTCATTTACAATGAATGGCAACCAGCAGTAGCTGTGGAAGAGGTGTTTTAATCTACCTGAATCACATCATTTGTTATGCTTTTCCACCCCACGTAGTTTTTTAAGTTGCTTACTGAATCCCACTAATGCACTGTGAGACTGATATATTTCATATTTGTTATATTCTGTTAATATACAATGATTTCAAGTTCAAAGTCCTCTTACCCCTCTGATATCTGATCAGTACGTGAAAAGGGCAATCTAATAAGGCCTGTTCCCTTCAAGATTAGGATACTACAGAACCAGGACAATAAAGTACTATCTGGATAAATAATCTCAAGTCTCTTCTTTCTCAGATGACTCTTGTTTTGTTCAGGTCATAAATGGAATGTGAGAGGGGATTCGCTTTGGGTCATGTTCAACCTGAACTTAGTGAGACTGTCCAGGATGAACTTGAAGGAACATGAAGAACCCACTGCAGGAAGGCCGGACATGTAGATTCTAAAGAATGGACCACCCTGCTTAGTTGAAACCACAGAAGTAAAAGACATCCTGCAGCAGGAAAGCAAGGCTCTAGCTTGAGTTAGTTCCTACAGATGGTAAGGAGGGGACTGCCGCGTGCCGGAGGGAAGGAAGGCACCAGTCCCAGCCGATGGTGGGTGAAGGCAGGAACTGATTTATTCGGGGAGCATGAGACTTATATAGGTTCTGGGAGGAGCTTGGAAAGTGGGAGGAGTTTGGGGGCGGAACACGGGGAATATGGGGAAGAGGGGCGGGGAGAATACAATTGTGGAAAAGGGGAGGCGTGGCTAGGGTGGGGCCCGGCAGGTAGGGGAAGGAGGGAGGAGGAG
>JAWWTY010000001.1:4056309-4153525 GCA_035222235.1 Margarornis squamiger | reverse complement strand
TTTCTGGTGTTGTTCACTTGCTTGAAACTGTTCACCCTGGTTGTTTTGGCAGCCTTTGAGACAGTGTTCTCCAACAGGGGACAAGTGACACCCCTAGGAAACTTAGTGACAGAATGACCCCACCTTTGGGGGACAACAGGCTGATCTTCCTTTTCTGTTTGTGATAAAAGGCTGCTTCTTCAAATATAACTACATAATGAACGTAGGTAAATGAAATCAAATGTTCTTCCTCTTTGGGTTAATTCTTCTTTTTTCTCCAGTGACTTATTTTATGTCATTCCCATATTTCAATATTCTATTGTTTATAAGAATGATTCTAAAAAAATGGCAAAGGAGATAATTGCCACATGTTTGCAGCTCACACCAATGTAGTTTTTCTCTGTATAAAACACGAGTTTCAATGCAATTATTGAGGAATTATTCGGGCCACATAGCAAGTTTTTTAATAATATGAGGTTTATCCAAAAAATACAAACAGACAAGGCAAAATTGGGTTTGTTACCTTATTTATGGATTTTTAGGCGCATATTTGAGGTTGTTAACTTCTTTTCAAAAATACCTTGACTAAGGACTCAGAAAACCCACACACACAGACCCCCATCCTAAATACTTCAATGTATTGACTAGAATTTAAAAATATGATTCTAAATGCATAGGTAGCACTCAAAGAAAGAGATGGAAAATGTTTTCAATACTGATAAAATTGTTTTCACTTAATTCTTAGAACTAGCCGAATTATTTTGTTACAAAACCAACATAGGAAACAAAATTTACTACTATGGCAGGTAAGAATGTCCCAGCATGAATGAATACAAAATTAGAAAAATTGAAAGCAGCTGAAAAGAGGTTCATTTGATTGGAAATATCAAGCACTGACACTACAGATGAGAAATTGGTGATGATCCTCTGACTAGTGAAGATGTGTCAGTGATTTAACACGTGATTTCATGTGGTTAAACCCAACAGAGGGAATGAATCGCGCTTGGTTTTGGCATCTGTGTCCCTGAGAAGGCTGCCTGGGTGAACCCTGGGAGCTTTTAGGATGGGAAGACTGCAGTTCCCAATGCCCAGAGACTGCAGCACCCCTCCAGCACTGCTGCACTGCATTCCAGTCCCGCCATCACCTCGGGGGACCAGCTGGAAAGCAAACACACCCATGACATTTGCAAGCTGTGGCTCAACATTTGCAAGCAGGACCACCAAACTGCGCTATTTCCTCCACGAAATAAAATTGCGTGCCCCTAAATATGCTGTACGTGGCCCTAAAGGCCTCCTGTTAGTTGGTAAAGGTGCTGAGGGCAGGATGACGTCCCCAGGTTCTGTATGTGTTGCTGATACCTCTTAGGAGTTTCTGCCAAGGGCACTGATGCTGAAGGTCCCCACCTGAAATGGTCTCTGTGATGTGCAAAGCACTAACAATACAAAGGCAGCTGGGATGGAAACACAGGACAGTTATATTGGTGGGGTTGGGAAGAACCAAAAGTCCAACTGTCTCATGGAAATGGATGGAAAACTTTGTTAGTGCTGGAAGAAGAGAGACAAAAACAACAGGATCCACCTCCTGGAAGAGTTTTCCACTGATTTCACTGTGCTGCTGACTCTGAAATCCAATAGATTGCTTGAGGTGGGAGCTAGACATACTCCAATGCACTGCTCCACACCCAAATTAATCTTTATTTCTGTTGATATTTTATGGACAGGCCCCAAAGAAACCCCACAATTACACAGATTTCCTAAATCTTTAAAGGAAATGATATAAACAGCATTTTCTACACTGCATAATTTTTAAAGGAACATCCCTGTGTTTTAGGAAGAGAGTGAACAAAAGAAATCAGTCAGGCTAATTAAGGCACACAATAGAAATGGTAATCAAGGAACGTGACAGCAGTGGAAAAGAAGGGCAGTAATTTCCTGCAATATACCACTGCATACTCCTGGGATCAGGATGGTCTGCAGGAACTGAATGGAGGGAAAGGATCATTGCAACTCCAAGCAGCCACCTCCAGCATCTCCAGGAATCATCTTTAGCTAGAAAAGGAGAAATGGAACCCTGTGCACCCTTTGGGGCAACACAATGCTGCAATAAATGGCAGAGATTACTCATTTAGTCCCAAACTCCATCCACAGTAGCTGGACATTAATATTATCCTTTATTTTAAAGGATAACATTAATAATGCATTTTTTTCTTATTTTTTTTTAATCATTGTTTTGTTATTGCAAAGCTTTATTTTTAAGAAAATGCTTTCTTCATTCCTTCAGCGCTGCCCAGTAAAAAGCTGGTGTATGAGTGACCTGGAACAAGGAGCCTTCTGATCCTGTGCAAATCCTGAAAGCTGGAACACCAGATAATCACCTGCAATTATAGTCAGCACCTCAGCATCTTCACTGCAGGGTAGGAGGAGTATTCCTCTACTCAGATTTCCTTTCTGATTTGGGAACTCACAACACAAAGGACTGAAAAAGGAGGAGTGCACTCATCAGAGTAGTGGAGAGCATGCTTGAATCTCCAGGGAAACTTTAATTAAAGCTCTATTTAACATGTTTAGTGTACTGTAAACCCACAAGCCGAGGCCAAATGGAAGAATGTGTGCACTGAAAAGCAGGTAGAACATGACTGCTCTACGAGATGCATGTTGGGGTGGCACAGCCCTGCTGCAGGACTCAGGCTAAAGCTCCCTGGGAGTCCAGGAAATCTCCTGGGCCGAGGGCACCATATCATAACACATCTAGGGAATATCCAGCACTGCTGGGAGCTGGTCAGCATACCAAATTGTTTCCAGAAAGGGAAGCTGAAATAGGGATTAGGCCACAGTTGTAGCTGGAAGGAGTTTTTTGGGGAAGGGATAAGACAGGAGTGTGATAAGTTTCTCAACACTGTAGTGAACGCAGCAATAAGAAATAGAATTTATTATCATTGCAGAAGGAACCTGTGTTTGCTGGAATGTCTCTGTATCGTTACAAGAGGAATTAGTGTCCAGCTTGAAAGGCCATGAGGGTTTCTCTTTCCCCAGACTCATTTATACCCCTCTGTACAGCTGAAGACCAACTTATGAGAAGACACTACAAACAGCCATTAGGCCATACCAAATATTTCTTTCTGCAAGAGGAAAAAATGGTCTGCAGACCCCAGATCCCTTTTATGGCTAATTCCTTTTGCACATCATCTAACTCTAGATAACTAATGTGAAAGCAGCACTTCTGTATTTCTATAAGTGGGTGCCCACTTTTGTCTCTGCTGGAGCTGGCACAGGAGATGAATAAATGGTTGAGGGTATTTAAGATACAACCTCCTCTTTTTCTTCCTTTTCCCCCCATCTTTCATCATAATCATTCAAAATTACCGATCTCCCATTTCAGAATTGCATGGTTAGCTTTGTTGCCTAGTTCAAGTGTTTGTAAGGTTTTCCCTGCCATCATAAATACGTTCAGGTAGTGGCCAATATGGTGTTGGTTTCCAAAAAGGGTTGGTTTTCTACTGGAATGTTAAAAAAAGAGCTCTCTCAGAGTGGTGATAGCAGTTATAAAATCATCATCTCTTGGTCTGAACATAATAACTAAATGCCAGAAAAATACCTCCTACTATTAGAAAGATTCCAAGTGCTTCCTACCAGCTACATGCACAACATATAAAGTGTTTTCTGACCAGATACATGCACAGCAACTGCTGAACTGCAGAGAGCAGTTTGTCCATCATGTTACATCCTTCATCAAACCTTATTACATACGAGTGATTCTTCCTCTCTGTCCCTCCTAGTGATGTCATAAACTCATGTTTCTGTTTTATCTCTCTCTCAGTTTTTTCTTCCATCTTGCTCCCCCCAGTACGCCAAACCTTTCTGTTTTCAGCTCTGTGTATAGTTAAGTAGATAATAATAGATTACTCCTTTTTCTGTGGAAAACCAGACCATTTGAATCTGCACATGCCCTTCTCTCTATCCACAACAAACTAGCCTGCTAGCCTGGGTTAATTCATTCCTATGACAGCAATTATTTAATTTGTTTCACAGGTGTGGGTGGGTTTTTCAAGCAGTTTTTCTGGAGGATTTTTACTTTTGAAAACCACCCAAGCTTGCAGCCTGCTGGTTGTTGCAAGGAGCTTTGATGGCTGGCATTGTGTCAGCCTCGTTTTTGGTGTAAGAATAGTCAGTTAGCAGTACAATTCCCAAATAATGAATAGCACTTGGCTCCATGGCCCCAAACACACTCGAGGGGTGCACTGAAAGCCTCCTAAAGCTCCCCCTGACATGACTTACTATTGCATTACAACACTGTAGAGCAGCTTTCCAGAGAAGGCACATCTGGAAGGAATGCAATATTCTTACAGGCAGTTATTAGCAATAAAAATGGGAAGAGAAGTGCAGGCACTATTTACAAGGATATAGTTTCCTGTTATGGCCACACTGTAACATTGTATGTTTTAATGATTTAAGATCTCAATCTAAGATTTTTTAGGTTCACTGCTTTCACAAGAGCGACTGCTTTTATAATAGAGCAGCTAAAGCAATGCAATCCTGGGTTTTTTTCTTCTCTGGGTAACTCTCTCTCTTACATTATTATAATTAGCAAGAAATAATAGGAATGAAAATTAAGAAATACTTTAAATAATCCAATATTTAAAAGGAGAAACTTAGAATTATACTTACATTTTTAATTACTTTACACATTCAACTATAGATTTGTATGTGTGATTCACTGATGTATTTGCATGCACAGGTCAGGAGTTTGGGCACACAGACAACACTACTGTAATTATGGGGAATATATAAACGCCCCAAACCACATAGGTAATTGTGCAATTCCTGATGCATAAAATCCTGAAAGGTTCTTACAAAATCAGGCATTTGGCCTTTCAAACAGAATCCTTTTAGGTGTGTTTGTAGAAAAACTCACAAGCTTGATTTTCAAACACACCAAACATGATTAGTGACTCCCAAACTAAATCTAGTTCTGATTTATATTTAGACTACAATTATATTATAGCATAAACTAAAAGCATACATTATTATGGTAATACTGTAGTTTCTCCATCCAGTTAAATATCCACTTTATGTCCATATCTAGTACAAGCAGATGATATTTTAGAAAAAAAAGAACTGTAGGTTGTGTTTTGTTTCTGCTTTTAAAATTTATTTACCACACAAGTGGTGTCTGCCTGTAAAACAGAGGTGGGCTTAATGAGAGATTCTGCTCTCAGAAGCTTCACTGGTCAGACTGCCAGTGATTTCAACACCAAAGGTCTGTGTTTTTGTGTTATCAAACATCACTGTCCATCTTGCAGAAAATTGTTCCTTAATTACAGCTAATGATCAGGCCAAGAGCAACTACACTCCTCTCTTTCTCACCTCAATAACAATCAGTTCTCCTGTGTCTTAGTTCCAGCCACGGGAGCAACACATAAAATTCTGTAATTAGTCCCCTCAGGTTTCCCTTTCCCTTTCCCTTTCCCGAGTGTCCATGCAGAAGCACTTGCAGCACTCAGCCCAAATGGTAATAACTCCTGAATTGTATTTCCATAGGTACAGATGGGCTCTGAGCATCCTCACTGAAACTCTGCAGCAGGAACACTGCCTGCAGAACAGTGAAAAACAAAGTTTAAGTGAAGCCTTAGATTTAGGTAAGGACTGCAAACACCCCAACACTGTTAGAAACAGTCATTAAAAAATCCCAAACTGCTATGCTTTAATATTTTATGTTTGTATAAATTAGAAAGCAAAACTTAGAAATTAATAGACATATGCAATGGCAGAGTGGAGTGCAGAAAGTGTACACAGGTGAATAGCAACAATAAAATGAATACAAACTTTTGGTCAATCAGTCTTTGAATGGTCTGTACATTTCTTCTTTGTTATTCTTGTTTTTATAGGTATATATATAAAACCTTAAATGGAGGGAAGTCAGCAGAAAAATCGCCCAGTAGTCTTGGCCACAACATTGTTGAATTTTTAAACATTTCAAAACCAAGCATTGCCAACCTGTCCAAATCCATCACCACTGCAGCATTTGGAATTCTGTGAATTTCAATATATAGGCAGTGCCCTGGTAAGCCAAAGGGAAGCTCTCAATGCTGTCTCATCTATTCCTCTCTTGGCCTTGTAAGACAGGACTAAACCCTTTGATGATGCAAATCCAACCCCATTTTAATAGAACAGAACTCATGAAGGTGCCCTTTAGCAGAGCAGGGTTTCTAATTTGTGTTCACCAAAGTAGTTCTGTGGGATAAACCTTCAATCCATATTTCACATGACTGATGACAAGTATTTCTACTGAACATACTGATATTTAATAGGAATCTCACAGAGATGAACCACGAATTTAACACGAATTCTCAAATAATCAGGTTGATATGAAAAATGCTCCCTCCAATAAGAACTTCTGGTATTGAGAGAGAAATTTGAGCTTAGGAACACAGGTATCACTCTAAAAACAAATGAATTCTGCACAAAATCTGAGTGCTTCCCAGGCTGGCTGAAGAAGTACCAGACAGGCTTATTTCTGGATGCACACTACAGCATAAGTACTTTCCAGAGGAAGAAAATATCATTATCCTCAAAAAAGTCCAACCAAACCTTAAACTTAGAGAGGTCAACGGGACTTACTGAAGATCTTCTGGCAGAGACAAGGTCACTCAGCTAATTATGCTGGTGCAAGGCCCTCACAAGTCAGAGGCCAGGTAGGGCTGTAGCGATTTAAATGAGGAGCCAAACACTTTCATTCTGCAAGCATAATGTTTAAGTTTTTTAATATGCATATGTGTGGTTGGGAACATTTCAGGGCAACCAGATACTTTTTAAAAAAATGGCAACAAATTATATTTATATATAATTCTAAATATTTGACAGATGATGAGGCCTCTGAAATAATACCCCAAAGAGAAAGAAATCCAAAATTAGGATTACATCGTCTACAGAAGCGACAGCTACTGATGCTGCATCCCCATTTCTCAACAGGGTGTGAATTTAATTCTAGTCAAGTGTAAGTCCATTTCAGCTGTTAGACACTCATTAAGAAACACGTAGGACAGTTAGTTTTTGAGTTCCTAAATGTCTGCTGACAGGAAGCACTGAGCTGTGGACTCAGTCCTACAGCAGGCAACATCACGGTTCTTTCACAACTGGGGGTGGCAGATTGCTTGTATGGCGTCAGTTTTCACCATTTTTTCCCACTTACATTCACATTTATCATACTGGGAACAAAATGACTGGGAGACAAAGGTCAGGGTCCACAATCCTGACAGCAAAGGAGACACCATTGCCACCCAGTGACCTGTATTTACTGAAGAATAACAATGGACTGTGCCATTTGGCATATTTTGGATATTATACATGTCTTCCTTTATAGATTCCTTTTTAATAGAAAGCTGGGGAGAGACAAACAGCCAGTTCTGTTGAACTGACCCACAATAAACACAAAATCTTGTATCTGCATGTTTAGTTTCACAAGAATAGACAAGTACTTGTCACCCTTTTGGCAGAGCGTTCAGAGAGTATTTCAGTTATAAGTTAGTTATTTAAATTTCACTGTATAGTCATTGCTATCATTATGATCATCTATTTTGTTTTCCTGCATAATAGGTAATTGTTTTTTGCTTAACAATTTGCTTTTCCAACCTTAATGATCCTATTACTCTCTGTTTTCCCCTGGCTTTGTTTCAAAATACCATCTTGTACATGTTCTTCCTTTCTTTTCAGCTCCTTGTAACAGTATTCTGTGTAGTATGAATTATTATCAGTGCTGCTGAAGTCTAGGACCCTGACTCTCCAATTCAAAAAGGTCCCATAAGAGAGCAGCTGTTCTCTCTATTTTCATAAAAATATGTGATTACTCAGTGAAAAAACGTGTGCATCTCAGTATGGTGGTATGGGAGTCAAAAGAGGATATCAGCTCAGGCTACAAATCTATAATCTGTAATGAATTACAAGTTCTGTCCAGCCTTGTCCCCCTTTTTTCCATCCTATATTATAAATACTGTACTTGCAGAATGGATTCTCTTTCATATAGGACAGCTAAGCATTCAAGGCATATAAACATCACACAAAGGGGCCTGTCACTTATATTCCCAGTCACTTTTGATACTATTTGGAAGAAAAAGGTATTAAGACTGTGACCAAAAAGCATAAGAAAAGAAAAAAGTCAACAGAAAGATGATGCCTGTGAGTTAGATGTTATAATATTGCTGAAATATAAAACTGGAAGCCACCTCTGTCCGGTGGTACATAAAGTGTTAGCCTTTGTAACACTTCCAGTACCTCCTTCCTTATCACAATGAAGCCTTCAAAATTTCATCCATAATATAACAGCTGCTTCTTTATAAACTCCTTTCTACTGTAAAACTGAAGTACACGCAATCTTAACACTGTTTGTGGAATAATGAGATCTGGATCAATGCTGAGACTCCTCATTTTCATTGGCAAGAGGTGTGGGAATCTGAAGAATCTCCTTTCCCTATAATCCAATCAAGCCCAGCAATATCAGCTTCCAGACTGCAACAGCAGCATTTCCACCGAAGGGCTGAGCACGAGGTTAAAGAAAAATTAATGGTAAACATTGATGTAAACACCCAAAGTTCACACTGGTCACACCAACTAAGCCACCTCAGCAACACTGGTGTCTCCCTCGTGCTGCTGGCACTGCTTTCAGCATCCTGCCCCAGCTATATGTTCCCAAGGGCTCAGCTGAAAAGGGAAATTGCATGTTTTCAGGAGAAGATCACAAGAACTCAGAAATCAAAACCACTTCAAACCCATCTGGTCAAAGTCAAAGCCAGGAGGGACTTTAAACTCAGTTCTTAATTCACAAAGAAAGTATTTCTGCAAAGGCTCTTAGAAGAGATTCTCTGATTATCCATTCTCCTAGCCAGTAATAAAAATGCTAGAATTAAAGAGGTAACTCGAGTTTTCAAAACCAGGTAAAAAGAAGGAACTCTCTTCACACACTACACAACAGTAATTCCCTTCTGGCTCATTTAGTCTACATATGCAAGTTTGCCCAGAGTTCTAAAAACACCCCTAAACCATAAAAAGATGAAGAGATACCTTGTTGTTGTTGTTGTTGTTTGTGTTAATTTCTGCACAGATAAGGCAAGATTCTCAAATCCCCAAGACAATCCCCAAGGCAGGGCTGTCTGTCATCCTTCAATGCCTGCTAACAGTACCTATCATGTGTCTCTCATCTTCTGTATAAAACATACAGAAGCAAAGGTGAGGTGTTTGATACACAGTGGAGTAAGAAAGCAGCTGGAATTACTGGGATTTACGCATACCCTGCCAGACAAGCTGTTGCAACTGATGGTGATGGATTTTAGCACAGCCTGCTGTTGGCACATGGTTTAAATAAAAAATATGATGCCCACACATTCAAAGCAATGATGGAGAGCTAATGATCAAAGGAGTGGGCTGTTGCTTTCTAATTATTATTTGGATTAATTCTTTGATAAGCTAGGGCTGGGTTTTGTTTTATTAAGTATTATATTTTAGGCAATATATCCTTTATTACTTAATGCCAAACAACTCACTGCCAAAGCACGTGATTTTAGCTAAACTGCCCAATTGCCATTCTGGTGGTCAGGTCTCTTGAGCTCTAAACAGAAAGATGCACTGAAACCAATTCCCCTAGCAGACAACAGCCTGCTCCTGGTGGCAGGGCAAATCTGGCATGGGTACCATCAGAGTCAATGCTAGCAGTGCAGTGGCCAGGACGTAACATGCTATAAAAAATTGAACATTATTTCATCAGCTGCAATGTGCCATGGCTTACCTTCACTCATCTCAGTGCACTGAAATAATTCAAAGGACATGGAGTTACTTTTTTATCTACTACTTTGCCACATTAAGTTCAAGCAAAGCACACAAAAATAGAACTGACCTGAACAAATGACTGGCGCTTTCTCTTGGGCTTCAAAGGCAAGAAGGTGTTACAGGAAAAATGCAGCCTTTTACTAACTGCAGACTGACTTTACCCAGAATAGAAAGAAGTGGAATTTGTTAGTATTTCTAACTGGAGAGAAACACCTGGCAACTGGCAGCATTTCCTTTGTATGAGACAATTTATAGGAACACTTATACGTACATTAAAATGCCCAGCTGTCAAATTGCAGAGGAGGTCTGTTCACATGGTGATGCACTATATATCAAAAACTAAGTATAAATGATAAATCCTTAGCAAACCCTAAACCTTAGTTTTGCAACCAGTTTGAAACCTGCCCACAATGACTGGAATCTGTTTTCACTAATCTAGTTAACGATTGTTAATGTATTTTGAACTTGCAGCAGATGCATCCTGTGGTTAAGGCACTCTGGGGCAGAAAGGAGGGTCCAGGTGATGGAGCCTTCTGTACCAAAGAATAGTGGAAGCAGCAGAAAGAGAGACATGATTTGGTATTTTCAGTAGTCAGACAGACCAGAATATTAACTGGGCACTGCTAAGAAAACAACCGACTTAAATTCGCTCTGGTAAATTAGCAACTACCCTCATTTATTTCTCTTTGCTGTATGCCAGATACCAGTATTTTTATTTTATTTATTATTACATAACCTAGCGGGTTCTTTGGGGTTTTTTACTCATTTTTTAAGCACTACAGTCCAGTTCTGTCCGATTCCATTTGATAATTAGACAGGCAGTGGTGTCACAGAATTCCCTCTGACTGAATTCAGTGCCTGAGCACTGGGGGTAGCTGAGTGCTCTCGTGTTGTTAAGAGAAGTATCTTCTGAGACCTGCTCACAAACGAAGCAGAACTAATCAATCCCTCTTGGACAAGCTGATTACCTGGAAATCAGTCAGGCAGGGAGCTTATTCTGTCAGCCTTCAGGACATGAACAAATAGTAATTGTAACTTCCAGCAAAAGCAGCACAGAGAGCACATCTATGAGGCAAATATGTGTAATGCAGATACGAAGAGCACTGGAGCACAGTTCTTGCTTCGGTCCCCAAATACCCTGCTGTGACATGGAGAGTACACACATTCTTATCCCATCACTCAATGTCTCACACCAACACATTTCCCACCAGTGACCAGGAAGCTCCGAGCACTCTTTTCATCAGCAGCCAGGGAACTGAACTACATCCTGGCGTGGAACACTTTGCCCTTGTGATAATGCAGTTTTGTTAGTGACTTGTTAGGTTTTGTTAGTGACAAGCTTTGCATTTTGCTTGGGTTTAACAGGGCATTACAGCTGCTAGGTGTTTCCCTTTGTTACTGCCAGGTCCAGAGACAGCACAACCTGGAAAAGGAGAACAAGTGTCTGCACCTACTGACTGACAGGCCTAAAACACCTGGGACAAGACCATAGCACAAGAAATAATGGCCTAGAGAAAAACAAATTAGGGGCCGATTTATATTCCAGGAGACATTTTATTGCCTGCCACTCTCCATCCCACCGAAATATTGTGATGGATTGGGGTGACAGCACAGAATTGCTAGGTGCTAGCAATGACAATTCCAGCAGGGAGGTGAAGGAAACACACCGTGCCCTGCCTCTCCCTGGGACACAGCCAGCTGCCTGGGGAGGGAATACAACCCAGGAGCCACTGCAGGCACCTCCAGGAGGGTTGTGCATAGGTATGGCCACACTGTGGGCATCCCTAACTCCAATTTTGGTGAATTTTCAGGTCTGTATGCTAAGGTCCAAATACTAAGATGGAATTGAAGAGTGAACGCAGATTAAACAGAGCCCTAGGTGCTTTCCATGGAGCTAGTCACCAGGCAAAGCATGAGAAGAGATCTGGCCCATTTCAGCTACAAAAGTCTTGGTGCAAGGCGTGGGGAAACGTTCTGGAAATGTCAACAGACTAAAGCATATTTGAACTCTTTCCATGAAAACAGTCCTAGTGAGATCTCTTTCATTTGATACCAACCCCCCCTCCCAAACGTAATGAAAGCACCCAGAGCCCTAAGAGCAGAGCTTTTCTGGAAAGAGGAGCTGAAAAGGGATGGGAAGATGTAGTATAGTAGGTATAAATTGAGTCGTGGCTTTCCTGTAGTCTCAGTGGCCATGATCCAGCCTGGCCTCAGGTACTATGTTACCATGACAACTTGCAAAAAAAAAAATAAAAAAAAATAATAAAAAAGAAGGTGTAGAGGTGAAAGAGAAAAAAGCAAAGAGAACCTTTGTTTTACAGCACGCTGTCACGAAGGGAGATGATTAGAAGTGAGTCAGAAGTCCCAAAGCAATGGAGCTGTTAGCGATACTTCTGAGAACTCGGAGATCTATCACGAAAGGTAACCTAGGACTGTCATGGAAAGGTGTTCTTTCATCAGACTGGGACATTTCCAGGCCTTTCAGGATGCCTGAGTTGCTCTACAGTAAGTCCCTGACATCTGCTGGCTTGTCACCAGGTGGAACAGAGGTTTTCTGTGCCCATGCTGTTCCGGGTGAGCCAAGAATGGATCTTCAAGCAAAAGGGGTTCTGAAGGAGGTTCAAAATGTCACCCTTCAGATCAAAATGAAGCCCTCTGAATGCCTCTTGACTCTTCAAAAGAAGAGGATTTGAGAAGGTGGATGTGCTTGGCAGGTAAAACTGTGGTGACTGCTGATACAGAGCAGCAGGAAAAATAAAGGGAAAAAATAAAGGAAATAAAGAGGGGAAAAACCGGAGGGAATTTCTAATGTTTCCTACCCATTTAAATCACGGTTTGACATATGGGACTTTACATGTTCACCATTTACCATTAACAGAACTTTCATTATGTCATCCTGCTAAGGATATTTCATTTATATAAAAGAAAAAGGTCTAGAAATGTATTAACTGAGTCGCAGGTGTGCTGTGGGGTGAGAGAGCAATTATCAAGATCATTATTATAGCACATTAGTGTCCAGTGGGGTGTGATAAGGATTGTGAAGTGCCTGATATGTACTTAGCTATCTTTCAGTTGGCATTCAGTGACAAAACCGAAAATTATCTGTATTGTATGTATACACTGAATGACTGAGAAAATAGAAAGCTGTGTCAGATGCTTAGAGATGTAGAGCAGACAACCAACAACACAGGAACAGGAAAAAAAATTAAAAAAAGCTTTTTTATCAGTGACAACTGGAAAAAAAAGACTCATAGGAAGGTGCTGAGGTGTTTTCAGTAAAGCAATTTTTGCTTCCTAGGGTCTCTTACAAAAAGGATGTGTGTGTGTCCATGTGCACACAAGCCCAAAGAACTACCAATTTTATACACAATATTTAAACAAAATGTGTTTCTATCACCACAATTGACTTCTTGAGCAAAAGACGTTTGGCTGCATCAATTTGAGCAGCAACATGGAGTTTGGCAGCAATCCATTTGTGCTGAGATTAAGTCAGCTGCTACTGAATCCATTGATCCTTCCAGATATTGATTTGTTAATTTAATAAAAAGTGAAGTTTTAGAATGTGAACAAATTCACAGTGCTGAGGAGACAGGGTTTTGATAAGCTCTGCTGCCAGACTAAGCTGGCAATACTGTCAAATGAGAAAATCACACATGATTTAAACTATTAAAGATTTCCAGTGTGGCAGATTGGTTAAAATACAACTTTAAATAGAAATGTGTCCTGTTAGAAAAATTAAAAATGCATAATCTTAAAATAACAGATTGCTCCCTTTGTCTTCTATCTCCTAGTAGTAGTGCTTAAAGCCATTCTGTATTTAATGCTCCCATTTACTCTGAAGAGTCAAATTGTCTTTAGGATAAGATTCTATTCTCATTACACAGAAAATCAGGACAAGTTCTAACTAAGGATCAGATTCTCCATGGCACCACAGCCCTTCCCTGTGCAGCTCCCAGCTTTTGTTCCCAGCCAAAACATTTCCAAACAGGCTGAGAATCCCCGGCCTAAACTCTTGGTGCATACAAAACCGGTGTTACTGGCACTCACAATCCATGCTCTTATTCCATCCCATTAGGATGAGCTCATTTTCCTCATTAATTCAAATCCCATAAACGAATGCCCATGGCTCCGAGGGCATAGCTGTGTAATAAGACTGCCAAGCTGACAGAGTGACCTCTCCTGCTGCTGGGTATTTAGAGCAGAGCAGCATTTTACCACCAAAAAACAGTTTTTCCCTGGAAAATGCTAGCTGCAGAAAATGTATGTTTGGGGAAAAAAGAGAGAAATAAAGAAGCTGTATGGAATCTGTAACAACATGCCAGTTTTCCTACAAGGTGTCCTGGAGAACTTGTCAACAACTGCAAGAGGCTGGCTGAGGAAAGAGGTGCCCCATCAGAACGTGGAGCAGCTGGGATTTGCTCTGGGGACTGCACTGACCGAACTGAATGAGAGGAGGAGGAGAATCCAGCAATGCACCAGGGACTCAAGCTTATCATGGGCTTCCTGAGGAAAAGGTGGAGAGAAGCCTTGGCACTGCCAGGCTTTGGCTTCTTCAAGGATTCTCCACCATTCTAGCCAGAGAAGCAGAGAAATTAATACATACCGACAGTTTCTATGGGTTTTAATTACTGATGAAGAGTCCCATGCACTAGATTGGAAATGCAAATTTCTGTTTAAATGGATTTCATGAATTCATTGCAGTTTTTACTGACCTTCTGTCCACTGGAACAAAGAGGATCCATGGAAATGCAGAAAGCATTGTAGGAGAAAATCAGCAAAGATATGCATTATCTCCTCCAAAAATTAAACTAGAAAATGTGAAAATAGGGGCATCAGACCACAGGTAACTTCCACCCACTAAAAGTTGTTTGCTTTACTCATGGTCTAACTGCGGCTTTAGGACTTGGTAGATTCTTATTATATCTAATGTTTATACTCTCCATATAATAGTATTGTTATATAAGGTGTTTAAGATACGTAGAAAAGATTAATATCTCTTCATTTCACAGCACATTAATAGTGCCAAACTTCAAAGAGCAGTCTCTTGGGTGGCCAAGTGAACACTTTGAAGTAAAACATTCTCATGGCACAAGAGAACACTATTTCATGAAAAGACAGAGCAACCAGGAATTAATACATCACTGTTGAGACAAGAGCACCGTGGTAAGTGAACTTTTCGTATTTTCCATTCCATACAGGCTTACTCTATTAATGAAAACATGAACATGGGTAAAGAGCACACTAGACAAGTCAAACTCAAGGAAAACTGACTATGTTTGTAGAGGTACATGACATGTGAAATTATGGAAACTGGCAAAACCCAGAGAATCTAGATAAGTATTAAAATGAGTCTTGAGGAAATCGTTTTACTTACAAATATTCCCTGGCCATGAAGTGTAAACAGAAACAAGCCAAGGTCAAAGCTATGAGCAGCATGCAGCCTGTGCAATAAAAAGGTGAACATCCTTCATTCTGTAAAGTATGAATGTGTTTAGTTACACTATGGAACTGGTCATGAGCACATGGAGCAGGAGATGATGAGTCTGTTCTTCACAGACAGCCAGCTCAGACACTGATTACCAGATCTACAGAAAGTGCAAGTCCTGCTGGTACAGCATTTCTTCACGCACCACATGCACAGGCAAATAAATCTGCATGAATCAAGTAGAATAAGGAGAAATAAAACTAAAAGTGGAGAGCTTATTCATAGGCATCAGTAGTGATAAGAGGGTTGACAAAATCCCTGAAATTATTTTGAACTAATTAAAAAATATATAAAAGTGAGCTGCTATTTTTCTATCTCCATTTATTTGTGGGGTTGGTTGGTTTGTTTGTTTTTATTGGGCCAGCTACAGGTCAGAAATGTGACATAATCCAAGCAGTTTTCATCTGGGCTTAAAGTCCATTTCCCTTCCTAGTCTGGATTCAATTTAAAATCTCTTGTCCTTTTGAGTGAAAATCCACCTTAACATGAAGACAGTTAAAGCTGGTAGCCATCCAAATTCTAAATATTTCCAAACAGAAAGGTTTACACTTCCAGCCCTTCACTGCAGGAGCTGCTCTTTCCGGGGATCTCCAAAGGAGCTTGGGTGACCCTGACTGGATGCCAGGCTGAGCCTCCTGCCCATCTGGCACAGCAGCTCAGGATCGTGGGCGGTGGAACAGTGAACAACCACGGAACAGCCACTAAATTCCACTGATGTGCTTATATCAGGCACAAGGTGTGTTTTATTTAGTTGCCTTCAATCTTGATGAATCCCAGGGCCATCAACAAGAAAGTAAACACTGGTTGGGAAGTGAAATAGTGGGTGCTGTACATTTGATATAAATTTCTGTGCCTCTCGGAACACTAAAGCTTACTCAGCACAGGTTATTAATGTGAGAACATACCAATAATCCCTCCGTTCCTTCAAAAAACCCCATTGATTCCTTTGCTATATTTTGTGTTTGAAAGAGATATAACATTATATTGCCTTTTAAAGAATGGTGACTCAAATAACGTTGTATCTTTTACCTTTTCATCCCGATGTGAAAACTCGGCCCTGGTACTATCCTGGATGATTAGGACAGGATTATTCCTTTACCTGTTATATTCTTCAGCATCATGAAAAAAAAAAAGTGTAGAAACTAAACCTGAAGCATAACAAATAATTAAAACTTCAAATACTTAAATTTAATACAGAGTTTGAAGTAGAAATGGTCAACAAATTTTCTTCCAGCAGAAATTAGTAACTTCAATATATACTTTTCAGAATCAGTCTGGCTTGTTCTGTTGTATTAGTTGATGCAATTACAATAATAGGCTTTAAATGGGTTTATATTTCAAGTATGATTGTGCTGAATTGAATTATTCCCTACTTATCATGAAAATATTGGATGAACATTCCTCATTTTCAACTCACACTTTTAAATTGATTGCCATCCACTTCAGCACAATTAAATTTTTAAAATAAAGGAGGCAGATACTTCACTCTCTCAGGTGCTGTCACAAGTAGTAAATATTCTCTAGAATGTAAAATACCTGCAGTAAGTCCAACTCTCTATACAAATATGCAAATGGACACACAACTTGAGAAAGTCTATACATTATCATCTATTCTCAAACCCAGAATAATAAAAATGATGACTGCTTTGTAATTTAAAGTTATATAATTAATGCATAAGGAATAGTAGGGTTTTACAATAAACATAAGGCAGCATTTGAAAATCCTTGTCCTGTTAGTGACACCTTCTAGGAAAGTATAGCAGAGAGAGTTTTAAAGCTGACAGTTTTAATTCCTAACATGCATTTGTGTCTAGTAGCAGGGAGAAATATTTATTGTGATTAAGATATACAGAAGAAGAAACTTCTTATTGGACACCATTATACGTCAAATAATAAATGAGTTTCTGCCACAAAAAAAAAGTCACAGTAAGGAAATATAGAGATGCAAATGAAAGGCTAGTGCACAAGCCTGACAAATACAAAAATCCGAGTTCCAAGAGACAAATGAAGTCGAGTTTTCTTTGCCCTGACTCCGACGAGACTCATTCATTCTCTCCAAGGCTGAGGAATGAGACTCACACAGCATGACACAGAGAAAAGGAGATGCCACTGCCACAGAAGGGCTCTCAGGAAGGGAGAGATGGAGGCAGAGCAGTGCTTTGCGTGGATTGAAGCCCAACTAGATGATGAGGGCTAATTAACTAAGGGGGCTAGACCCATGGGCTAGTCTATCTCTATATCTCTATCTCTAATCTATATCCATATATCTATATCTAATCCATATATCTATATCTAGTGCTCCCAGGCCCCATTTCCCAATGCTATGGGTGATGCTTCGTTCCCACTAATGCTCAGGCACTTGGGAGCCCAAGGAGTAGATCTGGTCAGTTAAGACCAGTAAAATAAAAACCTGGCATTATTCTTTTTCATCTTTATGCAATAATGATTTTTTTTCCCATCTTCCCATGGCATTTGATTTCCAGATGTCCCTCTGACTATACCAACACTCTCCAGGTACCTTCAATGGTTTCTCACGGCTTCATTTTTGCCACTCTTTTCCCATTCATTCTGAAGGGTAAAAAGTCAGTCTGTATAAGTCACACGTAGAGATTTGTTCCCCAACCAAACACTGCAAAACACAGACTGACAGTAGGAATCAGCTTGTTTGTTTTCTTGAAAACTCGTGTTATTTGAGACAGTTTTGAATATAAATATTTTGGTCACATCCTCCCATCTGTGCTGGCAACAGAAGCAGCTCACACCTCTCTCCTCATCTCTTTGGGTGCTCTGAGACTTCTTCATAGGAGGCATTCAGAAGTCCTGTGAAGAACATCACACAGGCCAAGTTTAGGAATCCCAGAGCTAAGTTTTTAATCATTTGTTTCACTCTAAGCGAAAGAGAGGCCAGAGAAATCCCCTTGTCCAATCTGTTAATTTTCTGCTCTGTACATTCACTTAGGGAATGTCTGATTTTCTGTGGCAGAGTTTCTTTGTCTAATCTTGCTGAAAATCACTCACATCAGTGTGTTTATGCTCCACGTTTCAGTAACTACTTGTCTCTTCACTGAACAATCTGGAGGATGCAAAGCAAAAACATGTTCTATTCCCCAGTTCTTTTAATGCCCAGGAAGTTTCACGCTGATTCAAGAGACTGCAACAGCTTCATTCTTCACTTCAGTTATTTTTACCAATAATTTGTAAGAGCAATAGTTGTCACTCCAATTCTACTCCTCTAAGTGTTATATATTGCCTTTTGTTATCAACTTATTGAAGTAACTGAGCACTCAATACACTTCAGATTCATGTAGGTGTATTTGTGGTTTCGATGTTGGTTTGGGGTTTTTTTGTCACTTACTTAGATTTAATTTCAGTGGCTTCACTTTTTCCAGCAAATTTTGCACTTATTCCTATACATTTCCAGTGAAGTAAAGCACAGGTAACCAGGTGCCATCCAAAGACAGATTCACTGTCCTGAAAATACATATATATTACCCAGCTACTCTTTATTTACACTGCAGAGCAAGTTCAATTAAAGGGATACAATTAAAATCTATATCAGTACCTTTTAGAATCATAAAAAAAGAAACCTTTGAAGCAAGACTGTTGGCCAAGAAAACTTAGAAAAACAATAGATGCTTTAAGCCACATTTTTTCATAACAAATTGAAATTTTGTGTCTAAATTATTGACCTATGTATTGAAATACTTTATTTCTCTTCTATATTCTGTTATGATACATGAGATGTTCTAAATAAAATATGAAATGTAAAATATGACATGCAAAGCTTTCATTCAGAAAATCAACTAAGTATAAAAGACAAGTATAAAGCAAGCTAAAATAAGATACGTTCATTTAAAATTATTTCAAGTGTTCCATAAAATTACAAGTGGTTTGATTATACTGGTTTTTTTGTTAGTATCCTGACATGAATTTTCACCTATTTAATATTTATCCATAAAAGAAAAAAAAATTCAAATTTGTATTTTCATTGCTCTATTAACCCCCTGTTTAACAGCTGTCCTAGGATAGCTGCACAGTCACTGCTGTTGTTCTGCTAGGGCAAGAAAAGCAATGCCAAACTATTCTCTGCAGCAGCAAATGCACATTTTATGAGGTTGCTGGGCACGGTCCCCCCTCAGCTCTCTGCTCTGCTGATTGTTGGTGTTACCCTGGCCAGGACAGAGCCCTCCCTTTTGCTCCCAGACCCTTCCAAAATTGCCAAGTGCCTCCAGGGGACCTTGGTAAAAAAGAGGCAGCTGAGTCATTCTGACTGGGAAAAGAATGTGATAGCAGTGGAAAACATAGACATCATTTGATCACGAGAGGATGTTCTCAGGAGCAGTGAAAATGTTATTCTTCCTTCCTCATAAAGGGTGGGGATTTGGTCCTTGCTGCACTGAAGGCAGAGCTTGGACAAAAAGCATCTCTTCTTTTCTCCTAGAGACGGTGGCACTCCAAAACGTGGTCAGACTGGAAATCTCAGCAGCTGCCTGGAGTTTTCTGCCACGTTTCTCCTTCATTTTTGCCACCTACTGCTGTCCTGTTGTCCACAAAGGAAAGGCAGAGCCACAGCCACATGCCTGGCTGCATTTGTGCTTTCCCGGTGGAGCAGCAGGAGGTAAAAATGACAGGGATTTTGTTGCCACTTGCCCTGAAGCAAAACGTTAGTACTGGAGGAAACAGCCTTATGCTTTGCTTTTCCAAGGGGGAAAACCAGGGATTCTTCATCTTGGGAAACTGAGTTTTTGATGCCCCTAAAGGTTGCTCACTAGCTGATAAATGTATATTCCTGCATGGTGTCAATAAAATAGCAACATAAGATTTTGTCCAAGAAATCAGGTGCTCATGCCTTCCAAGGTGGCATCAAATAAGTTTTTCAGCTAATCCATGAGTGGGGGTTTTATTCCAGACCAGCTTTTCAACTATAGCAAGTTTTTTTTTTTGGCCTTGATACTGTTGGATTTTCATAGCAGGTAAGTGCTTAGAGAAGAAATACTATGGTCTGTTGTCTTCAAAATTAATATAATTAATATTTCCATTGAAAGTAGGAACAAAACTGATTCGTAGATCACTAAAGTCGACAAGTTTAAGTCTAGAGACTGAGAAAAAAATTGATTTTAGGTGGTCTTGGCCACTTTCTCCCACTAAAACATTCCTTTGTTCAACTTTCCAGAAATGGCACTGAGCTTGTGATTACAGATTTTGAAGGAGGTACAATTAAATACTGTGTGTTCCTCTTCTGGTGACAAAAGCAGAAACCACGCAGCAGCAAAGGCACGTTCCTGATGCAGATCAAGCAAAACTCATGTCTCATGACAGCAAATCTTTGCCAAATATCTACCTTGAAATCCTAAAACATAAGGAAATAAATCGCATAGAGCAAAGGAAATTCCTCACCATGAGAGATTTAGAGTGACTGACAGTACACATTATGCTCTGTTGTTCCAAATAATCATTGCTGTCCCCAGTAAATCCGTTGTAGGAAATATTTTCAGTACCTTTGCTACCACTTTCTGTACTCAACAGACTGAAATCACAGACCTCAGAGAAGCCCTCAGGATCAAAGCAGTTGACAGGACTTCTCATTTCCTCTGTGTGGCTTTGGGCTGTAGCAACTCCTCTGCTCATACTTTACACTTCTAGTCTAAGAGTATCTGTACATAATTCCCTATCAGTAATAAATAGAATTATGGATATTCACTGCTGAGAGAAAAGTTTCTTTACTATATTAATCCCAGTGAAGGAAACTACTGACTTGTGTCCAGCACAACGTGTAAAAGTTGATAAAGTACAAAAGGTTATTACAGACTTCCACTTTTTATTTTGTTGGGGTCTTATCACAGAAACAGTTTTGTGTAGCTTTGTTATGTTTTATTTGGCGAGAAGAATGTAGAGTATTACCTGATGGTCTGGAGTATTTAAACATAAACTTTTCCAAAACCTGTGCTTTTATCATTCTAATAAATTAAGGTATTGCAGAAGAAATTTATGGCAATAGTTGCTTTTCTTCTGCTTCAGAAAGAAAAGCAAGGTGCAACTATTCTGGAACTTCTCAGTGGAAAGAACAGTAAAAGGAACTTACAGAGTGGTCTGTTCTTGAAAGGCAGTACTGCATTAAAACTCTGCTTTGTAGGCTCATTTTCCCTACCAAGAAATCTGACTCTACCCTTGCAATTAGTAAGAGTTGTCCCCCTAAATCCCTTCTTACATTTGAAGACTCATCAGTATGGCACACAACCCTGAGTGGAGGGTGAAAAAAGGTCTGCTAAAAAGAAATAATGGAGTTTTAGCTACATCTAACTTTGTAAATATCACTATAGAACCCACAAAGAAAAGCATTGTTAAATTGTTCCTCAATGGAACCACTAAATCTAGAGCACAATGGAGAAAGTGTTCGCAGCTTGGTCCTAAGACTCGTTTTACAACTGGAAAACTAGCTGGGAGCAGCTGCACTGGGAAAGGAAAGGCACCAAATTCTGGTTCTAAAAAGCTGTCAAAAGACCTCCCCAGCCCAAACTTCTTAATGAGAAATGTCACACCTCCTATCTAAATTCCTTAGTGAGAATCAAACTTATTGGGGAAAAAGAAAGGAAAAAGAAAACCAACCTCAAACCACCCAAACCCAGAACACCTTTCTTTTCTTTGTATTAGCTTTTCAATCTGTTTGCTTGTTTGTTTGCTTTTCAAAGAAACTGATAAGAACTCTCACTTAACTGAATCTAAGGCTTACCAAGACTAAATCTTGACACCTGAGACACCACAGAAGTTTCAATCCTGTTCTCAGGGAATGAGGGAGAGCTGGCAGCAGCCACATATGGAAGTCCTTTCAGGATATGTTGGTTGTTTTTCCAGTGTTTTTCCACGAAACCAATGACTTTAGTCCTTATAAAGGATTAGCAAAACAAAGCAAGCTACAGGAAAATGTCTGTTGTGCCTAGTCTGCAGCAATTGAGCTAAACTAGCCAAATAACATAGATAAATAGGATGGCTGAGAGAGCTTTTTGAACAACAGTGACACCTAACACTTCTGTGCTTAAGGATATAATTGATACCCAGAGCTGAATCATTGTTATGGTGGTGGGGTTTTGATTGGTTTTGTTGTTTGTTTTTTAAAGGATATTAACAATTTGACAAATAAATCACCCACTGGATGTTCTCACTATGATTTCCTCTACTCAGAGCCTTCCCAGCTACCAGAACCTATTAGATACAGGTCAAACAGCACAAATTGTCCTCCAGGTGAAATCTTCTGAAGAATTTCAAAATCTCTGCAAGTGTGGCTCCACATTCTGAGTATTACTTCTGTATAGAATGCCAGGAGATCACTTGTTTTCCTCTCTCTACATACTATTTCAGCAGAAAATGCTAAGGTGCAGCTCACAGGACAAGCCTGCTTTTGCTGCCTTGCAAGAAAAGGCCATTTCCATCTGTAGCCTTTAAAACAGCAGCAGCACATGGTAGGAAAAAGCTGAAAGACTTGAACCTGTGTGAAAGCATGTTCCTCTCAGACGTCTGTTCCCAGCTGGGTCACCCAAATACTGTCAGTGGCCAGAGCAGCAGATCTCAGACCTTGCCACCTGGCTGCATGTGAAGTTGGGTGCTGCAACGGAGGAGGAAGAATCATTTAGCAACAGGCACCTTGCCAGCACTAGAAAAAACACAACATTTTGGCTTGCCAGCAGAGGATTTAAGGGACCTTTGGTAACAGGGATGCTCAGGCCAACAGAACTGCACCTTTTTGTAGGATCATCGTTGTCCATAAAGAGTTGTATATCAGTATGTGCCTCACAAGTGATAAAAGCTTTCCCCATATTCATGTGGTTGTATCAGGAAGACAGGCTGAAGATGTTTTCTTTGTTAGCACCTCTGCTTGTTGCCTGCAAGCCTTTCACTTCTTGCTTTTATAAGCTGCTGATGTTGGGCATTTCTATCTGGACTTGAACTGGTCTAGTCTCTTCTAGACACCTTTTCTAGGCAATGAGGGAAAGCTCTTTCATGCTGTGATTCAATATATATACATATATAAAACTATCTTAATAAATAAAAATACACGCATATATGAATCTATATATAACCATAAAGAAAATGTCTAAAATACAACATGTTGACCTCGCACTAAAATCACCTATTTCCTTCCACTGACTCGAAATAAAGCCTCAGCTGCTAGTTCAGATGTTGACATCTAAAGCCAGGCCAGATGACTCTTACCCTGCTAGATTATGAAGACTTAACTAATCATCCCATTCACCCCACTGATAAAGGACTATTACAGAACCAGAGATACCACTCATAATCCAAATAATTAGTGCCTGTAGACTCATGTCTCTACTGCAGAACAATTTGCTGCAGTGTCTCTGCACGTGCCTCACAGTGCAAGAACAGTATAAGTGATTTCCCTGGCAGCAGCATTGTGTTTCAGATCCCATTAGAAGCCAGGCAGACCCCATAAGGGCTCTCTGTCTCTGCAGAGCAGGCTCTGCCCTGGGCTGCCACCCTGTAGCAGAAACTCCTTCAGCAGCCAGACTTGTTTCTTCGCTCATCCTTGCAAACCTCCTTAAGTAAATATATGTTCTGTGACACTCTGTGCTATCCATTACACAGCAGGAAAACCGTGGAGCTGAGAGGACTCTGGTGCATCCGTCAACAAGTTTGGATTGTGAAATGTGTATTTTTTTTCTCATTCCCACAGTAAAAAGTGGTGGCAGAACTACTTGTTTCATTTATCCTTGTATATGAGTAGAAGAGGAGCTGATGATAAAGTGTGTTTTAGAACATTAGAAATTATAGTTTGAAAAGCATTTTTCAGATCTATAGTTCATAATGAAGTGTGCAGAGTGATGATAAGGATGAGCTACCCTGAATAAGTACTAATTTCATTCCTACTTATCTGTCTCTTTTCCATGTCATGGCTTCAGTTTCAGGTTATGATTACCTAGATAAAAATCCTTCCCTTCAGACCCTTCAGCATTTTCTGTGTGTGTGTGTGTGTGTGTGCAAAGCAATTATGGAAAAGATCATTTGTTTTCTGTGGAGTACAATCTCCATGCCCAAGGTACTGAGCTAATAAATGAGAAACAAAGTTCATAGAATGAAAAATTGCAAGGACCTCTGTTGCTGACTTAATTGATTAGGAAGAAAAAGAGAAAGTGAAGAAGAAACAGGAGGATGTGTTGCAAGATGTCTTGAACAAAGTATCTTGGTTCTTCCCAGACTACAAGAAATGGACAGAGAAAGGATTGCTCAGTTTGATGAGAAACCAAATAATTATTTTTAAGACATTGGAAAATAGAAAAGGAAAAAAAATGGCTTGAAAATACAAGCTGGGGTGCTTTTTGTTTGTTTGTTTTGGCCAAGTGATTCTAGTGGCACAAGTAAAGTGCTAGAAAATCCTGGATTTTCTGGAAGAAAAGGATGTTGCATATGGATGAAGGATAATTGCATGCAGGGCTGACGGCATTTCCAGCCACTCCAAATGCTTGCAGATGGGATATGCAAGGCAAACTGATCCCAAAACAGGAATTCCTATGTTTCTTTTCCTTCCCCTCTCAACTTGGTCACCTTGAGCAGACTCCTGCCTTGCACAAGATTCAGTCAATCTGATGAGTACACAGTGAGTTGGATCAGTCTGGAGAGTCAAGAGAAAACAGGGGGTTTAACAGGTTCATTGGTGCCAGCAAATGACAGAGCTGATGTTGTTCACTGTGTGGTTGCCAAATTACTGATACAGGTGATGGGGAAGCTGGGGCAGGAGCACGTGGCTGGTGAGACAGGCCGTGGCTTTAAACAGCCACACAGCTGGACTGGCAAAGGGGCACTGGGAAGTGCCCCTGAATTTCTTTTAACTACACAGTTCCTGTGCATGAACCATCCCAGGTATCGTCCCCAGGGAACACATCAACATGATTAAGGCCAGGGGTACAAAGCTGAAGCCACATCCTCCTTGGACTGGCTGCACCCAGCTAGATTTGTGACAAATCCTTGAAATAAAGAGCAAGGGGATGGATTGTGGAGGTGGGATCCAATGTGCAGCTGAAGTGGAGAGAGCACAGGTAGGACTCAAAGGGCAAAAACAAAAAACCAACCAGGGCAATAGAGGAGAATGTGGCTGAATAACAATTTTGGAGCCTGTGCAAAAGGAACTCAGAAAGAAAGCATGTAGGGCTTATGTGTAAGGAAAGGACTCTGAAGGGGACAGAGTGTGTGAAGATCCATCTGGACCCCAAGAATGCAACCTGAGATGGGACAGACACTGGGAGCTGATCCTGGGAGACTGGGTTTGGGAAGGAAGGGAGACAAGGAGTGCAGCAAGGTCTCAGCTGAAAGAGCAGGATGGTGGCAAGTGCTGAAGAGACCAAGTCACCCGAGGACGTGGAGAGGGAATAAGGGACATGCACCTACTTATGCACAGACATTACCATGCCACTCAGAAATCCAAAGGCTCCTGTTTTGGCTTCAGCAAACTGGTGGAAATCAGTGAGCTTCTCATATTTATTTCAGCAGAATAACCGAGGGAGAAGGGCAGTCCCTACTGCTCCTCATTTGTTAAAGGGGAGGTGGAGAGAGAAGAGCTGAGACAGGAGGTGGCACCAGGTCTTGGTGACATCAGAAACTCAAACAGCTAGATGGGCATTTTGCTCTCCCCTAAAATTAACCTCCCCCAGGGTATCCACAGAAATCAATAAGGAATAAACTTACAATAGCAACAGGACTGTGATCTGGTGACACTCACTGGGAAATAAGAGGCTAAATAAATAGAAAAATAAAATTATTTATTCTGCTTGTAGCTCTCATTACACCAAGAACAACTGACTAATAATGGTGAGACTTTCTGACAGAGACTGCTACTTGTGCCTTCTATATACCTGTAAAGGTGGATAATGAGCTTCACAGTTTATATAAACTAAACTTGAATTAACTAGACAATTTTATTTTTAAATATAGAAGTTTTTCTCCCATATATTGATATAAATTTAAACTGAAGAATGTGCACTATCTATTAATATGACCCTACATCACGATAAAAATACATGTAACTAAAGATTACAAAATCAGTGTGCTGAAAAAAAACATCAAATTTTCTTTTATAAACATAGTCAAAATTTTCTCTCATTGTCAGATGAAATCAAATTCCACAGCCAGCCAGCCAAAAATACTTTTAACAAGTTATGCTCATCACTAGGAATGCCAACAGAAATGGAAGCCTTCTCCTTTATTTTTTACATACTCTGAAATATCACCAAGCAAGCTGTGACTGCCAAAGCAATAAAGCTAAAGATCCAGAACAGTTTGTACACAAAATGTTTCTAGTTTCACAAACCCCAGGGCACACCAAAAGGGTCGATTAGTCTCCTCTGGACATCTTAAGGGGGGAAATGTGCTGTACCCCACACAGCCACTCTCCATGACACTGCAAATAAGAGCTGCAACAGAATGTTTAAGACAGTTCCTAGTTTTGTGGAAAACAATTTTCTCACTTCTGCTCATTTAAAAGATTAGTTGTGGTGATACTGTAACTCTAATAAGCCCTATGTTCAGCTGTTTGCAGGAGTTAACGAAGGAAATGCTGAAGAAGACCAAGCAAATAGGAAAAGATATTTACAATTAACTTTTCTTAAAATTTATTCAAAAATTCCTAAGGCTGAGACTTAAAGTTCATGCCAGTACAGGTTCTGTGTTGATTCTGTTGTACAGCTGCAAATTTTACCATAACAATCCGTGCTGTTCAAAAGTGCAGAGAAGCCTGATCTGATTAAAAATGTGTTCAGAAGGGATTTTCTGAAGGCTTCTTTTCCCTCTGAATGTGAGTTTTGATTAAAAATGATCAGGTCCATGCAATGTTTATTCACACTAATTTATTAAGCAGTCAAATCTCAATTTGTGTGTATGTATTCTCAAAGCATGTGATGGGGAAAAATGCTTTGCTATGACCTGCCCCTTGCTCCAAAATACTGGAAAAGCTGCTGTGGCCATTATGTCCACTCTGAGCTGCAGGGGAACTGCCTCCAGCCTCCTTTCCACAGGTGGCTTCAGCCAAATGACCTTGTCATCTCCACTGCAACATCTCCACGGCGTTTCCTAAGCATCTTGTAATTACCTCAATAACGAGATGTGTTCCCTGTAACAGATACAGGAGTGTTCCTGCACAGCCCTGATCTCCTCAGGTGCTCAGAGGGAAACACGCAGATGGGCAAGAAAGAACAGGCTGCTGCAATAATTAGCCTTGAAAATTGTGAGTGTGGAAAAAATAAAAATACAGACCTGAAAATACAGACCTGCAGGTCTCAGGGAAAGTTCAGCCCCTCCTGGTGCTTCTGGAAATTGTGGGAGTTGGCAATTTGGACCTCTGAAAATGTGGCTTTCAGAAAGCTATATATGGTCACCAAATCAGCTTTTGGAGATTAGACTGATGTGCCTTTGACAGTTTTACACCCCAGAAATTCCATAGTCTGCTCCCTTTGCCAACTGCCTGGTTCACACAGGTCTGGTATTTTCCTTTCTGCATGATACACAGAGTAACTTTTGTGATATGTGCTGGGAAAGTGCAAATCTGGCAATAATGTTTTAATACATTATTTTGATTTGAAGATTTAAATTCCAGGTGCTAAGGGGTCTTTAATTCAAAGTAACTGATTACTTTCTAGAATGTATCTACCTG
This sequence comes from Margarornis squamiger, assembly GCA_035222235.1. Classification (NCBI taxonomy): domain Eukaryota; kingdom Metazoa; phylum Chordata; class Aves; order Passeriformes; family Furnariidae; genus Margarornis; species Margarornis squamiger. The sequence continues at coordinate 4,125,590 of JAWWTY010000001.1, read as the reverse complement.
CTTACCTGCATTTGGCTTTTTACAGTTGACCACTGCCACAGGTTTTACATCCATAGTGCATGTAACCTAATCACAGTCAATGATTATTGGACACAAAGTGAATATAAAAGCTGAGATGTATTTTTGCCAAACATCATGTGGTATGTAGATGATGCCTGCTGTTGTAAGACCAAAATTAAGAATTTAGTCATATTTCCAAGAAAAGAATACTTTATATCAAGAATTTTCAGAATAATTGTTAAGGGAAATGTTGAGATATGTATCTAATTTCATGTTCACAAAGTTTACAGCAATGTAATTGTTAGATATCCAGATATAACAGCTACTGTATGGCTGTTGATGCCACATCTTTTCTTGTTAAAGAAAAGGAGGTTGGAGGAGCTGGAGGTTTGCAGAGTCAGCATGGCAACTTCTATTTTCCTATAAAATGAAATGTTGGGACCCAGCTGCTAGGGAAAGACATGGACTGTAATATAAAAATCAAAAAAGTACTATCTTATTACAGTTTTTCACTAAAATGCACAGGTGTTTCTAAAATCAATGAATGTGTAATAAAGATTTCAATTTCTCATGAAAAAAGTTAAGAGCTGTCACCGGTACATTTCCATGATGGCTAAAATAGTCATCCCTGGAAAAAATGGAAGCAATTTAAGGCTTAGATTTCCTTCTGCAAACAAATGTTTGGGTTTTTTTCCATAACAGACCCTCCCAAGTATTTAATTTTCAGTTCCTGACATCTTTTTTTTTAGTCACTTGTAACCTGAAAAAACCACTAATCGTAGCATCTACTGTATAAATAACTCTCCCCTTCTCTCTCTCAAATTTCACAGTATTGATTTTCACAATGCAAATGACAGCAGAGGGTTTTTATTCCTTTGGATCCCAGTTCCTCATAGAATAGCTCGAGATACAAAATAACTCCTCTTATTAATGTCCATTGCAAAAAAAAAAAAAAAATAAAAAAAAATTAAAAATTAAGGGAAGCTCCCCAAAGCTGGCAGCAGAACATCAGCAGGGAAAAGCAAAGAATCTTCTCTCCTGACAATCCCTGAGTTCCAAATGGATCCTTCACATGTGGTAAAATGTGCCACCGACCTCCGCTCTCAGGAATGTTAATTAATCCCTTTGCAAAACACAGTGATCACTTATGGATTATCGACTGTAATTGCTGCTTGATAGGCAGGAAAAGGAGTCTGTTCAGGCAAGTTCAGAAAGACCATAAATAATCAAAATATGGTTTTGCTTCTCCAGATGAACTCTCTTGCCTTCAGTGCTCGTGGTAAGAGATACTGTTTTCTTTACATCCCATATGCCAGGCAAAACAGCTTCAAAGACCATGCCAGAAATCAGTATTGCACCTTTTTCTTCTTTAATAACTATTTAGTAACAGCCTTTCAGATGCAGATGGATATGTTTATTGCATTGTGCCTGACTGTTGAAGCACTTTAGTGAATTCCACATTGCCAGCCCATCAGGAGAGAAAATAAATGATACACAGACATCACACACTGACTTCGGCAGGAGCAAAGAGGAACTCTCCACACTCAGATAAATTATGACCTGCACGTAAAAAGTGAAGTTTAATCCTTGCCATGCAACTAGAAAACGGATGATGAATATAATGGATATAATCTGCTTAACATGAAAAGCAAGAGAGCACTAAAAAACCTCTCAGAAATCTTCAGCACAAAACAAATATGCTGCTACTAATACGGAATGTTTCGGTCACATAAATTACAAAAAGCAGTAAAATGTTTTACAACCCGACTACAAGATCATCTGACTTTAATCAAAAAGTTAGTCTGTAGGTTATAAATGAGGTCTGGGATTTTCACTGATTTAATATTTGACTGGGAGGCTTTTTATTTTAAAATATGATGAAATTCAAATGAGACTGGTGAGGTGTCATTTTAAGGTGATGCAAATTGATAGTCCTGAAAGAAAACCTGTGAGAAAAAGAATGCGTGCAGGAGTATAGAATTGTTAATGCTATTCTAATAGTACTACAGTGCAGATGCTACAAACTAAACTTTAATTTCTTGGTGATAAAAGGTGAAACAGTGCTGAACACACTTGTAGATTTGTTGCTAGAAAGCTGGCAATATTTCAGATGCTTTTTACTCCATTTCTGTTGCTTTATGAGCGCTTGATATTTACTCATGGACGAGTCACTGCTTAGTACAACACACCAGTTGAGTGGTAACATACATTCAGCACTTTCACTCCCAGTTCCCACCTACATGTAAGGACAGGAGGGCAGGTAAAGCCTGAAGAAAGTCAAAAGTCATAAGACAATTGACATATATACACACACACATAGATATGTGTATATATATATATATATATATATATATAAAAGACAGCTTGGTATACTGCCAAATTCAGCAACTACAATATTTCCATCACACGTCTTACAGAAACTACTTCGGTCAGGTCTTGTGCTTCAGAAGTTGAAATCTAAGTATTTTAATGCTTAATATTCATCAGTAACTGTAAAATCTCAAAGAACTATAATAACACAGTGCAAGTATTTACACTGGAGATTTATGAACAATGCAACTCGAAGACTCAGAGCAAAAATCCCGTGGGATTTTCATGCCTGTGTTTTCAAAGACAACTAATCAAGGTGCACCTACACACATCATGCACCCAGGCAATATTTGAGAGGGGAGATTGTGATTCCCAAGTATATTCACATCTCTGAGTGTCAGTCTCAGCACACTGGTCAGAGCCATAAAGTGTCCTGACTAAATTATTTACTGGTATGAGAAGTCTGCTGAAAAGCCTGGATTTAACAGCTCTGCACAGACACAGCTGATGCAAATTGGTTACCTATACAACAGGTGAATGGATTTCTGAAAGTTTGTTATATACTCTTAAAAAAAATGCTGGGTATGATCAAGTTTAGATCCTGTTTCCTCTTTTATTTTTTTCCAGGCTAATGTTCCATTTTGCAGTAGTGTTATACTGTATCTCAGCCAATGCAGGGGACAGCTGATTTCATACTTGATATGATAATTTAGAAATTATACTGTCCTTTAGAAAACTTGCACAGTGTCCATAAACAATGGGTACATTTGGAGGAGTTTAAAAGCTGTTACCTAAAACTAACAGAGGATTTGCTGCAGTGTTACAATGTGGTGCATCTACTCAGTGTTCAAATGTAATAGCTCAGGAGGTACCTGTTCAGCTATAAACACAATTCCACATTATTTTCTGTTGCCTTTCATTGTAGCAACATTACCTTAGAGTTCCTTTCAACTGCTGGGGAAGAGTCACTGCTTAGAAGAGCTCAAGAAGTAAATGGGAACTTTCTTGTTTGTTCTTTGTTTGTTTTGGCCAAGGGTTGAGCAATCAGACTTTGATTAGGGACAAAGCCCAGTTTTCCTTTTCACCAGCAGCTGGCATGTTCTCATTTCCAGTGGTCTTTAGGGTGCCCATTTTATTTCCATACAATTAAGTTTTGGGGGAATGATTTCCTTCTTCAGATAAACCAGTCTTAATTCTAAATAAAGCTGCCTTGAGGATCTGTAGAATTCCAAACTACATAAAGTGTTCTACCCTTTCCTTTGTTCAATGAGAATGATGTGGGAGGCTGGTAAACAGAGAGGAATCCAAAGAAGATGCACCAAATTTTCAAACAAGTGAGAGAGAAAAAAGCAAAAGGAAAAAAGGAAAACAGTCATTACACAGGAAGCTCATGAAACCATTGATGTTATCAAAGCTTCATCCATCTAAGACATATTCCTTCACCTGGAATGACTTAAACCTTTGACTCCTAGATGGCAGAACCCAGAAATAAATGAGGATTTTTCAAGAGATGTGCTCAGGAAGGGTGAAAGAGTTGTGGTTTTGTCCTAGTTAGCAGGAGCCCAACCAACCCCTATGTGACCAAACTCAAGGAGCCTTCCAAAGGCAGTGGCTGAATGTCATTTGCTAAACTTTGCCTCATGTCACACAACAGTTTGAGGGGAAAAAAAAAAGTGCCTATTTTAGTGAGGTATCAATCAATCTCCAAGAGAATCAAAGTGTTCAGCAGTTACCAGACACAGATGGTTTCCTGTCTGCATGTTTTTATTCATGAAGTCAATTCTGGATTCAGACTCCAGTATAATTATTGGGAAGAAACACTCCAACTTTATTCTGCTAACTGTCAGTTGGAACTCTGTGGTGTATTATGAATTTCTCCCTGGGAGGAGTGAATATGTCCCTACAAAGTGAAGTTGTCAAGGACCAATATGCAGAAGTAAAGAGCTGGAGTAGGCTCATATACTTAAGAGGAAGTCTGATTTCTGCTAAGGGAAGATCTGGATTTAAAGGACTACCAGAATCAGCTTCATGAAATAGTTGCATGTGCACTGCCTTTATCTCTGTCATCCTAAAAGAAAAAAATCTTGAATGTTGCATCACATGTCTTTAAAAGATTCTTTACATTCATATTTAGTTCTCATGCTTCATAAAAATACTGGAATTAAGTTCCTATCAAAATGAATAAAAATAAGAGGGACAACTGAGGCTGACTTCATCAATTACTCAGTTAAAATTCACCTGCACAACCCAACATAGCTATTTTATCATAATCCAAGAGGTATGAACAGATCTCAAGGAGGCTATTTGTTTTATTCTTAAGGTCACATTAATTTCTGTATCCTGATAAACAGAGTAATATAAAATGTCCATTCAAATAGGGAGATTTCAGCTTAATTAATTTTCACTTCTAGGTTTGCACTTTATTCAATACAGTTTACACAACTCAGCATCCTAAAAGGGCTGAAATGCTTCAGTCAGTCAGCTTCAGGTATTTTATATTCTTCTTACACTTGGTAACACTGAAAAGGTTGTTTACTTTACCACTGAAGTATATACTGAACAACCTTTTTTTTTGAAAAAAAAACAAGGCTGTGAAGAGTTCTTACTAAATATCTAAATTGAGTCTTGCTTTCTGTTTACAAATATATAAATACAAATGGCAAGTTACAATTGCATATCAGTGTGAAAACCAGGCTGTCACTATTTTTGTGATTCAAGTTATTTAGTCAATGACAACTTGAGGGGTTTATTTTCTGCATCTTGAAAAATAACATCTTGAAGCTTTGAAGTATTGCTTTGTAGTCTGTTAAAAAAAAAAGTGTTGCTATTTTGACAATTTAATGAAGCAGGGATGAAAAACACCGATGAATCTTCGGAATATTTATGCAAATAAAAATGAAGGATTTTGTTATTATTCATTGTTATTCTAGAAGGCCACATTGCAGTGACTTGTAATGGTAATGATAGAGAATTCCCATTCTTACAGAACTTTTTGCCCAATATAGGGCACATTAAACCAGTGCAATGGTTCAGGTTTAGGGTTCTGTTTTAGGGACTAGAAAGATGCTACCCAGTTAGAACCAATAAATATCTGTAAAGCACAATGGGGAAAAAAATTCCACTATTATTATTTAAATGGAGAAAGCTTGAGTTTTAGCCTTTTATGGCCAGAAATTTAGTTGCTTACTAATCTTACAATGGTTATTGCAAAACAAGTAATAAAATGTAAGTAGGTACAGAGAATTTAATGTGAGAGAGGTGAAAGCACAGGGAAAGAGATTGTTTAGTGCTCTATGGCAACAAAAAACCCCATCACTGAATAAGACAGCAAATCAAGTTGAAGGCCATTGTGTGGAGCAGGAAAGAGCTAACAACATCTTAAAAAGAGGAGGAAAATGCTGCTTACTTAGAGAAAGGAAGAGATGAACCTGTTATGAAGAAAAGTATAGGAAAGATGCCAAACCCTAAGATAATGAAAACTACATGGCAAGACCTAAAGAGCCAAATCTGCCAGCCATGTGGGTGAAGACTCGGAAGAGAGGAAGGGAACATCATGCAGGGAGGAGAAGACTCTTCTCTGTGAGAAGTTTTACAACATGAAAGGAACTGAACAAAGATATAAATAAAAAGGAACAAGAAGGAAAACACGGACTGATTTTGTGGTTAGAATTTGACAAGCATCAACAAGGAAATCCAAATTGCATGCCCATCTCTCCTCCACATATGCTGCTACAAAGACAGTTTTGCAGAAGGAGAAAACTTTTAGCAGGAAGTTTTAACTTGATCTGCATGTTCATCCATCCCACAGCAGCAGCACCTCCTGTTCCTGCACACTGTGCTGCTGCAAAACAGCATATTGCAAGCTGGGGGAAGGCAGCACAGTGTTCCCAGCACATCTCCACTACCCTAGTCCCCTCTCTGGGCCATGGGTGGCTCTGGGAGCCTTCCTGAGTCCACATCCTGTAACACGTCTCTGCTGAGACAGGGAGACTTCCCTTGGACCCACACACAGCTGAAGATGCCCCAAAAGCAGGAAAAACACACCAACCCTGTGTCAAAACAAGGACCCATTAGGTAAGGCTACAATGTTTATGTTGCTTGTTCTCTTTGTTTTTTTAAGGGGTGCCAGGGTCTGGTATTGATGGTATTGTCCGGGTTCTTGTCCCAAACCCAAGTCAGACATGGCAGGGCTGGGCTGTCCCCACTAACTCTCCACTCCCTCACCTCACAGCTGAAATACTACACCATTTTCTGCCACTGACTTCCCTGCGACTTCTTCACTACCCCCAAGTCTGCATTTCATAAAAATGCTCTACCCAAAGTTCTCTCCACCCTCCCTTGTCCTAGAAATGTCTTCTCCTCGAAGATGTGGATGGTTAGAGGCTTCATGCTCCCAAATCAAAATTTCCTCTTAGGGCTTCCATACTTTTGTCCATGGGATCACCTCCTATTAGCTGTGGCTTCTCTAATACACTCTCTGTCCATTTTTTAAATTTATCCTTCTGCACCCAAGCCAAACCCACTCCTACTGCCCACCCCTACTGATTACTGCCCTCCCCTTGGCTGCTGGCTCTGGCCAAACCCAAAATACAGCTGGTCCTCTCCACCAAAGCCATACAGCCCCGTATTTGTTTCTGATGTGGGTTTAAAAGGTTTTAAAAAGAACCATCTTGGACAGGACCCAGGGGAGGAAGGCAGCAGAAGATGACTATTTGGAAAACCCTCATCCAGCCCTACTGGCACAAGACCCCAAGTGCTGTTGTGTGTTCACAGTCCCTCCATACATGAGTTCATACCTTTCTTATCAATTTTATAAACAGATTAATACATGTACATATGTTTCCTAGATACAAAGCTGTTCCAAGCTGCTGATCTACTGCAGGAGTTGGCCCAAGGCTGAAGGAAAGCTGGAGGTCTGTGCAATAGAGACCAATATTTTGGCTAATTCCTGACACCAATGACAACAACTGCTATAAAGCTCACTGTGAGTGTGAAAGTACTTGGGATGGTTCACCAGCCATAAGGATATAAATGCAGTAATGCAATTAATTAATTTGTAAAAGCTTATTATTTCAAACTGGCTTGCACTCTTTCCTGGGTGATCATTTCACTGTCCTTTGGTGATGACCTTTTAAATGCTGAGCAGGGAAAGAGGGCAGAGCCAAGGGGAAGGGGCAGGTGCCCTAAGCTGCTGCTGCTGTAGGTTGGTTTTTAATCTCAGGCACTTGCTCAGCATCCCCTTGCAACTACAGAAGAAAAACAACCTGACACTGAGCTCACTTGCACACTTTAGTTAGAATACATTGCTAGCATTAAAGAAATTTTCCCCAATCATCCATTATTGAGGAGTGATTCTAAAGCCCATTAATTGCACCTACTTTGGATTTAAAAAACAAAACAGTCCAAAGGGAGAGGGAGTGGGAGTAAAAGTTACAGTGTAATTGTTATTGACCAAAGGGTTTTGGTGTTGGGTTTTTTTATGTAGATATATTCAATCTTGTATCCCGAGCAGATTTATGCTAATGTTATTTATTGCTAAGATGTTGAGTTTTACCCTTCTGAGAAGTATTCTGGTATGTAAGAACAACTCCCTCACTTTGCTGGATCAGCACACTGGCCTGACCCAGAACAATCACCAAGGCAGGAGGTGCCCTGCTTCCCAAAAATCTCTGTCTCAGTTGTGTATTCCCTGGATTTACACACACAGTCACATTGCAGGATCAAAAACTGCCTGAGGAGAATTTGTCCTGACACCTGAACCACGACTGAGTATTCTGGAATAACACTAAATATATATTCATGTATCAAGGCACAATGTATTACAAATATTTGCATAAAGTAACTCACACTATATAAGATAAGAACTTGTATTTGCTAGCCTGTTCCTGCTGCAAATAATATCCTAAATGAAAATGGAAATTGTATCTCATAGCAAAAAATAGATATTTTTAATGACACAGATTTTCTCATGCTCTACAAAAATATTTTAATAATTATACATTCTCTTTCTAGTTATTCTTTGCAAGAACTCATTCATTGCAATGCATTTGTAAATTTAAAATGTGTTTCAGCAGCTTGGTATGGTATACACATATTGTAAGAAAGAACATGTATTTGCCATAAAAAGAAGTTAAGGTGGGTGCTTGGTGCACGGCAGAAAAGGAGAAACTAATTCAGATTTTCTATAAACATATTAATGTGTATTTATAAAATATTTATATATGCTTACATAAATTAAATAGACAAATTCGGATTTAAAATAAAATTTTTCACCCCCTTAAAAAAATATAGAAAGAAAGACTCTGTAAACTGGCTCTGTGGGAGAAATGAAGGGACCTCTGTCTTTGAGGGGAATACTGAGCTTTAAGGCCATTGGCATCCAATATTGCAATGGTGCAGTGCCCTGAGTTCACAGAGTCTCAGCTAACATTTCATGTCCCACTTGATTTCACTCCAATCACACACTGGTTCTCCTTTGGCCCTTTTTGTTGGCATCCTCCTGATTTGTAGTATTTGGTGGTCACTTCTTTGGGAGCTACACCTACCAACACTGATAAATGTTTGCTGCTGTGGATATCCCCTTAAAACACAATTTAGCTCAAAACTGAGAGCCCTGCTTTCCAGGGTCCAAAATAACTTTTTTTTTTTCAAAAACAACTACTGGGAATTAAATAAAATAAAATAAAAATAAAAATAAATGAGGCCACATGCTTAGATGTGCCCTGGCTGCCTTACACAGCTGGAAAAAGCTGTCAGGGCACTGAGTGTGACAGGTTTTGACCACCCTGTCCCATAAACTTCAAGGTCGGTGACCTTACCAAGCTGTCACCTTGCTGATCATATTTTGGTTACTGAGAGGAGTGGGCAGAATGATTTTTTTTTTTGTACCTGGATCCTGAATCTAAATGAAAGCTTCACACATGGGCAGTTCCTCTGCTCAAGGTGTTCAACAACAAACAAGCACTGCAGTGAGAATCTATTCTGGAAAACAAAGGTATTCAAAGCCCATTTGAGAACAACATGTGCTCATCAAACAGCACTCTCTTCAGGAGATGGAAGCCAAATTGTGTGCATAAGAGCTCCTGCTAAAACAAATAGGAAAAGCTAAGGCCTGAAAAATTAGTTGGCCAGTACCACAACAGATTGCTCTGCTTGTGAACATAAAAGTATTTTAATAATCCAAGATCATCCAGTTCCTTCAGGAGCTCCATTTCAAATTATGACTCATATTTATTTTATAACAGTAATGCACCAATGATTTACAATTTCGATAGTGAAATTCTCTCAGGGCTGAAATTCAGCATAAGAGAAAAAAAGGCACCATTTATTTTTGCCATTATTGTTCTGAATCTTATTGCTTTCAGCTATGTATGCATATTTAAAATTTCATAAACATGTTTAAACAAAACACTGACATAATATTTAAAAGATGAACTTTTACAGGCAATTAGCTCATAATGTTCTTTATTTCTGCCTCAACATTGTTACAGTTCCTCTCTACAGCTCCTTCCATTTTCCACCTTTCCCTCCAGTGACACAACTGGGGAACAACTGGTGTCCTGCCCTGCCTTTCCTATGCAGCTGCTGGCACTGACTCAGCCCTCCTGGCTGGGAAGGTGGGCTTTTCCAGGGGTTTAAGCACGCCAGGGGCTGGCAGGGACACGGGTCACTACTTTCCTTCCTCCTGCACACCTGGCAGGGCTTCTCCTCCCAGGGCTCTCTCATCTCCTGCTCCTCAGCTTGAGCCTCTGGGCACTTTGGAGAAGCAAAAAATAAGGAAAGATGGGTGAGAGGCAGGACTTTCTGGAGCAGTGGGAAGGACTGGTGGTGAGGAGGAAGGACCACAGGAAGACAAAGGAGAAACTTCAGAGAAATGTCTTTCTGCCTTGAACAATGATGCGTGGGGGGACGGTGATCTGGACCATCTGTATGCTCTGCAGAGAGCAGGGAAGCCTTTTTGGGGTAGGGAAGGAGCCAAGACACATCTCCTCAGCCCCAGATCCCTGTGGGATGCCCTTCCCCACATGTGCCCACTCTTGAGCAAACTCTGTTTTAACCCTGAGTTCTCAAGGGGCAGGAGCCCCAGGCTCTCCTCGGGGAGGAGGGAACCTCCCTGCATACCTTGAACCAAGAGAAGGAGCAGTGAAAGAGCACACTTGTACCTGTGATCATGCTGAAAAGCTACCAAAGGACACGGCTGGTAGGGGGCTTTTAGGATGGGCCTTTCCTGAGTGCCCCACTTGTGATTCATAAAACACTGGAAATGCAGATTTCCAACGCTCCCCATTCCTGGTGACTTGCCAGGGATTGAAGCTTACTTAAAAATTTCTACCTGCCAGGTAGCTTGAGGTTCTCTAAGCCTAAATTTTCTTTTTACAATTAACAAAAGTGGTTTAGTTGATGACAGCCAGTCCTAAAGTGCCCTTAATGACAATGGCAAACGAGATCATTGCCCAAAAAACTTCGGTCTCAGCCAGTCGTAAGAAAAGTGCTCCATAAGCAAAGATAAAACTGAATTAATTGCCTCTTTTATTTTTGCACACTTGCATTCTCAATAAAACAAAGCTGGCTTTCTAATGGGTGGGATTGTTCTATGAGGGGTGAAAAATCACTGCAGTGAATGTCCCATGGCCTGATGAGTGTCACTTGGCACTGGTGTGGGGACATGTGTCACTGCTGCCAGGGCACAGCTGCCCCAAGTCAGTGAAGGAGCGTCTCAGTGACCCAAAACTGCAGTGCAGGACAACACACCTGTCTTTCAAAATGTTACCAATAACATTTTGAGTCTTTTTTTTAATTAATATTTAAGAAGCAGGACACAATTTCAAGTGATGTTCATTCCTAGACAGTAATGGAATTCCAGGAGTGTTCTATCACATTCCACGGAACAAATATACATTCCAATTAAGTGTACTTTTAATTCCACTACATAAGCTTATGCACTGAAGGGCTGCTAAAGTAAGAGACCTCTTGTTATGAGCAATAGGAACAATTAAAATGAAGAGAGAAATAGTGAGAGAAAAGGAACCACAAGCTGAATTTCTGTCCTTGCATGAATACATCTTCTGTTATCAACTCCTAAGCTAATAAACCAAAATGAGTAGGAGAGCTTTTAAGGCATAGTAGGGCAGAAAAAGCATCATTTGGACAGAAAAAGCCTGCAGCTTTTTAAGAGGTTAGTCTTTTCTTAATCTTTTTAACACCACTTTCTGCCAATACGATGCTTCACTTCCATACTTCAACAGAATGACTAACTTCTTAAATAAAACACTATATGGTAAATATTACCATATCAGACAGAAATAACTTTAAAGTCACATAAAGGAAAAAAATATTTCTTTTTCTTCCTGGGGCAAGTATTTTATATGCCTAATATACATTCCAATGACCCAGATGCCCAAAAGCTGCCTGCCCATGCTTCCACCTTGCAATTTATCAGTAGATGATAACATGTCTGGTGTGTTGTTTCCTTCCTGTCACCATCTACTTGGCATAAAAATTGACACTTTGATAGCACACAGTGTTTATTAGGCTAAAAGCTGAAGTCATAGTAAATTGCCTTGATTTTTGGATACCTATCCTTATAATTTACGGTTCAGTTGCACATACGTGGCATAGCACACAGGGACTGAAAATTATTTTAGCTTCAGAGATTGGAAGAATTCACATTTTCAATCAGAACCTCGGTCCTACGAAATGAATGGGATCTTGAGAGTATTTAGGTCCTAATTTGCCAAAAAATCACAAGGGGGACAACACTGAAAACTGAGGGCATCCTCACAGTCTCTAAATCACTGATATTCCCCTAGTGTCCCCTCAGGATGCTCATACACAAAATCCTTCCCTCATGCAGAGCTGGCACCAAGCACAGAGCCCAGAACATCCCAAGCAGCATCTCTCCCAGCCTGGAGCTGCTTTAACATGAGTAAGGTGGATTTGTAACCCCCAACCCCGTGTTTATTCCAGGTGTGATTCCCTGAGAAGGGAAGCAGCCTGCAAACTGCACCTCCATGAGAGGTTGCCAGCAGCAGTAGCTTCTCTTCAGGGACACTGTCTACAGGAACAGAACTTATGTGCAGTCAGTCAGCAAGGTTTGTTACTCTCAGGATCATCTAATGCTAGAGATAATAAGGTAGCCCAGGGATAGCAACCGCATCTGGATCATAAATTTGCAGAAAGAACTTTGAGAGTTCCTAAGAACAGATCAAACTTCTAAACCCATGCTTATTCCAATGAGTGCCATCTCGTCTTGTTGGTATCAATTTGTATGTGCTAAATGCCAGTGTTGGCAGATTTTCAGTTGTAATTCACAAAGGCAGCCACGGAAAACTGACTTTTTAGATCACTCGTTGGGCATTGAGAAGTTTCCTGAGCACAGAATCAAAGAGCAGCTCAAGTGATTTGCCTAGTAAAATATATTGCATATGGTCAAGCTGCTACTGGTTTCAATTGTCCCCAGATAAATCACTCCAAAGAAACAATGGGAAACTGTCCTTCAAAAAGGACTAGTTCGAAGGAGTCAAGTTATTAATCATGTTATATCAGTATTTTCCATTTCAAGAACTTCAAATCTAAACCTTTTCTTAATGAACAAATTATTTACATAGGGAATGCTGACCCATTTGCTGAATATTATTTTTAATGACAAAGATTTTCTGAAATTGAAATGTAGAGATGAAAAGCAGAAAAAAAAAAGAAAAAAGGGGTCTGTTTTAAAGCTGATATAGAATGATATATATACCATTATACATCTGCCTCCTTCGACCTTTTTAGTGAAATGATGCTGCCAGTGAGGGCTCTGCCAAGTGCACTTGCAATTTTCTTTCTGTTTTAAATAGCAGGCAATTTTAGATCCTACTTACATTACTCATATGATTTTTCTCCAACTGAAAAATTCTTCTGTTACTATTTTTCCCTGACGGAGAAAATATTGTTTGACACACAATCTGTTCCTTGCCTTCCAGATTCGGAATTTAAGGTCGTCTCAGCAAAAGCAGTCTTTTGCTGTTTCATTTTAAGACACAAACCCTCCCCTCTGCAACAGAGGAGGGGAAGCAGCATGAGGAAAGTTAGAAAGTTGCTGCCATGTGCCCTCCTAAGGAACCTGGTGTAGACAAGGTTGGCTGTGATGTTCAGTTCCCATTGAAAAGGCAGCAGGAAGGGGAGCAAAGCAAAGCGTTCTGATTTATGTGCACAAATCCTGGGCAGGATACTCTCCATCTATCTGTCTCTTGACCCCAGCAGGCTGCCAGATGCACAGAAGGGATGCAAACCTCTCCTCCAGGAACCACAGAAGGCAGGAATCTTGCCCCAAACTGCCCCTCCAACACTCTCCCTGTTCCCAGAACAGACCAGGTCATATCAAACAAAGAGGACACAGCCAGCACCAAGCTGTGTAGGATATGAATGGTGAGGACCTGCAAGTCGAGAACTTTATGCAATACTAAGGAAGAACGTTGTTTGACAAGCAATTTGGATCTAAGCAGATCACTTAAACATTAAAAAATAGAGCTAAGAAAACTACAGAGCATTAAAATCCTCAGGAACCACCTAAAGCAGAGCTAAACTCTGACTGTTTAGCCCTGTTACCATTTCCTTACTTGCAGAAGAACCAACAGCTAAATTAAAATTTTATTTTAATTGCCACATTTTTTTCCTTTCTTTCCAATACTTTCATTGACGACTAAGTGATATCTTATGGTCTACAGGCTGAGAAATTGTTGGAAGATTTGTCTGACTCAGAGAAGCGAAAAGGCAGGAAACATTGATTTATCATCTACACATGAAGGGACAGCTGCTGATTTCTGCCCCTGAGGGTATTGCTTCTTATATTAAATCAAAAATAGTTATGTGAATAAAACAAAGGAGTCTGAAATTTTTAATGACTCCTAAACTCCTTTCTCCCTCTTGCAGCTAAAACAAGAAGCAAGGATACTCGGGGGGAAAGTTTTAATACTCTAAGAGTATCCAATAAATAAATGTTTGTCTAATACAGTTGCCACTGAGATTAATCTTTTGCAAGTCACATTAACAGAAAAGGGTATATTCCCTGAAAATGCCTTTTTATTAAATGAAAAGAACCTTCCTACCCTTTAAAACAAAATGCTGCGCTTCAAAAAAAACCAAGTGTCCGACCTAGACAAGTTCCACGTGGTTTTTATATTTATAATTGAGACAACATTAGTTACCCAGATGCAATATACCATTACTTTTTCACTAAAGAAGATATAGCCTCCAGGGAAAAGTCCCAACAACCCACAGAATTTTAGAGCCTCTTTATGACGCTGGAGAGCAGGTAAGGAATAGTTCAGGTGCTTGATTTAAGGCTGCAGGAGCTTCAAGTTCCCCCATTACAGCTGCTGCCTCCGTGCTTAGGAGCTGCCAAGTGACACCAGATGAGCAGCTGGTACAGCCTTGAGCTCTCTATGGCAAACAGTTTCACTGGGAAAGCATTGATTGCATTTTTTAAAATGGATAAATAGTGCAAATGCTGGCAAAGCTGTTACCCCCAAAGTGCTACACTAACTGGGAGTCACCAAAGTGACTCTTACTGGTAGTAATTTAGCAACTGCAGTGGTTTCATTGCTCAGGTTATTAAATCAAGGTGCAGCTCAGCCCGCAGCCAGAGGGGAAATCCATGCATCACCAAGGGGATGAGGAATGCTGAAGGTGGGTGTCTCCCTCATTCCACCCTGGTGCTACTTATCTCAAAAACAAGTTAAAGGAAAAAAAAAATTGAACAGCTACAATAGTCTAAGAAAGGCTAAATTCAGAGTCTACAAGAAATTTGCCATCCCATGCCTACAAATGTTGTATGTTTAAAAAAAACACCTTATAATACAAGGTTTAATCCAGAGAAATAATATAGTGACTAAACTTAAGAATATCAGAACAATATTTTAGAGAGACACTGATTTTCAGAGGTCATTTTAATACTTCAGCTTCTAAACTGCCCGGGATTATTAAATGTATTGGTAAATGTGATTTTAGTAGTGAAAGTAGATGACAACTCAGTCCGTACACCTTTAACATAAATTGCTTAATTCTGATGAGAAAATACATTTGCTCCAGTTTCTCACAGGCACATTTGAATGACATCTGAGCTAAAGGCACAGCCTTGATCTTGGATTCCTTAATGACAACTCATTAATAATGAAGCTGAACAAAACTTGTCATAAACAAACACTTAGGACATTTATATGGGAAAATATGTTATTTCATCAGCTGTGCAACAGAATTACAAGGGAGAGTGGTTTATAAAGGCATAAACATATTGCATGTTTACAGTAATTTTAAAATATTGCCCATTACATTGACTGAAATATAAGCACAGCCTTTTACAGAAACAAATGTAATGCCACTATTCTTACTGTTACTGCAAAACGCTTTAAAAATCTGTTCCTTTAGAAAAGTGCCTCTGCCTGAGAGTTCTAGTCAGTGTCAGCAGAATAAAGTTTATTCTAAGAAACAAAAAATTGAATTTATTTTGGTAAATGAGAAGGCTGTATGGTGGTGTTCTGGAAATAGATAACTAATATTAATTACCAGTACTGAGGTTTATTCTGAATTAATGGTTATACATGTTGACTTTGGCTTCAATTCACTGGAATAATTACTCTACATTAACACATCAAGTCAGCAATCAGCAAAACTGAGTACCAGCTCACTAAGCACCTCCTGACAAAGTGCTGCCCGTCCACCCTTTCCTGCCATGCATGATCTTCATGCAAACCTTATTACCTTGCTAACTACAAAATACTCCAGCAACCAAGAAGTAAAACTTAGCCCACAGCAAGGTCTAAGTGCGTGGATGACACAAGAAAAAGATGCACTCAGAGCAAAGCTGAAAGCATCCTCACCACCGTGAGCTGGGTGAGCAGTCAGGGACCAGCCCAACCTGAGCAGGGGCAGGAATTTGATTTTCAGAGCCCTTCTGCTTTACTTTGGCTGATTTTTGCTTAGTGTTTACTGCTCTTTTTGTTGCATTCTTATGCTGTGAATGAAAACAGCCTGGCACGTCTGACTCTGATATGCTACATCTTAACAAGATGCATGCAGTTCATTAGATTTTTACCTGATTATTACTTTTCTAAATATTCTTACTACATAACAATCCTGGTCTAGTTTGCCATGCAGTCATCTGTTCTTCCATCAATACCGTTAAAATAAACAAACAGAAATACACCCAAGAAGGCTGTTTTGTTAAAATGTGTTTAGCTCTAAGGATAATGAGGGAACAAAAAATCCCACACATTTAAAAACAAAGTAGAGTATTTGGCCAGCACTAAGTGTTATTAGCAACTAATTTGCCTTTTGCTAATCTCTTCCTCTGCGTTTGAGATGTTTATTCTCTACCACATCGTCAGAGAAAAGATAAAGGCTGTATTATGTGCTTTTCCTGACCACTTTCAATTGTTTCATTGGAAGTAAACTCAGCATCAGGTGTTTAGACTCACAAGCATATTTGCTGAAATGTAAAAGGCTCACTCTGCACTGTGATCTAGAAAGTAAATATAAATGCAAATAAAATAAAAAGCCAAAATTCTCAGAGTTCAACCATTATTATGCATGCCATTTCCCATTAATGATCTTTTTTAAACAAATGAGGGGTTTTAGCTAAAAATTATAACTGCTTTGAAAGTAGTTTTCACACCATACCCACCCTGTTACAAAAGCATAACTTAAAAAAGACCAACACAATTTAAAGTTTTAATACACTTTAAAGCTTTAAATTTAAACAAGAGAAGAAATAGCCAGGTGGTTAGAGCCAAAGATATACTTGAGACTTCTATTTTTGAAATATTCATATTAGAATATCTGTTAACTCTAAAAATAATGCTTATTGCAAGATAAATTTTATGGAAAACAATATTAGTATGGAAATAAAAGCTTGGTTTTTTGCTTTGCAGAAAATCATTGTCCTTTGGGAGCGTGGCCACACCGGGATAATTAGTCTGACATTTAAACATCAGTTCAAAGCCTTTTAAATTGTTTATGCCCTTCAAGGATAGCAGTTGATTATGATTACTTTTCCTCAGTCTAGGGCGGGTCCTCAGTTGCCAACATGTAGATAAGCCACCAAAACAAGCCCAGCTATACTTAATTTTAATAAAACCTAATAAAATTTAAGTACTGGTAGATCTTTTTCCTTCGACAAAGCAAACCTTTATTGCTTTAAATCTATCTTCAGCTACGTCTTGTCGGGAAAATAGGAACACGATGGCAGTGAGCACTGAATGGAGGGTAGTTTAATAAAGGAACTTTGATTTAAATAAGTCTCCTCAATTCAAGTTGTGTGATATTCAAGCTTTTGGCCCAAGCTGTGGACAACAGGCCCTGCTTCTTGGAGAGACTTGGAAAAGCAGAAGGAAAAGAGAAATTCCTTGTAAGGGCTAACAAGTCCTAGCAAGGACCCTCCAGCACCTTTTCAGTTCCCACCACTCCCCATCCCCTGAGAGCCACAGGGGCACCCCACGAAGCTGCCAGGACAGAGTGGAGGTGGCTTAAACAAATGCAGTTTCTTCCTTAGCCCTGCCCAGCTGCTCAGGAAAGGCCACAGGTACTTGGAGGTATTTCTGAGAGCCCTCCAGGACCTGTTGAGCATCTGGCAGGAAGGCAGGTGCTCTAACCTGACCTGCAGCAGCTGGGCAAGAGGCTCATTTGGAGTCAGCACATCTGTCGTGACACTGGAGCCAAATTCCCTGGGCCTGAGAGGCAACATCCAGTGTTATTTATTCCTGCTGGCATCTCAGAGCTCAGCCGTGGGCCATTTAGACTATTTTAAATCCAGATTTTGCATACACAGAAAGCAGCAAAGCTTTCCACTGATGAGATGCAAGATGATGTAATTAACAGGACTTTCTCATCATTATTTCCATACAGCCTGAGGCTAGATTACCACTGTTCTAAGAGGTCCTGCAAAATTTTTCTTAAAATGAATGCAATGTGAACTTAATAGAAAGAAAATGCTACATTCTAATGTTAGTTTCTTTTAATTGACAATTGCTGTGCAATGGGGAGGATTCGCATGTACTTTGCTAACTTCTATTCACTAATAGAGAACAGTTGTCACCCTTCAGATAATGGGCCACAGCTACCTTCCAAGATCAGACTAAAGCTACACTTAATGGCAGAAAAATAACACAATCAATGTTATGCCTTGGTACAGGAAAAAAAAAAAATTAAAAATGCAAGGGCCAATTCTGGAAATGTCTTCCTTCTCCATTTCTCCTTTTCTTCTGCCCACTTCTCCTGTACAAGTATCTCCCAATGTGTCCTTTGGCAGAAGAGTGGGACACATCTAGAGGAGAATGCACCATATAAACAGCTGACCCTAAAAGAGGTGTAAGGGTCATGGTGAGCAGGGAGGAGCCAGCACAAGAAAGGGTAGAAACAAGAGAGGGTTTCTTATCCCCCAGTATCTCCCAGGACAATTGGATGAAATTCAAAGAGACCTGTATTAGCCAAACACAACATGTACTTTAATTAAACATCCATGACTTGGCTTTATATAGGGCAAACTATGTACCATGTAATAATGTTAATTATTATGTTCTGGAAAGCTCCAGACTGCAATCGGTCAGTGCTCACAGGGGGTGCCTTTAGCACTGGCTTTCTGGAGAAGACACAGCTGCCAATGTTCTTCCTCCAGAAAGAGGAGAAAAAACCTCTTTCAAAACTTGAATCTGAGTAAGAAACAATGTTTAATTTTGTGAATTGATTTCAGGTCCCTTTCTTGGTTAATGTGCCCCTTTGAAAACCTATCCCTAGACAGCGATGCCACAGCCCAGCCTGGCCCTAAAGGAGAGTTTTAGGCTGGACGACTTTGATATCACAGCCCAGCAGGGTCTTACAAACACTCCCAGGGCAGTCAGAAATGGTTCTGGTTTGTGGACCTGCTCTTGCAACTCTGGAGACAATTCCTCAGCCTACACAAATTAAGGGCTACATTGCCAAAAAGTGTCTTAGATCATTAAGATGCTTAGAATACATAAATAGAGAAATTTCAGAGCAATAATGCAAAAAAACTCAGGGTGTTTTTTAAATTGATATTAAGAAACATACAGAGTACGCCTCTTGCTTATTAACACTCATTTATCAGTTGTTGAGCATTTTTAAAAATAGACACAATGTTACAGAATCAAGTCCAATAAATAAAACAACTGAGAAATCCACTTTTGAAAAGTCCTTTGTTCCTTCAAGGCATGGTCAGCACCACAGCCTGACCCCCACAGCTGCACTGGTGAAACCACTAAACCTCTGTACAGATATGGTGCTTTGGCACCGTGGATTTCTTGAGCCTGTACCACAAACTTTGGTAACCACAGAGGTTTAAACACCTTGGGAAGACCTTCTCAAAGTAGTAAAATACAGTTGAACTGTGGGTTGTCCTTAGCACTGATACGATGAACATCTGGGAGTTGCCAGGGTTAATGATTATGTGACACAGCAAGGTGGATGCATTCACACATCCCTTAATTAACACATTTATAAATATTCATAGGTCAACTAGATCTCTAATTATTCCCACAGACTTAGAGAAATCTAATCTCTATTAAAACTTTAGCCTTTTATCTTTTGATCCACAAGGGTTTTTTTTTGACCAAATGTTAAATCTGCCACTCGAAAAAAAAAAGAAGTGTGAATTAGTGAGTGCTCATTAGGATTTGGAAAACTCTGATTTAAAAAAAAAAAAAGAAAAATATTCCCGATTTTAGCCTAAGGACTTTTAGAATCTTCAGAGCAGCAAAGAGCTCTCAAATAGACTCATTTACACACCTCCAAGTAGTTACTGGCTGCCCAGAAAATAAAACCTGTAGTGCTCACAAACCTGTTATCCACCTCCTCAGGTTCCAATTATTTCATCTCTTCCCTTTTACAGTTTCCTTTGGCAGAAACAGCTTTGCAGTATCACAGCTGAAATATCACCAACAAAAAACCCTACAGTCGAGTTTCATGAGATGGAACATCTGTAACTGCTAAAATACAAATCTCAGCACTTTCTCCCCTTGGGAGACTCCAAGAGCTAGGTATCAGTGCAGGGTTTATTCTGCCTAAGAACCCAATGATGGAGGTAAGAGGGGCTGGAAGACCCTCTGGGTGCATATTGAAATATCAAGCAGACATGAGAATTCACTGTGCAGGGGACAATTATAGACATATCTATTGTGCAGGCAACTCTTGGAGGTGAATGTGCAGATACCTCTGCCCCAAGGTTAGAAAATAAGCAAGAAATAGAGAGAAGAATGACAAAAATCCACAGCTGTTTCAAAAGGGTTAAGACCAACTTTGTATCATCAGGAACTCTCAGGTCTTTTTTAGAATCAGGATAAAGAAAATTAACTGAGTTGCAAGCAATTTGAACTGGAAGAGACACTGCTAAACAGAAAAGTACTTCAAAAACCATACACTGACTACAGGGCATGAACTTGCAGTCAGTTCAGAGTTCACAGGACTGTGACTCTCAAGAGTCTATTCTGGTGACAGAAAACTCAAACAGAATCCAAGACTGAACTGTCTCTCTTTGCCCAACCAAAGCTGCATGCTGGAAAATGAAGGCAAAATAATACAGGATTGGTAAAAAAAAAGTGTTTCAGGATAAAGTGAAAACACTTGGCAAAATACAATTTGATACTTGTGCTGAGGGGACAGTTCACTGTAATGTTATAAGATCAGAAACCCACAGCTTGTGCACATTCCATTTTATAATAAAGAGAACACTGAGAAGAACTTAAATATCAGTTTTTATAGTACTGCTCTAACACCTAAAGAAATAGACATTGAACCCCTGATAAGCACTTCTGCAGCCAATGTACTGCCTCTGGGGAGTCCTCCATCTCAAAATTCCCTTCCTTGGAAAGACAGCGAGTCCTGCAACCCTTTTATTTTTGTTCACAGCCAAGTCACCCATTTTTTACCTTATATCCTCCATTTTCAATCATGATGTTTTTTCCTTTTCTGCAGTTCTTTCCCTTTTAATGATCTCAAGACTATACAAGAAATACATTGTCAGCCTTTAAGCATTTTGTCACAAAAAATGCATCCTACTAAAATAAAATAAGCTCCCTAAAAATACCCTGCTTTGAAAACTTCAGGAATGTATAACAATGACAAATAAATATAAAGGCACAGACAGCAATTACAGCTACAGGTATCCAATATATAGCAATTATGCCCTTACAAAGAAGCATAATCTCACAGTGCCTGTATTGAAGACTGTAAGGTAGTGTTGAGTGATATACACAATTTTATGCATGCAAACATAAATTAGATTTGGGGACTGTACATGTACTCAGTTTGAACAGTTTTGAAGTGCAGTAAAATATTCTAAGCACAATTAGAAATCCAGAACCAAGGTCTGGCCTCACACTGCTAAAGCATATCATCTAGAAGCCAACAAATACAAACTGACACTTTCTGCATCAGCCGTGGCCAGTTCCTTCATTGCAAACTGGCCACGTGCCCATCGCATAGCATTTGGTGCTCTGAGCTGAAAACACAACCGTTCTCTTGTGCTGTTTCTTCAGTTCATAATAGTTAAGGTCATGTGAGGGCTGAGCAAATGAAGTAAATCTCACTCATTCTAGTTACTGATGAAGTACTAGCAGCAAACCAGGGAATGAACTGGCTCAGTTAAAGGAAGAGTTGAAAAGAAAATTAATATCCTTGCACACTTTCTTACATTTCAGATCCACTGGAAGCACAAGCACCACTTCTGTGCAGAACATAAAGGCAGCTGTCTTGCTTTAGCTCAGCTTATTTCCAGCTGTCATTCAGCTATGCACACTCCTTTTTTTCCTACTGGATTTATTTTAAAGCTTTTTGAAGTTTTAATGCTGTAGCTCAATACCCACTTGATTTTATAGTGTTCAGTCTTTCCCTAAAAGATCTTGTTCCCTCCCAAAGAATACTGTACCTAATATTTAGCTATCATGAAGATCAAAGTCTAAAATACAGTGAAAAATAATCCAGTGCTGAATTTCAGGCACATCAAGCACCATGACCTTCTATCAGTTTTAAGTTTATGGGAGGAAATAATTTAGCTATGTCTAAAGGCAAGCAAAAATCCAGTGATTACTCCTGAATATTTCATTGCTAGTGCTTTTCAAAAAGAAAAAAATTTCCCTATATAGTACTTGCAATATGGAATATGAGCATCACTGATACATATCTCGGTTTTGATAGGTTTTATGATAAAATGTGGAACATCTGCTCTAACACCAGAAAAACTGAGCAGTGTATCTTAACTGCATGCTCTGATTTAGCCAAAATCTTTGTGACTGTTACAAGTCAGTCCGCTCAGTGCGCATATAATCACTGCTGTACTTGCAAACATGAGTGTAATTAGTGATTCTTCCTTGAAAGTCTTGGCAGGCGGGGGGCAATACTTTTTTAGATAAAATTTAAGACCACAAACAGGACTATCTGGTGTGTGCTCCCAGTTTCTGGATTTGCACTGACACAAGGCAAAGCCACGGGCAGAGCTCTGAAGAGCACACTCTCAGTTTCACTCTGCAATGGACACCTATTGCAAATTGCAGTCCCCAAAGAAGAAATAACTGGAACAGTTTGTCTCAAAATCCACACCACATTCTCTGCTCATTTTTCCCCTGCATGATGGGAACATAACAGTCCTGTGAATAAGGCTCTTAACATCTCTCTATTAGGACAGGAGATATGAGTAGCAATTATGATAATTAAATGTAATTACATTAAAAATAATTAGTACTTTAGCTATCAATTGCTGTGCACTGCACAGCAATTAAAAGCAGGCCAAATTTCACTATAATTTTTATTACTCTCCTCTTCATTCAAAACAGTGAATGGTAGAGAATATTTCCTTTTCATGTGTGCTGTGCTCTCGTTTTAATGGGCACTATCCTCATCTAAGCAGAATAAGTACTACCAGAGGTGACATAATTGCTAAAACATTGCAATTTGGACTTTTTCCCAAAAGACTCAAGTAACTTATTTTAATACATATGAGACCATGAACAAAAGATATCTGCCATCTAACTTTATGGCCTAACAGATCTCTCCTCATTAAAAATATTTAACACAATTAAAATGGATGGTAGAATCAAATTGAGTAAACAAACTTTTGAATAGACTTCAGTGCTGATTGACCAGAGCATTAGAAATACTTCAGCATGAGGTATCCTGTGAGACTTCAGTTGGACTGTTTGTACATATATAACAGCACAATACATTTTAGCAGTTATAAAATCTAGCCATTTGGTAGAAACCCAAACCAAACCAACATTATCTTTATTGATCTATGAAATTGTGCTGACAGATGATACAGAACATGAGGTCTAAGAGAGGATCTCTGAGCAAATGAGTGAGGCTTGGAGTGCTCAGAGCTGGGAGTGATAAGAGACCTCTTGAAGAGAACAAATGAAAAACAATCTGGGAGAAAAAGTTTCAACCATCATCCCGGAGACAACGACACTGATAAAAACACAGAAATAAGAAGGGAGGTTGTTCTGCTACCACCCAAAGTACATCATCTGTATGAGCAGAAGAGGCTGCAGAAAACTGCAAATCTGCCTGGCAATACAAACCCATATGAACCCACAAATGTAAATACAATTATAGCCAAAGGAACCAGGGAACAGTGAGCTCTGACCAAGGTGACAAGTATGTACTGTGACCAGTTTACTGCCTGAGCACCACTTCTGTCCCAGTTTAAGCCAGCCCTTCTCCCGTGCTCTGCACTCAGATGACAAATACTGCAGGGCACCAGGGATTGGCGTGGCCCCATCTTGGGTTGACAAGAGGTACCAGTTATAAACGTGATCGATTCCTGCCCCTGGAAGAGGTTTCTGACCAGTTCATGAAGTATTTGCCATCAGCATTGTGAATTCTACAAGTCATTCAAAATCTACTCATTAATGATTAAAAGAGTAAATATTTGCTGCTTTAGCGAGGCAAGGAGGAATCCAATGTTTACCTGTGTTAAGAAAATCCACTATTTAAATAATGGCTGAGCACCTGTGTTATTCATAAGCTTGTGCCATAAAAAGAACCATTCCCACACTTGGCAGTCACATTCCCTCCACTTCAGAAAGACCTCCTGAGGCCAAACCAGGAGCTGGTCACACTGTGCCTCTCCTTTAAAGCTTACAGCAGCATTAACCACAGCACTGGCTCAAGCTCATTTCCAGTTCACACTCCATTTCTAATGGAGGACTTGCAGACCTGTGCTTTTAAAGGTTGCAGAACTTAAAGGCATTTTAAGGAATATTAAACTTTTATCTGCTGTTTCTTCCATGTATCACATTTAACTTCTGCCCTCTACCACCACAGGCCTCCAAGGGAATCCTGGTTGATTGGCATAATAAGGGCACAGACATGGGATAACATCACTGCCTTCTCTTAGAAAAATCCTACAGGTAAAGGGTCAAGAGAATAAATCTTGTGAGAAACTGGGACCCTGTGAGGATAACAGGGTAGGAAGAGAGAAAGAGAGCATCACTGGGGTTTGTTCAGGTCTCAGGTTTGCAAGAAGCAATTTTGCACTTGGTAACCCGCAAAGAGCTGGGAGAACATGGCTTTGGCTATCTGGCCAGGTACAATTATTTGATTTTGAGGTGACCTCAAAAGATCCTGATTTTTCAGTATAGTGACAAAACTTTAACTCAGGTCAAACCACTGCTACTTTTGAAACATTTTTTTATAACTCTTCCATTGGTTCAGACTCTCAAATGAAAAGGTTTTTCACCCACAGGGTGGTTGGGCACTGAACAGGCTCGCCAGGGCAGTGGTCACAGCACCAAGGCTGACAGGGCTCAGGAAGTGTTTGGACAATGTCCTAAGGCACATGGAGGGATTACTGGGGCTGTTCTGTCCTGTGCACAGCCAGAAGTTGGACTTGGATGATCCTTGTGGATCCCTTCCAGCTCAAGATATTCTGTGACTATATGACACAATGGAAAAAAATAAAAATATTCTAGACCAAACCAAGACTAGTCCCTTAAAGCAGGTCAACTGTATAACAACTTCTCTCAGGAGGATGCACAACTCATTCTAGACTGCAACAGGTGGATGGAATTTAAACAATGTTATATAGACATGCACACACACAATATCTAATATGCTTAAACAATAAAGGCCACCAGGTGTCATGAGCTTGCAAAGACACATTGTTACATGGTACATGTCTATAGTTACTTGTGAATCATATACTTGAAGGCTGTACCATTAAAGAAAACCTTTATATATACCTCCAAAATAAACCAAGCCATTAATAAACCTAACTTTAATATCTTAGGTATATGGGTATTTTTCAAATCTAAGTTCATTTAAAAAAAAAATAAAAGAAACATATCTCTAGAATGTTAGTGCTGGATAATACTATTTGACAACAACATTCATTGCACATTTTTAACTTAACTTCTTCATTTGGCTGTGCAGGAACTAGAATAAGACATAAAATGATCAAACTAAATTAAAAATAAGTCTAAATCTACATTTCTAAATGTATGCAAAAATAAACCCCATAAAAAATAACCTGAAAGAAGGTAAGAAGAATGAGATGAAATTCAGTAAATATTATGTGGACCTGAAGGAATGGACTTAGTATGATAGAAAAAGAAGAGGGACAAACCCCTCCCATCCTTCTGTGCCATGATAAAGACGATGCCATCCAAGAGGTGGTGATGCAGAAAACAAAAACCAGCTTAAGCTGCCACAAAAGGAATTCAGGTAAATAGCTGGGAAAGCTCTCCCAATCTTATGGGGAGGCAAGGCAGCAACAGGAAGCTTGCTGTCTCCTTCAGGGAAATTTTTCAGCACCTTAGACAAAATGCCTTTCAGGGCTGTCATGAAATACAGCACATCGTGCATCGTTGCCAGCAGCTGAATGAAATAACCTCTGGAGGTCTCTCCCAGCCTCACATTTCCATCAGCTCTCTGAGCACTGCAGGTAACACATTAGAATATGTTATTAATCCCACTTCATGTTCCAGTTACAACACTCCCTGCAGGCCAGCAGAAAGGTAAACCTTGGATTTAGGTCACAGCCAACACCTATAATACTGTGGAAAGTTAAAAAATAGCCACAGAGGTGTTAACTCCTTAACCTATGCTTGCATCCAAGAAACACAGACCGAAGAGCGGTATCACCAGTGGTACTATCTGAGGCTGTATTTGCCAGAATTGGCACTGTGGTGCTGTCCTTCCAATGTGAAGAAACATAAATGAGCTTTACTCGGTGCCCTGGAGCCCGAGATGGCTAGAGGCCATGCAGAGTCAAGCAGGGATTCAGCACACTGTGCTGCTGAACAGGCACGGGGTGCTCACGCATAATTGCATATATTTACCAAGCCTTCTTTATGTACAAGCAGTAATAGCTTCTCCTTCAGAAATCGATAGTTCTGTTGCACATTTGTTACAAGGAGTGATTGTAATGTCTGTTTTTTCAATCAGGGAAAAATAATTGATGCAAAAGGCCCATTTACTGTAGATAAAGGAGACTGAAAAGATTACAGTAATAGCTGGAGCCAGAAAGAGCCCCTCAGAAACAGCTCTGCAAAGAGAAGGCAAGGCATGTGAAGCTTCATCTCGTAGAGCTGGTGAATATAACTGACCCAAACTAAACTTGCTTGCTTCTAAAACTCATTGTTTGAAAGGTACAGAATAAATAAGGGCATTTTAAACACTCTCAGCCTACTGCAGGCAGTCCATGGCATGATTCGGTCACCTTAATGTGTGCTCACTAAAATAAAAATGAAATCATACCATTTACATTGAAATGAGAGAGACCTGCAAGTCTCATAGCCCAGGACTATTTATTCCTTTTTTTGACTAAAACTTCAGTAGTACAAGCCTCACCAACACCACATTTATTAATAATCTAAAAAATAAACTAGAAACAACGTTAACCAAGACATGGTTTCCAAACTTTGTCTCGTTCAGAGAAGATACTCTTCAGAGAGCTATTTCATCCCAAGCAACTGCTTATTATTGCCATTGTTGCAACCTGAAGGTGCATGTGAGCATATTTAGGCATGACATTTGAATTAAGGGGACTGTGCAGCTATGAGAAAAATCCCTAAGGTCTTCTGATACTGATACCAGCCAACAGGTAAGGGCCAACACCAGTTTAAGAATCCTTCACAAGCAAAAAATCTGTGATGACTATAAACTCTGCTTATCAAATTTCCAAGTGACAGCAAAAAGGGAATGACTCGATGAATATGTGAGGACAAGATTAAATTTCAAAGGATTCTTTAAAAATTCAAAAATGAAAGCAATAATATATTTATTTCAGGATGAGAAAGGGCCAGGTCCAACATTCTGGATGACATTCTGAGTCATATAGTTTAGCTTTAGGTAGTGCAGCAGGGAGCAGGTCTCGATGATCCTCATGGGGCCCTTCAAACTTGAGATAATCTATGAATCAAAAACCCAATAACTGCCTAAAAACAGAATTGGCAAGCCACATGCAGGCAACTCTGCAGGAAACAATCAGGTGATCTGGGATTGCTAAGTGGGTCATCACAAAAATATCATGCTGACACAGAAGTGAAAAAAATAAAAGAGAAGAAAAAGAGGTTGTCCTTCTGTTCAGCTTTGGAAAGGCATCAGATTTTCTCCACTTTCTCTTGGCACTCTAAGGTGCCACTTTCTGGAAGGACCTGAACCCTCTCATGAAAATCCAGAAGGGACCAACGAGCTTACATGTAGGGAACGTGATCTTATAGAAAGCTTAAATATCGTGGATTTATTGAAGTGCATGGAATGAAGAGTGAAGTCATGGTAGGAGTTTTCAGCTGTGTCAGAAGGCCACTCCAATGGTTATAGGATGACCTGCACTTTTTATCTACAGCAAGTAGAACAAGGAAGATATTAGGTCGAAAGGACATTTAACAGAAAAGAGAGTGAAGCATGAGGATTTATTTTATGTATCCATCACTGAATCATCTATATAAATAGCTCTTAGGAAGGCTACAGATATTACTAAGCTGGCTGTGTCAGGGACATGATCTGAAGGACTTCCAGAGCTTATTTACAGCCCTCTAAATCTGTGGTGGTTTTCTATGTATTGCCAAGCACCCGTATCTGGGCCTTTAAAAGAGGTATGTGAACAGGACTAGATTTGTTCTTTACTTTGTGTCTCTTGGACAGAGCCATCATCCTAGTAGAACTGTATGAAGACAAAAAAAAAACCCCTATACAGAAAGTTAAACAAAAAACCCAGCTTTGTCTAGCTTAGAGTATACAACTTGAGAAGTCTCTACTGAAAAAGGAGTGATGGAGATTATTGCAATTATTCTAAACCAAAGCAGACTGACAGAGAGAACCATCAGAAGTCTTCTGAATGTGGGTTTGAGGTTGTGCTCAGTTTGATGTGGGTTTTTTTGAATAAATTCATGAACAAAATCACCATACTGGCAATTAAAGGATGAGATATGGGAACTGTAGAGAAGAAAAATTAAGTGAATGAGATATGGTCAGAGAAGAAAAAGCCAGAAGAACAACAAATTAAATACCTACATAACAGGCATTCCACAGAGAGGAGAGGGGTTTATTTGCACCAGGTTTTTTAGGAGAGAAATAGAAGTGGGCTGAGCCTGCAATACTGGAAATGTAGACCAGTTATTGGGAAAATATTGTTCTAGAAAAATATGAGGCATGGGGAAAAGTTGCTATGGAAAACAAATGGTAGCACTTAATCTTCATTTGTCAGAAAAAATATTTGTCCCTTTTTAAACTTCTCTGTGAATGTAATTTCAAAACTTAGAAGTTGTTTTGGTAATAGTTCTCTGAGTCATTAAAATTAATTCTGAGTTATTCAGCACAAACTGTGGAACTTCTTGGCATGTGCAGTTTCCATTCACTGCAGAAATGCTGCCTGCTGTAACACAAGGAGGGATGACCAAAAGAAATGGTGACGTTTGACCTGTATTTTGTTTGGCAAATGAACCCACACACTTGTTTCCTTTTAAACAGTTGAGTTATTTTTAGAGACAGATTAGCAGACAATCCTTAAAACACAGACAGGAGTATCACCATCTATTCTGTGTTCAAAAACACTGACATCATGAGTCAAGAGTATCTTCTCAGATACCCAACGCTTTGCCCTCTTCAAAATGTGCTTTTGGGAGTGGCTGGGAAAATAAGTAGGACCGACACCTTTCTGCATATAAACATCATGTGTATACAGCACCGTGCACATGTGGCCATAAAGCAGACAGCCAAGTGATCTTCAGGGCTGTAGTCACACTTACAAGTTCTACACAAACATATGTGAGCTAAGAGAAAAGCAAGTGTATGCCAGATACAATGAGCATCACACCCCCGCTAGACACACAGGACTGAGTTCATATCACCCCACTGCGTTAATGCTATTATCATCCACAAAATATTATATAAATAGCATATCTAGATTGATATACATTGAATATGCTTATATTATATTTATGAAGTATTACACCACTCTTGCTATTTGCCCTGGGTTATACAAAGACTCTGGTATCCACTTTTTTTTCCTCTTTCCCCCAAATATGCCACTAATTGAGACTGTGGGGAGGGACTTAAGGGTGTTACTCTATTATCCCAGGAGAAGAATGTACCCACAAATGGAAAAGACTGGAATGCTGATGACTTGGACAACCCAGGTGTTGAGGGTGTGCACACCTGCCACCTCAGGCTTTCCAGTCATAGAAGGCATCAAGACTCCAGCACTGACCCTCCAAACCATTCCTGCCAGGTTTCAACAGGTGGGGGCAGCTCAGCTGCCATGTCCTTTTGGTCCAGTGGGCAGGAGCTTGGGAGTTTTCTGGATAGCTTAACCCAGTTTTATCAGTGCTGTTGTTTAGCATTCTTGGTAAAGAGTTTTTCCCACTCACATCTGGGCATATCTGATCTTTCTCCCTCTATTGGAGGGAACCAGGGGTATTGAAATAGAGGAAGGAGACTTCCATGAGGTCTCCACCCTTCCAAATTGTCTCAAATCAAGACACTGTTTTCCTTTTGGAAGCACCTCAAATTCCTCTCCCTTTTTTTATCTTATGAAGCAGACCCCAAACCTCTGGATTTTTGCAGTTTTAGGCTGCTGAGCAGCTCCTGTCACGTTCCTCTAACTCAAGCCATGTATCATAGGAAGCACACAGCATTTCTGAGCACTCACAAGCAGCTTGCCTAAAGGAAGGTCATACTCAGTCATTCCATTAGAGAAACTTTCTGCATGAGCATTAGCTATGTGGTGTGTCACTTTACGTTTATAGTAGCATTACTCCAAGTCTGATGTAAATTTTATGACCCAGAAGGTTATAATCGCTTAGGCACTCTGTCAAATATTTTCAGCCCTATCAGTCAAGCTGCTTTTTGACAGAAGAAAGCAAAGCCTGGATGCAGCAGGAAGACCAAAGGGTCTTTGCTGTGGTTTTGGTGTGGTTTGTCTCCAAAGGATGGAGCCCTCCAGCTGGCTGAGTCAAGAATTCACTGGAGCAGCGTGTGCAGAGCACTCTGTGACCTTCTTTGGGAAATCACCTCCCCAGGTTAAGCCACATCTAAAGAGCAGTGCATCACAGCAGCTGCAGTTTGAAATAGCCTTACATGACAAGCGTGCATCCTTTCTGCCACATCATTTCACGAGTCAGCTGCTGGAGAAACATGAATCATTTCTGGTGTTGTCCCAGCCCAACAGCAGCGGTGCCTTTCCAGTTCTCTCTGCCAAAGGGAGGCAGAAAATAAATACATATACACCTCCATACTCGGGCAGTTCTTCCCAGTGTAGGAGTGCCAAAATCAGTAAACAGGCAGGCAGAAAGACAAATTCGAATTGGAAAGACAGTCTACCCTGCAGCGACCAATCAAAAAGAATACTGGTCTGTTCTGAGAGCTTTTTCATGTATCTTTTAACCCATTTATATTCCTATACATACAACATTGCATATTAATTCCTCATGACACCTAAGTTCCTAGTTTTTTACATCACCAACAGCCAGAGGATATTTCAGCCTCACTCACCTTAAGCCCAGTCCTGTGCCCAAGAGCACCCCCTGCAGCACAGGGGGAAGGAGCTGCTCACCTGGAACACAGCAGGGGCAAAGTAAAGCATTTATCATGTTGGTAGGGACTATCTGCTGCAGTGGGGAACGCTCTAGACACCGGCAAGATGAAGAAGGGTTGGAAGCACTTCAAGCCTACGAGCCCAGAACAGGTACAAAGCCTTTCTTTCTGGGTGAACTTCTGATGTATTTTAAGGCCCATGTGACCAACTACCCTCAAGAGCCTGCTAGTAGATGCTAAATAAAATTAATAGCATGTGGTAGAGCTTTTGACACAGCATGAAAAACCTCAAATGGTACTGACGGTGTACCAAACATCAGAGAACAGAGATAAAAGACCATATTTCTGGGTAAAGGATTTTATTTTACAGACACTGAGCACATGGTCACTTGTCCTTAGATCTAACTTCTTTAAAATAAAATTCATAGCTAGAAAAGACAGGCACAAAGCAAAAAGCTGTGAGTGCTGTACTGATGCAACAGTCCCTCTTGTGAAGCAGGTTTTCCTCATTCTGTGCAAGTGACCAGCCATTTTAAACAAGAGGCCAGATAAAACAGAACTGAGCAAAAGACAACCTAAGCTATTTCACAGAGGTAACCTGCTGGAATGAACACCTGGATGCACACAAACATGCCTTTGAACCTATAAAGAACAAATGCTTTGTTGCAGGAGAAGCAGTGACCAAAAATGCGAAAAATGCTGTAAGCTCCATCTTACTGGGTAATAAAAAAGCTATTTGAGTCATGTGTAGCAATCAAAATTCTGGAAACACTCAAAATCCAGTGGTATTTAAATATAGTTCTTTTTAAACAACCAAAAATTCCCAGAAAAAATACTTAAATCTCTTTCATCCTTGACTGAATGACTACAGACTTCAAGTGGTTCAAGGGAATTTCTCTTGTTAGAGAAACATTTGTATCACAGAATAACATTTACTAAACTTTTATATAACATAGATACTTTTCTCTGCATTATGAACAAGTCTCATACAACTTTTAAATGAAAATGCAGCTATATACAAGCAATTTTGAAAAAATGCAATACAACCACTCTGTTCATTCTTCTCCCCTCTTCTTCAAATATGCCTGTCCTTACTGAGCTATTTTCTTTCCACTTCATGAACAAGACAAGTAGCAGCAGACTCAAAATATCTTTTGCCTGATGCAGCTCAGCTGATTCATTTCTGTGCGTATTCATATTTAATCAAGATTCTGCCATTTGCAGTATCAGTATTAACCACTGCCCTTTTCCTTTCTGAGCACAATTATGGATGATTAATAAGGCTTACAGTTCATTAGAGATTTGTATTACAAGCTCTTTTTCCAGTGATGTGTTTTGTACATTCAGCATTATGCAAGGCTGCTGTGGTCCTTCACAGCAAAACATTGTTAGTATTCTAACTTAGCTACTCCTTCAATGTCATCAATTATTGCAACATATGGCATTGATGAATAATACGTTGAAATAAGAGCTAGGACAGAAAATGGAATCCAAAGATCACAGTATGAGGAAAGACACAAAATGCCCTATAGCTGGTGCTAAGGACTTCTGTTTAAAAATCCTAATTTTAACCATACAGCCTGATATATCTGGAAGGAATAACATCACCTGGGCAGTGCACTGTTTGCATAACCAGTGCTAGTTTCTGATGCCATACCGATTCTTAAGGAAAAAGAAAAAAACAAAACACCCCAAAACTCAAACCCCTGACAAATCCACGAGCTCATCCTCACCTTCCCACTTCTCCAAGGACCAGAGATGTGTGAGAAATATTACAGCTCAGAGCACTGCATGGTTTATGCTTTTTAAACATTTGTGTTGTGAGAGTGCCTTGTAATACCTTGTGCGTGAGTGAGAAGACAGCAAGGTGGTACCTCTACAAGAATTGAGGCCCCTTTACAAAAGTCAGCTTTGAAGTATGGTGCATCTTCAGAACAGGACTGGTCATACAAACATAGCATCATTTGAAGAGACATCAGAAATATGCTTGCCTTCAATTATTCCCTGTAAATTCATTAATAAGTGAAGAATAAGGGAAAATCTTAACCTCTGGAGATGCACGTGCACTTAATGACTGTGCCAGAAACCACTGTGTCTTCCTTGCTATTATCATGCAGACCAGGACACAGAAGGGTCCTTACCAGGAGGCTACTAAAAAAAGGAAACAGAACTCTTGCTATGAAGCAGGTGTGGAAGGAGTTGTGGTGCCCCAAGAAGACCAAACACTGGCAAAATGTGTCCCATTCAAGATAGCTCAGGCCTCTAGTAGTCATGTCCAATGAAGTACCTCTGGAAGAGGACCACCTGGAACACCAACACAGCCAGTTAACACCTTCTAAAATGCTAACGATAAAGATACTTCACTCAGAATTGTGTCAAGGACTGGGAGGATGAAACACTACACGTGGCAGGCATGAAGAAACAGGAGGAGCGAAACACTGCTCTTCTCATAGGGCTTCCAGGCACTCCAACTTTTCTTCAGAAACCTGTCAAGAATTCAGGACAAAGCTGTGCTCATCAAATATCACTTCACGTTTCTTTTACAAGCTTAGTCAGTAGCCAGACTCTTCAGAAGTCTCAAAGCCACTGTTCTCTTGCTGTTACACTTAAGGAGAAAGGATGAGGTAGAGATTATGCAGGCACAGCATGAGTCACTCAGACACTGCCACATTCGACTTGCAGCTATCACTGTGTAAACAACCTCTAACACTTGGGGAGAAAAACACACACAACTAAACTTTTTTTTTTAACTCCCCTTATTGGAAGGGATTTGAAATTTGGTAACTAAAGGTATTATTAACACCAAGGCATGGTTCTGCAAAAGTAGTTCAGATCCTTACAGAACCATTTTATAACAAAAAATGAAAAATGAAGGAATGAAAACATCAAGATCATTTGTATAAAATTAATACTTCCTTTCTGGCTAGGATTACCTCCTGAGGCTTCTGATTAACTCCCAAGGAAGATTTAGCTCTACTTGCCTACAATCAAACAGCCTTTCTGCCCAAATCTGCTAAACTGCTCACAGAACATCTGCTAACATCTCCGGAACATCATGGAAACGCCTGCTACGCTTTATGACTGCTCCGCTCCCATGGTCGTTTCACAGCCCAGTCTCAGCTCTGCCAATCTGCTCCGACAGATTGCTCTGCAACTAAATGCAATACTGCAGAAACCAACCAAAGGACTTCAGACACCGGGAAACTGGGGTGGGTTTGGGTTTGCATCCTCATTTTATGTAAAACAACACCCAGGAACAGGCTGGTGTTTCCTCACACGGTTTCTGGCCATGCGCTGTTGGACTGTCCTGACTTTGGGGGAATTTGATGGGTCTGGCATTGGAAGTGCCTGTTGCTGCAGTTTATAAACTCCTCTGTTGGTGTTTAGCACTTTGGAGTGAAAGAGAGGTGAGAAAACAGTGTCAGAGAAAACACAAAACCTATGCAGCTGTCAGCAAACTTCAAATGGAAGATACCCAGCTGCAATCCAAAATAAGACTTTTTTCATCACACTTTTTCATTAATCACATCTCTTTATTTAAAGCCTTGCTTTAGAATTGCTCCATTTATTTTTAAATGTAGCAAGGAAAAGAGAATTATGCTGGGGTTTTCTAATAACTCCTTTTAAATAATTGCTTTCTTAAAAGGACTACCACTCAATAATCCAGATCAAATGCATTACCTCTAAACCACAAGAATATTCAGTGTAAATCCATCACCCCTGACAAAAGAGAAAACTGGCATATTCTGAGCAAAGACAAGTACAGTCACCATATATTCCATGAAATCTTCAATCCAAGCTTTTTGGAAATCTGGCA
Organism: Margarornis squamiger; assembly: GCA_035222235.1. Lineage (NCBI taxonomy): Eukaryota > Metazoa > Chordata > Aves > Passeriformes > Furnariidae > Margarornis > Margarornis squamiger. Next base: position 4,090,444 of record JAWWTY010000001.1, on the reverse strand, counting down.
TTACTTAATTTGGCAAGCACTGGCTATGCAATATAATAAACAGGGGAACAACAGAGATTGAGTAGAGCACTGGTACAGCAACAAAAATGTATTTCTGCTGGGATCAATTCACACATTCTGGCAGCAGCTGGAATTTGTTAACAAAACACTTTTTCCATCCTAGCTTTTAGCTAAGTAGAAACAAGTTAATAATATAATGGAGATAAGGCACTGCAAATGTGTAAAATCTCAGCACTTCCATTGTTATGTTTCATCCCTTGATGAGCGCACGAGGAATTCTCTAAGTGATAAAACTTTTTGACTGAAGTCTCAATAGCTTAAATGTGTTACTCTGAAGCTGGTCTAATTTTAGGCTCTTCTGCAGTCTAATTTAGTGCTCCAAGTGACACCAGCTTTTATTTATTCCTTTGTTCTCTCTGACTGCACAAACTTACAGTGTCATAGTAAGTAAAAGCTACAGAAGATTTTAATAAGGTAGAAGCACTTAACTTGAAAGTGTGAGATGAATTGCTAAAGACAATTTAAACTGAAGCCACTGAACCCAAATCCCAGGCAGTTTGTACTGTAGGCTCAGATTAAGGCCTTGGGCTTTACAATAGCCCTTGAATTAACCTGGAATTTGGTTCTGACTCCTCTTACAATGTACGGAATTTAACTCCAACCACCTGCTTAGGTGTTATATTTTTGCTCAACTCTGTCTCAGATAACATTTATACACAATCAGTACTTTCATTTTCTACTCCTCAACTAATTTTCAGTACCTCGAGCAGATTCTCATCACACACCACTGCCAACCTAAGTAAAATCAAATTGCTAGAAATCTGGAAAATACTGATTCTACAGGAATATCATCCTTTTTCCCACCCTCTTTCCCTTAACTTTTCTTTGTACCAGTTTTCTACTGAATTTTTTTTTTCCCCTGAAAACAGTGCATCAAAGAGCAAAACATGGAAAAGGGAACCAGCTGTTTGCCTTCTTACAACTCTGTTTTTTTCCCAGCTGACAAGATTTCCTCTAGGCCCACTCTTTTCATCGAAACTAAGAGATAGTAGCAGTGGCCTTCTTGTTTAGGATTTGACTAGATGCATGTAAACCTTAAAAATATGACCAGATGCATCACACACTACTGCTCCAATAGTGCAAATCTTTCCACAGAATCAAATCCTACAAAAAGTATCCATGGAGCCATCATGTTTTTCTTCTAAACAAACCCATTTGGATTCATAAGATTACAGCAATGTTTTCAACTCTGTCTGTGCCTCAGACACCACTGTGTTGAAGAATGTTATTTGAGAAGAGTTGGCCATTATCAAAGTGACATCTCCAAATGACCTCCACTTATTTATTTATTAAGAAGGCATTTTGATTAGGTTTAATTATAGAGCCACTTACGAAAGCATCTGTAATTACTGAAATGCACTAGCCAGAGTGCAGAACTGCTGGGGATCCTTCTCATTTTATTAGTCAAAAAGAAACCCAGGGAACTGAGTCTGAAGTCTGGAAAAGTTCTGTTTAACTGAGCCAGAAGTTACCTTTAAAAAGCAGATTTTGTTGTTGACCAGAAGGTTTGTTCACAACTGTCTACACAGATGCCTGTCCAGGGTTTAGTTCCTCAGACATGATACCCATTTGCTGCACTGTAATAAAATTTTCTTATGTGTCCTTTTGTCACTCACAGCATTCATGTTAGCATCCAAAGAACATATGCAATAAAAACATCTACAAGTCTGTTCACACCAACACAACAAAGCAGTGAATATGAAGCATTTTAATATATTTTCTATCTTCTTCTGCATATCCTATGTCATAAAAAATAAATTATCTCTCTGGTGAGGAACATATTCCATTCACAGCCAAAAAAGTTTGTTTCCCGCCTAGAAAAAATAGCAAGAAAATAATTTGCCATCCTCTGTGCCTCACACAGCACAGTGATGCTTAATACACCCATTTTAGAAAAAATAAGACACTCTATTACAAGCAGTATGTGATCAGCAATATTTACTAATGTAAGTCCTGCCATTTGTTACATGTGAATCACTTTCCATTTGCCTCTGGAATGATCTTGAAAGAACTCAGACTGGAGAGAGTGGGCTTTCTGTAGGGACCACTGCAAGGCCAAAAGAGAGAATGCAGCTCCAAATCTTTGGCAGTTTTCTCTGCTGGGAAGTTTTCATCGTTTTGTCCAGTGCAGTGTCAAACACACTGAGTAAACATGCCCTGTCACTACCTTTGGGACACTGATGGGGTGAGTTTTACCAGCATATCAGGCCACTCGCTGTAACATTTCTGCAACATGATTTAAAAAATTAAAAAATAAATAAAATAAAAAAGTCAGTTCCTTCCCACAGTCAATCCAACCACTCTTGGAGCACATTTAGCTTTGCATGTTACAGCCTTTACCTGTTTCTGAATGATGGCTCTCAGTACTTCTGTGTACCTGACAAAGCAGTCTCCAGAGCAGCTGTTCTGGCTCAGCTCATGGGGTCACCCTGGAAGTCCTTTTCGCCATTGGAGAAAGCAGCACACCTGAGCTACTTTTTCAAGTTTTCTAAAGCCCATTGCAGTCTCATAATTTGGGTTACTGTGACCCAAAACTCCACAAATCACATCAACCAGAACTGTTGCTTTGACAAATTTAAAAAATACTCTTTTTTCATTACAAAAATTGCTAAGAAATTTCAGAGCAAAGTGTCTCCCTCCTTTTCAAACAGAAGGAATCAAACACTTTATTGCAAAAGCAAACTGTTGAACTGATACTGAAATTTTCATTTTGAAATTGGTTCCACGATAGCAGGGTGCCAATGTTACAATTTGTAGTAAAGACAATCCAATTTACAGAAGACTAAACAGATATCACATCTTAGGTCTGACCTGCTTTAGGAAAAAAAAACCATCACCTTAGAAGAGTGGTATTTAATTCTTAAAAGCATGGAAGGCAAAAAAAATAGGTATAGGCTTACTTAATTCAATGGTTATTCCTCTCTGAACTTTTTACCTTAGTTAACTAAAATGTTGATTTGTGAGGATTAAAATGTCTTTAAAACAACAGCCTATTTTACGTGGGAGGAGCTCTCCATTAGAGAAGACAACATGGAATTCTCAGTGTATGTTCCCATGCCTGCACAGCCTGGCTCATAAGACAGCTGGAAGCTTATCAAAGAAATTTCTAACCCATTCCTTCATGCTGCTGAATTTTAGTCCTTTCCCTACTTTTAAGCATGGAATTGTTTATTGTACCTAAAAAAATGATATTTGGAATAATTTTCTAGGATTTTTGTACTCCTAAGTTGAGAAAGCTCTCACAAGAACATTATTACATTATATACTGAGCTTCTAATTCTTGATTAAGAGCACCAAATGCAAAGCAGAACTCTGAGTTACTCAGGGAACTATGAGAAGATTTCCTTTGCATTCCAAAAGGAGAAAACAGCTTCAAAAGAATTATTCCTTGTGAAAACTTTTGGGGCATGGGAGGTGTGAAGAGGTTACCCCTGGGATTCTGACAGAGAACTGCCAGAGAATGCAATCATCTTCTCTTCCTGCCATCATAATCCAAGTATATGCAAGTCAAAGTGAGAAGTCCCCCAGCGATTTAACAGTGGCATCAAGTTCCTGGAAGGTTACATATCCTAAAACTGAACAACCCAGACAAAAAGTCTTTCTATAAACAAGATACTTGAGCTTGTGGATATTAATTGATGGGACTATCAGATAAATTGGAATGCATTAGCTGTTTCGAAAAGCATCACGTGCACATCTGCTACAAAATCAGGAATTGTTGAGGTGTCTACAAGGTCTTCTGCATTAGCTGTAGCAGGGAATTTCTAGAAAAACTGGAAAGAAGAAGTTTCTCAGCCCAGCTATATTTTTTTTTCAAGTGGTTATAAAAGCTGATATTTATTCTTAGGAAGTTGGAGAGAATTATAAAAAAAACTGCATCAAAACTAAGTCAGTAGGTTCCACTGTACAAATAGCAGTATCTATTCTTCTTTCACTGCTACTTCTGTGCAAGTCACAGAAGTAAATTCCTACAGCAAATTGAGATTAATTTGGCAAGATGTTAGAGGACAGTCCATCCTGCCATCTTGCTCAGCTTTGGATCATGGGAGAATTCCAGTAGCTCCCTCAAGCAGTTGTACACAACAAATGGAAGTTTTGTGAACTACAAAAATCCTCCTTACTGACTCTGGTCTCTTTAAATTCTAAAGTGCTCACAGAGTTAGGTAAAGAGAACGAAAAGATAATCTTTGACTTTTAGATAAGACTGCATATCCTAATCAGTGAGATAATATTCTCCAACCTGAACTGACCTCACAGTAGATTTCACCTCAAACAATTTATTTTTTTTCCTTTTCAATTCTTCTCCAGAGGTGCTTTCTTTGTTGAGGCAGCTTGTCATTCAGGGCTTATCCTCTCCATGATTACTATTACAAGCTGTACTGTAGCAGTGCCCAGGTGTCCCAGCCTCAGGCACACCTGATCCTGGCTGTTCCCTTCAAAATGCAATAGGAAAAAAATATCTGGGCTGTGTGCAGAGTGCCAAAGAGGGAAAATTCCACAGGGACTGGGTTGAAAATGTGACAAGGAGAGCTGGCATTTTGGGACATGCAAAGAGAACATGGGTGTGGTGCAGACAGGCCCTGAAGACCTTCACAGGTGGAAGCAGTTTTTGGAGGTTTTGTTTTTATTTTAAGATACCTAAAGACACAATAACACTGAAATGACTATGTGGCCAAATGCTGTGCTACAGAGCTTGGCCTTGCAGCATCACAGTGTCTCTGAGCAGAGAAGCCTTGGGTATCCAAAGAGCTGGGCAGCAAATGAGTTACAGAAACTTTGGGAAGTTTGAAACAGAAGGGACTGCATCACAGACACTTCATGTCAAGACATCATCTAAAACTCAGTTACAGCATGAGGATGAGAAAAGTCCAAGATAAAGATGTTGACCAGAATGAAGGAGTAATAATGATATAAATATGCAATGATGAAAAACGGCAAATAGTGGCTAAGTACTGGTGCAGGGTGAACTAGTAATGATGAGTTTAATTTACTGAGTAATGATGAGTTTAATTTACTGAGAAATGTCATAAAGTAGATATTTTAATTTGAGGTAGAAGGGAGATTTAGCAAACACCCATGTCTGCCTTCCAGTCCTTCCCTGTTGAGAGGTAGCCTGGATTTGTACAGCTTTACCTTACAGGAAACAGACTAAGTTTGGCAAAGTTATGAAAAGACTATCTTTATGATAGCAACAGGTAGGCAGAATCATCTGCATTTTGCTTGTTTGCTTTTTTAATTATTATATAGCTACAGGAAGGGAATTTAACATAAATAGTGCCTATGAAATAATTAGGTATAAAAGTGTCTAATTATCCACAACTCTCAATGTCACAAGAGACTTTTATACCTTTCCCACTGTTGTAAAGTAATAAGATTTTAAAGCTTGTTCCCCAGAAGGCTTATAATACTGTTAGTCTTAGGCAATATAAAAATTAAACAGAAGACATAATAAAAATCTATGCTCTCTCCTGCTGTAGTCTAACTGTAAAATAAAATTTGCAACTGAAGAAAAGTGGTGAATAATCAATGGATTCTTAATGGTAATTTTTCTATATCTAAGGCAGCAGGTTTCTGCTAATATGTTCACTGAAGCATCCTTCTAACAAGATTTTGATAAAAACATACTCTCATTTTTCTATCCACTCTCAAAAAGTATGCTTGATAATTAACATTTTCAGAGCACTGAAATTTCAGGCACGCATTTCAGAGTTTTTAAAAGGAAGCTCTCAATTTTGAGGCAAAGGGTTTGACGCTCTTAAGTATTTTCTCCATTATTTTCTATAATCTGGCAATTCAGAAGCTGGGAAAGCACAGAAAAGTCAGAATCTGCTTTATTTCAGATATCCTTTCTTAGTTTCTTCACTTGGAGGACACTCTATCCAAGTTACTGACATCTCTTCTATATTTTGAAACATTAATGTGTGTTATTAACAAAGACGCTCTAATTTTTGCTCCCATACGCCCACTCGTGGCATGTTGTTTTCTGCTTTAAACAAGAGGTGTTACACCTCCTGAATTCACCTTTTCATTCATTTCTATAGAGAACAAACCATGGAACTGGACACTTCAAAACCCAGCACCTGAACTGGGAGCAGCCTCCTTCTTTAGTCTCCTGAGCTGTGTTCTGCTGAGGAAAAGCAGTTCTAATGCCTACTGCCTCTTACTGGCTTTATCATGCTGCTTGTACTACACAGGATTTAGTCTGAACTGAGCTTGCTGAGATCCAAACTAAGCCATGGAACAAGCTAAAGCTTAAGTACTATGGGTATCAGTGTGTAAGTTGCCTCCATGCTCCTATTTTTTATTCGGTTTTAGTCACCCAAAGCCATTTGGACTTAAAGCAAATTTGATGTTGACCATATTTTTCCTAAATTCTGTGGGAGATTAGGATTGTACAATCTGATAAACCCTCAGCTATATACAACAGTGACAAAAGCATGTGTGCTGCTGCAGGAGATTTTGTTCTGAACAGCCACAAGACATTGTTGGAAACACCTGCGTGGAGTCGAGAAGGGCAATGTGTGTTTGGACGTCGCACAGAAAGGGGCAGACAGAGTTTGAAAGCTACATTTGTCCTGGCTGGATCTCACAATGGCATCAAGAGCAGAGACAATGTGCCTGAAAGAAGCCCCCACTGCCTAAAGAAAAATTGCTGCCATCTGAATTTCTTAAATATAGGAAATATTAACATGTTTCCTGGGAAATGCACGCCCAATTTTGAGTTTTACCCATGAAAACACAGTCCTCTTTTCCATAACACAGTGGGAGGTCAAGTGACATCATCACCTCATTCACATGTTGTGAAACAGAAAAACCAAAATTTCTTGTTGGTTTTTTTTTCCCCCATTTTTTCAGCTAAAAAACTCCTTTCCTTTAAGTATTAAGCCTTTTCTATTTAGCAAGAAAAAGCAGCATTTTAACTTCATAATGTTTTCTCATGGGTAGATTGCATTCAGTGAACTGGGGATTTGAAACATGCAGCAGAGGGTTGTGTTCAGTATACATCAAAAAGTGAAGAAAGAGGAGAAATGTTATTTTTTTTTTTGGGTGACATTTTATCACAGTTCTGAAAGTCTGTTCCAACCCATACTACAAGAAAGCTGGAGAGGGGTTTTTTACAAGGGCATGTTGTAATAGGAGAAGGGGTAAGGCTTTAAACTGAAAGGCAGCAGGATCAGATTGGATGTTAGGAAGAAAATCTTTCCTTTAAGGATGGTGAGACCAGATGATCTTTAAGGTCCCTTCCAATCCCAGCCATTCCATGACTGTAAGAAGTACAATAATATTACCCCAATGGTAAAGAAAAGTAGCAAGGGTGCTCTTAGGGAGAGTATATATTATAATGAAACAAAGTCTTGTAGTGGATTAAGTTCACAAAAATGAAGTAAATAATAAGCAACATTGTCAAAAGCATCCTTCCCTTGCTTTAAAGAGAGCAATATTAACAGTCAGAAGAAAATCAAATCAGTAAAAAAATGATAAAAAATAAATCACTGCATGTATCATAAAATTTGAGATTAATAAAGCCTCTGGAATACATCTGATAAAATCCCACTGATGTAAAATTTTTGGTTCCAGTATAATAAAAATACTTCAAGCCTAGGACAGGGATAATGACTATCCCATGAAATATAAATCTTTCAAATTGCTCTCTGGTTGTATTAAATATTTCTTCTCAAGAACACCGGAGCAACACATGGGTGAGTGTACACACAAAAGTGCATCTTTATATATGTGTATAAATATAGACACAGAGGCATATATAGACACACATTTAAATACATACTGGTATTCTTAATTATGAAGAGTCATTTCACCCATATTTAGAAAGTCCCTTTTGAAAGTAAGTAATGAAATCATCATAAGTAAATGAGAACTAATGAAAAAACTTTGGCATGTCATTATATAGCACACTATGCATATAGTTAGCACAGTGATGATCACACTCTTGTGTCAGCAATCCCTTCAAGCTCAGGAGTCCAGATCATTCTGTAGCCCTAAACACACGATGCCCTGGTTGTTACAGATGCTTTCCCAAAGGATACACGTGGAAAAGGAAACTGTGAGTACAAAATGAGTATTTCCTGGCATTAGGGGGCAGGGGAGGATCAGTACAAGACACTACAAAGAAGAAGTTTTTCCAATGTCCTTTACATTTTTTAGGCATTATCATAACTCTAAATAGTCTCTGAGCAGTTTTGATTGCTTTAATAACAGTATTTCTGCATTTCTCCTTTAAACTACTAGTCTATGCTTATAACCTTTTAAATATAGGTTTTAGTGTATATTTTCTAATTACTTTCTAACAACTAATTAATTTACATAGGAGCAACAGTTAAAGAGTTTGGAGCCAGGTGAACAAGGTGAGGTCATCACGAAAGTGACAGAAATACATCTTAGCTCTGTATAAAATAGAATTAAAACAGAATTAAAGAGCCCAGCACATCTTAAAATCTGAGTGTGCCTGGTTAGCACAAGTTTTATTTATTGTTTCCCCTATTTTAACTCTCAGCATCTCTCATTTAGCTTAATAGAACACAGAGAGCAATGCTGGAAAATATAACACTAGTGAAAAACAAATCATTTACAAGATGTTCAGCAGCAGTTAACTCAATTACACTTTCTTGTTCCTCATGGTAAAAAATTACCCCATTCTTCTAGTATTAGGTGAAAAAATATGATATTGCCACTGCAGGATCTGACAAATACAATTAGGATTTAATTATTCTCACTCCAGTGACAGCCCAGCAGAAAAAACTGTGTGTATCTGGAACGCTACAAATTGGTTAAAATCAATTAGACTTGATCAGTGATAATGAAATTTTCAGAATTAGCAAAGGAGAAAACTGCAGGAGGTACAAGGTTCCAATACCCAGAATACTCTGCCTAACCCATCTGATCCCAGGAATTCAAACCACTAAGTACCTCATTACTTTACTCTTTGATTTCCTATATTGACTGTTTTATGTCAAATTATGGACCGGTCAGGATGTTCCACATGATGCTTCAATTAATGCACATATAGATAACTATTTTTCAAAAGTGTTACTCAAATTAAGGTTCAAATTACTTATAGATTTTGTGCTTGGCTTGAAATATTAGTACCATTCCAGCTGGTACTTCGCAGCAAGCTCCTTTCATCAGATATTTGATGGTTTTGGAAGGAACCCTTGAAGGAATTCCTAACATCTTATTCCATAGTGGAGTGAGTTCTGAGTCAGATTATCACATGGAAAACATGGAAATACTGTGCCTCCAAACCTTTCCTTTCCTAGAAATCCTGTGAGAGCAAGTCACATCACCCTTCTGACAATGAGGTCTGTCCCCCCAGAATTCCTTTCCTCTCTCTCTTCCCTGTTCCTGGTGATCCCCCTACAACATAGTTCAGAAGGAAACAAAAAAAGAGGAAAACAGAAAAAAGAGAGAGCAGAAACGTCCTGGCTGCTGCTTTCAGAGCTTGCATATTTCTAGTCATGATACAGACCTGATGGACAGACTGAGAGCAAGGCAAGTACCAAAGCAAAACTGTGGCAGACCCAAATTTGACTTTTTTCAGGCTGCATTGAAGGAACGCCAAGTGGAGCAGCAGCTGTGCCCTCCTTTGAGGATACTGAGAAATGCTGCCTTGGGTGATGCACTGGATTAACTTTGACAGTCAGTGGAAACAAAGGAGGAGATTGCCAATATTTATATGCTCCAAGTCCTGTGGATTGGTATCAATAACAGCACTACTTTGGGTAAGCTCAGGAGGAGCAAAGTTTGCTCTTATTTCCATAAGTGTTGTCATAAACCCAAGGGAAGGTGTGCGTGATCCGTATGAGATCTGCTTTCCCTGTCACACTTAAGTGGCAACAGGTAATTCTGGTGAGGATCTCACTCAAACCCAAAGCTTTCCAAATGAAGTAGCCTTATTCCATTTCCATAAAGATCATGACAAATGTCCCTGTGCAATGATTTAAACATGCAAAGTGTGGAGATATCAGCTGATCAGTAACAGCACAAAATGCCAAGGCAGAAAACCCTGAGCTAGAGAGAGAAGAGGTTGGTATGGCTTCAGCCATCACCCTCCTCTCACAGGGATCTCTTAAAAAGCACTTTTTAAAAATGTTTTCTTTGCATTTTTGCCACAACTGATGACTTCTTATTATAGCCTAAATGCTGGGGACTAGAATAGGCACCACTTAGAGCTGGACTTGGGGTAGATAACACTGTATTAACTCTCTCATGTGGTTCACCAACATTCCCTTGTAAAAGAATGGCTCTGCCTCAGACTTCCTTTTTTTGGAAGGAAATTAATCCTCCTAGGTAAACATATGTAGAATTTTAATAAAGAACAATCAAAATGTATATTAAATGCGGTATTATAAAAAACCCCCACAATTTCTAGTAAAGCAGTTGGAACTATTTCCCTTTCTGCCTCAGTTCAAAGCTGTATGAAAGCAAACCAGTTTTACATGCACGAAAAGCAACAAGTTCAACTGAACTAAGTTGAAATAACTTGCACTACAACAACGTTTAATATTCTCTAAGATTTACTAGACATTTGTCAAAATGAACAGCCTGGACTTAGGACAAAGTGACAATGCTGGAGTTACTTGAAAAGCACTGGGGACTACAAGCATATGTTCTGAGAGCATTAAACAATAAGAATGCTTTGGCAGAGATTTCACAAGCATTTGAAAACATAATTATGTGAAAAAAAAAAAAAACCCAAGCCCAAACCTCAGGCTCCAAATCGTGCCAGTTCTTTCCCTGATCAATCTAAATCACACAGTATCCCATGTGAAATGGAACCCAGTCGCTTTATCTAATTGCTATGATAATTATTCTCAGATACTGCAAGAACACGACTGGCCCATCTGTGAAGGAATTCAGTAACTGCATCACAGAAAATGCCAGAAAAAATAAAGAATAGGCTCAGTACGTGAGAGAGTGTGTTTTTCTATCTGTGCATGGGGAATGTATTTTAAGTACACTTTCAGGGGATCAAAATACCCCCAAATATGTGTCTAAATAAGAGAAAATATTAAACAATTATGTATAGTCATGGATTTCTATAGTATGGTGTAAAATAAATAAGGTCAACTAGCAAAGCATAAAATTCATCCTTCTTTGGAGTCATAGAGAAATAAATATATACTAAGAAATATTGTTTACAATTGAAAAAACTGTAAGTCCCTCTTTATGTAAACTCACACTCTGACATAAAATATTCAATATACTCAAAATTTTCTGTTTGGCCCTTACTCCTATTATTTAAGGGTAAACAATCACCTTTTTTTTGGATGGTTTTTTTGGATGTTCCAAGGAAGCATTTATTGATAAATAGCCCTAAGGCTATTAAGTGTTCCTTTCCAAATGGACTTTGAACAACTTCATTCAAGGAAAGCTTTATAAATACTGTTCCTACACACTTGTGGGGTACATTAAGTGACCAGACCACGATCTGCTTCCTGCTTTCTCCTCCACTGGGACACATGTTGGCTGTGTTCTCTTATTAAGGCCCCAAGACATTCAAGTTAATTCATTAAGACTGAATTACAGTAACTCCCTCTCTCTTGCCTTGACAACACTTTTTGCTCTGCTTGTGCCTGTTCGGAACACTATTGCAAAGATCACCTCCATCCCCTCTTTTTCCTCCTTTTTCTCTCTTTATAGTGCCAAATATAAGCATCTTGTCTTCAGGAAAGCTGTTTGTGGTCACTTATCTCAGCATACAACCAACTCCACTATCTCTAGTTGACTTCAGACACCAACCTCCATTATCACCCTTCCACCTCTCCAGCTGGGCCTTTCTGTGCTTCCTTGCTCCATAAATAGCCAGAGAGTAATTTCATTATTCCTCCTGGGAAGCTCCCTCGCTTTCCATCAAGCCTGCACAAAAGCTTTTTTAAAAGCTACTTCTCAGCTCAGACTGGAGACATGTGAGAACTCATTGACTCTGCATTCCCTTATAGGAGCCAAATGGGCTGGAACTGTATTTGCAGGAAAGTTCTCAGGACAACTTTTAAGCAGCACTTCGATAGACAGGTTTCTGTTCCAGCATTAGAACACTTGGTTAATGAAAGTAGCACACTGACAAGATATGGCAATCTGTTAATATAATATGATAATCTGTTTTCTGAGATCTGATATATCTCTAAAGAATAGAATTTATTCTTTTTCCTGACATAAAGCATTGGCTTCTCACTTCTGTTATGATCACTCCACCATGCCAACACAAGCCTTCATTCCTCCAACAGTGACCACTCGGTATTAGTTGCAAATCTTCTCAAAGAAACCTCCTGTTAAATTTGCAATTTTTGATCCTTTTTTGCCTCCAGCTGCTGGCTGAATCAATAGTGTAATAGATGTGCTCAGCACAAAGTCTTCTCACTTTTGACACTGCAACTGGCCAAGCAAATGCAGGCAGCTCAGGTTCCTTCTTGGTGAGTCCAAATCCCCAGTGCTGCTGACCTTGTAAAGCCCGGGATTCCTGGAGGTGTGGGATGATGTTCCCTCATTAACCTCTGAGCTAACACTGTCTGTGAAGATCAAATCAGCCACAATGGCTAAGAGCAGTTTGAACTGCTGCATTGTTTGAATAATTCAGGCAGACCCTTTTTACTTATTGCTACAGTACCATTTCAATGCCCTTGGAGGAGCTAAGGCTGCCAAAGACTGGTCCATGTGAAACATGGGACTCCTTTAATGAAGATTCCAGTCCTGCCAGAGACTCTGTGGGCTGACCTGCTGATGTATAGAGGTATGCACAGAAATATTTATGCAAAATCTTACCTTACAACTTCAAATTAACAATACTGCATTTTAATCTAATCCATGTGAAATTGAAATGAAAAAAAACCAAAACCCAAACATATTTAGTTTTTCCAAAAAAGCATTTGATAATAGTCATCCAAAGTTTAGCAAATATACAAGTGATCCACCTTTCCATCTCTGGGTAGCTTTGCAAATTTACCAATCATGGTGGAAACTACTTATATGCCACTTTATTGGAATCAGAGTTTCACAGTCCTGAAGTTGTTTTACTGGAGAGACTGAAAGAAATATTAGTGATCTAGTGTTTAATACTAGGCTAATGTCGCAGGAATAAGTGATACACAGACAATATGTCTCTTTGCATAATGTTTCTTGGCTTTGCTGCCACCTGCAGCAAAACACAGAATGAACTGACTTTCATTAAGTGCTTAAGTTTCTTTTAAGGTGATTCTTGAGATTACTTCTTTTTTTTTTTTTTTTTTCAGGGGGGTTTTTGTATGTGGTGGGTTTGTTTGGTTTGGGGTTTTTTTTAGCACTAATATAGACTTGCCATCACCATCTTTGAATATGCAGTTCAGAATTAAAAATAAATGCTTAGCTGAATGACCTATTCAAACATTGCTAATTAGAACAGTTCAGTTGGATGGGACCTACAACAACCATCTAATCCAAGTGCCACATATATACTTCTGAAAAATGCCAGTGATATATGGATGCCTTTTTAGCCATGAAGCTGCAGGTAAAATCTTTATAATGCTAGCAGGCTTTATATCTTAAGTCCCATAGGAAAAAAAAAATTATGACCATTACAAAGAAAAAGCAGGTGGTCCAAGCACCAGGGTGGTTTTCACTCATTCTTCCTGGCATCAATTTAAAAGTAAGATTTGACATGTGTCCTGTTTCTCAAAGACCACAATTTGTGGCTTCCAAAGGGAAAAGCAACCAGTTCAAATAAAAGAAAAGCAACAAATAAGCAAGTTATTACTGAAAGGGAGAACACCCTTGATGAGCTAGCCATGATTTCAGTCTCTTATGAAAAGTCTACTAGACTCTCATCATAAAATTCAGGGTCTTGTTGAATTTATTATTTTATTTATTTTAAAACTCAACTAACCATCAGTTTGCCAAGTAGCCTTCTTTCATCTCCCTCTCTTAGGAAACTTTGCTACCAGATGAAAAGTTGCTCCTAAATCACCCAATATGGCATCAGCCTCCAGCCCAGGTCACTGAAATCCACTGAATATTAATACAATTTTATAATCTATCTGCTATAGTTAGTAGGGAGTGTATCTACCTCCCTTTTCATGCTTGAGGTTACACTGACAATATCAGTCCTATGCTTCATATGCTCTGTTAAGTAAGAACTGGATGCCACTTTACATCACTGTCCTAATTTACTGAGCAATTGAAGAGAAGCAATCTCCATATTGGCTCCCTGTGCCACCTTCAAGCAATGCAGAGGACAAAGTTCAAGTTATGGCATGCAAGACCCAAAAGTCCAGTTATGAAACAAGTTTCTTTCCTTAGGAAACACTGGCATCCACTTTTTTAAACAATCATCCCCTTCTAGCACACTGTATTTCAAACTGCTGCCCTGAACAGGTCTGTCAGAAGAAAGCTCTATAAACTAAAGCCTGAGAAAAGAAACGCCAGGAAGTGAACTATTCTTCTAATAATTTCAGTACTGCTGTTGATGGGGAATGAGAAGCATCAGAAAAATGATGAAGGAAACTGGTAAAATAAGATATGCAGGTGCTCCTTGTGTGTACTCTGTCATATTAGACACATTTTTGGCATATTTGTCCTAGCACTTAAAAAAAAATAAATTTGCTGGATTGCATCCCCACACAACCAAAGATCATTTAGTTCCATACCTACACCTGTGCAATGACTAAGGCCATGCAGTTGCACAGCTTCATTTATCCTCTGAAATCATAATCAAGGGGAAAAAGAAAACCTCCAGCTTCATACACATGCCTTTCACAGCAGCTTTTATTTTATTTTTGGCAGACTGGACACAGGAGTTGATCGATGACGTTTAGTTGAACCTTTTTCTCCTGCACTAACCTTTGTCAAAAAGGCTGTTTCCAAGGACAGCAGAGATGAGGCCTTTGGCTGGAGCCAGCATTGAGAACTGCTGAGCAAATGTCTCAGCACCTTACAGCTTTAAAATATTGCCCCAAGACCCAGGCTGAGCTGTGACCCTGCTGGGCTCAGCACCACACAGGAGTAAGTGAAAATATGAGATGCAGGCTCCAAAGAGTTTGTGAACTCATCCTCTCTATCAAAGATAACTTAACTCTTTGGCAGTAAATCCAGGCTTGCTTTCAGATTAAAGTAAGAAGAAACAGTAAGAAGAAACTTTATCTGATCTTGTGTTTGGTCTCCCAACAAAGTCACACCAGGTTACAAACAGCAGAGCTTCAGAAATAATAAAGAAGGAAGAGAAACCAGAAACTCAGCACTGAACCTGGATTTTTCATCCTGAAGAACTGGAGGGGGAGAAATGTTGCTTCAGTGGAAACACTTGCTGAGGTGGGACAGAGCACAGGACCAAAAGCATTTTTTAACCTGCTGAGCCTGTGGAGACCATCACTGAAATGGTAACTAGAGGAACTTGTTCCCTTGGGATGCTCATGTAGCTGCTGCTCAGACCAGAGACACCCTGATACACCACACTGGTTTGTACTGGGTGGAAATGTGGGCTGGATGCTCACCTCAACTCTCCCCTGAATGAATGAGTTCAGGCTTTAAAAGAACCTTGAATACACTAAGAATAAAGGCACTTTGCTGTCTGCTGGCAATCTTTAACACAGCCTAAATATTAGTTTCTAAGCAAACTCATTCCTTGAAATTGCAAAAAAAAAAAAATAATCTATTGAGAACTAGTGCAAGAGAAGTGAGAAACAAAAATAAAACCTGTTCTCATTTTCTGTAGATAAAAAGGAATTATGCCTACTTTAGAAAACATTATTAAGAAAATTTCATTTTCAAGAAGATAAAGATGTGTAGAGTTCAAGTTTTATTAATAAAGAAAGACTGAAAACATTCTGGAGCCTTTTTTTTGTTCCTTTTTAAATATTAGAAAACACAGAGTTAAGAAATGAAGAGCAAAGGTGTTCTTTGTTTTGTCTCAGAAGTACCACCTCTTCAAGTAGTACTGCATTTATTTCTAGGATTCCTTCAGTCATGAGACCCTAATGGAAAGAAACACAGCTGTAGAAAACTGTATCTAGGCATCCTTCATAATTCAACCAAAATAGCATAGAATTAACGAAAAACCTTGCTTGGTGCACTGTTCTGACTTTGTGTCTTAAGGGGAAGAGACTGCCAGATGGAAGTACAAAGCGTGTGTACTGCTTTGATATGCAAATGCTTGTTGTGGCAGCACGAGAAGCACACTGACCAGCAGACACACAGCCCTCCAAAGAGGAGCAGCACAGCCCCAGGGACAACAGAGGGGAACACCCCTTGGCAGGTGTGCCATCCACACCCACCTTGGCAAGGGCTGCCACTGCCCAGGTGAACTGTGCTCTGAAATGGAACATCTCCACAGTATTTAAAGGTAAAGAGTAAAACTATGAAATATCTCAGAATAAAGAAAACCCATTCACTCATTTGTGCCTAGTGGGTTTTTTTTAAATCTCACAAATAGCCACAAATATTGAATACTTACTGGAACTCTGCAGTGAAGCCAGAAGTTTTCAAATGCACTCCACCTCTTTTCCACATGTGAAACCCCAATATTTCCTCTTTTCTACCCCTCTAGAGCTGGAATGCAGAATGAATGCTCCAAGGAGGTCAGAGTACAGCAGTGTAGTAACACGTCATGGCAATAAAAATTACTCAAAAAAGTGTAAGAAGGGTTAAAAAGCAGTATTTTGAAGCTGATTATTTTAACAGGGTATTAAGCGAGATCACTAAGATGGCAAAGCCCAAAGCAACACCACTGACCTCCATTGTATTCAATATACTGAAACTGCAGAGTGTACTGATTTGTTACATTTTTAAGGATTCATTCCCTTTCCAAACTACCACTAGCACATAAGAAAACTATCTGAAGACTTTTTTTCAAGCTATCCCTTTTTCAAGATACTTGCCACAGCTAATTGCTCACAGTAGAATTGAGATCACCCATTTCTCTCAGTTACAAGCCCTTTTTGAGAAAAAGAGATACATATTAATATTTTAATAGCTTTATCATGGAGTTTTCTCAGGAATGACAGCTATTGTAAGCATTTGATTGTTCCTCAGAATGCTCTTGTTTTATACCCCTGCAGTCCTCTTGAAATGCAAACTAACAAACTTCCAAACAAACAAAAAAAAAAAACAACCCACAAAAACCATCAAGAAAGAACAACCTCACTCCCTTCAGAAATGGCAAACAAAGTAGCTGCAGAAAGGCCCAAGGGAATACACGGGGAAAAGTAAAAGTACTGATATTCTGGAAGTAAAAAATAAACACCACATGGATATCTTTACTATTACTACCACTCATTTCTAAAGTAATAATAGAGTGGTGCTGTGCTCTTTTCCTTGATTTTCAGGTTAAATTGCTGTGCTCATACGTTTAAGGTTTAGGTAGAGAGGGATAAGATATAAAGAACCAATCAAATACCAATTACTTAAATTGCTGCCGTAGTAGGTACGCTCCAGGTTTTTTTGGATGCAGGCAACTGCAAAAATTACCAAAGACAGGGATTTAGTCCAAAATCAATAGGTTGTTTTATAGCTACTGTGCCTTCATTTCTTTCAGGTTTACCTAATTTATTCCTAACCATTAGGAAAGTCCATAAATCAGAAACAAAGGTAACAGTTTTACAGGTTTCTCTCCAGAGAAAATCCTTTTCTCATTATACAATACCTTTTTTGCTAACTGTAAATACTCCTGTCCACTGGATTCCAACCATTGCTTGTTATTTCTTACAATTTACATTATTTTTATCACTAACAAGGCTGGATACTTCAGGAGAAAAAATTTAAAATAAAAAAATCACAACTCCCAACAAGCAACCGAAAAAACCTTTGAACATTTTCAATGAGAACTTCCACGCTGTGGATAAAATACTTCTTTCTGATGACAAAATTGCAGCTTTCACAATACATTTACAATGCTGTCACTTCTAAAACCAGCGAAGTAACAAAACAAGTCCCATGGAGGCCCTCGCACAAGTTTGGGTGATAGGAGAGAGCATTTCATCTTTGGATCTTTTTCCCTTCACAAGGAAATTTATTCCAATTCAACACTCATGGGATTAGATCAATCTCAATGCTGCTTTTTTAAATGATGTGGTTAGCTTTGGCTCATTAGAGCAGGCAATGTGTTTTAAGAAGGCATATCATTTTATCCATAGACACCTCGCACTCATTTTTACATTTACAGTTAAAAACCCCTCCAAATCATTACTTCTCTCTCAGTAGGCTCCAGTGAGTAGCATGACCTGTATCTTTAAACCAATAAATATGGCCACTGAGAGCAATCGCACAATTATTTGCAGGGTTTTTATTTATATGGTCATTATTTCTTTTGCTACAGCTACCTGGAATGTTAGTGGGTTGTTTTAACATTTATTCTCATTCAGCCAGGCCACCTCCTCCTTTAGGGGAAGGATTCAGTTTAAGCAAGGGTTTTCTATTCACAGTAGTTTGTATCGTGGTATTTTTAGATTTAAACACATTACAAAGTTATTTAAGCTTTAAAATGTCATGATAATACATCTGCATGTAAGTGTCAGAACACCAGCATAAAACAGCCTGAAGTGTTAGAATAGACTTTCTCTTACAAGTTGCTTCATCCATTGCACATTTATACTTATAAAAACCAACCCAAACCATCCATCAAAGTGCATGGAGAACTGCTGCATAAGTATTAAATCACAAAAATGGAGAATGACGAAGGTGATTGTGCCTACTGATCCCTGTTAGTGTTGTCCTCCATCTAATCTGAGTCTATAAAGGCACTTAACTATAAAGTTGAGGACTAGATTTTTTTTCCTGATTATGTTTGCACACCTGTATTAACAATTTTTCAGTCAGCCTCTGACTTGATTCTGACTTACATGACTTTAATGAAACTTAATCACTATTTTCCTTTGGAAACTACAAACCTTTCACTCACCATCCCTAAATTTTGTCATCACCCCATCTCCAAAACAACCATAAAATCTCCTCAGGATCATACCCCAGAGCTGCTAATGATACTGAGCTTGATACTGATAATTCTGAGTTTAGTGTGTAATATTGTCATGAGCAAAAATCTGCAGGGTATGACCCAAAGTAGAGCCCTAAACTCTACCATAAATGGTAAAGAACAAAATGCAATTGGCTTTGTTTTGAATGTATCACTGGAATTTCCAAGCCACCCCTTAGAAACCCACAGACCTGACTAAGTATATTGCAGGAATTATTTGCAAGTCTGTCATGTCTAACTTGAAAGAAATGCACATTTTGCTTCATATGGCTCTACACCACCTCACCGCTGCTGGCAGATTAGAACTGAGCCTATTCATCAATACCCACTTTTTGTACTGTAATTATTTACTGTAGAAAGCTCTAAAAGTTCAGGTTATCAACCAGCACCACACAACACAGAGAGGGGGAAAGAATTTTCCCTGCCCAAGAGCGCCTTTCAACAATTTCTTGGATCATTTGCAGCTGCAACAGATAACATGAGTTTTACCTCATCTCGCTATTCCACTCCACCATTTACCACTACTATTTAATTGCCAGGTAGTTCTAGGAGAGAGGTTTGCATTCTTTTCACTGCTGCTGTCCATAAGAGCAGCAGCTCTGCAGGATAAGCATGGACAGCAATTTTATCACTGTAGTTTATTTGGGGACTTTCCACTAAGTATTTGGATTTTCAGCAAATATTAAAATCTCTCAAACATGAACTTTTAGTTCCAGATTTCAGCCACCTGATCAAGTTACAGAAACAATAGAGCCCACACAACCCAAGTTATTGTAAGTAAAATACTTAGAGAGAAAAACTGAAACAACAAACCACAAAATTCAAAAAACAAATAATAACCACTTGGGATTAGAATATAAGTTTCTGACAAAAGATCAACAACTTGCATGGTTTTGGCACAGTGAAAAAAAATTTAAAAATCCAATATCAGGATATCCAAAAGCCATTTAAAAGTGAGTTTTGAATTTTCTCGACTGTTCTAGCAATCTAATTTTTTTCAAGTTTTGCACCATCAGTCTACTTCATGTTTCCTGAGTACACCGCAGGAAAAAAATCTAACCAATCTAAATTTTCCCCCTCAACTTTCTTTTGAGAAGAATTCAAGTCCTTGACTGAGAATTGAAACAGATTTTTTTGCAAAATCAAATTCCTTCAAAACAATCCTTGTTCATACCAAATCGTGACATGACTTGTTAATTGCAGTAATTGGGTGTGTAATTTTAAACAACTGAGATAGAGGCAAAACGAGAACAATTCATCATTTACAAAGAAATACATGCAGAAATGATCAAATGTATTATTCATTTACCATGAGACAAAGAATCCCTACTCCGATTTTGAGAAGAAAAGCGTACATATCCTCATATTCTGGGATTTGCCTTGACTGGCATCCTAAACACTGAAAACAAACCATGCCCTCAGGCATTCCCCTCAGGTTTCTCCATCTCCTGACTCAATGGGACTCTAGATTTCTTTTTCTTTCCTGCAAATGTAGTGGAAAATTTACCCCAAGTGACAAATAAAAAATACTTTTACATCTTTAACTACTAGCCCTGTCTCTGACACCCCAATGATTCAACACTGAAGTTCTTGCTATCCTTAATGAAGGCATCTTGAACATACATGTGTATAAACCTTCTCCACAACAAAATAGTTCTGAATTAAGTTACATTAAAAATTTAGTTTACAAATATTGCTTTAAAATAACTGCAATAAAAATACTACAATAAAATAATTGCAATAAAATTACAACAGGCAAATATAGTAAGGGCTATTACAGCAAGCAGGACCTGTAAGATCACATTCACCAAGTGAAATAAATACTTTAGGACACCAAAGCATTCATTAAATTTGGGAAGGGTTGTTGTCTGCCCAAGCCCCACCCCAGTTTCTCATCTATACTGCCAATACACAGACACTGGTATGTAAAGCACTGCACATATTAAAATACCTTTTGAATATGATTTTTCAGTTCTTCTATCTTGACTACTCAGTTTTTCCCTTGAAGATTGGTTTACACTCAAATTGAAATCTACTTTTTGACTCTGCATAAAAGATAGGCTGCTGTTAAATTTACTGTTCCACAGGGACTTTATTAGGGCTGCTACTGAACTGTGCATCATTTTAATTAGAATTAACACTTTCATCTTGTTTATGAATATATGTAAGATAAGCTTTGAAATATTTAACATCTGGGAATACCTTCAAGCTGTCACAGGAAAATTAAGACATTTCACATCCAAAACTATTATTATATAATAGCCAGATACCAAATAACTAAACATTCATTGTTAGCACTCGGAGTATAATCTTTCTGTGCATACATTTTCCTGTCCTTTGGGAATTTATTCATGCTTTGATCAGTATCCCTTTGAAGCGAGGCTGCTTTAAAGAGAGACCTTTAAAGACAGGCATTTCAAGTGCAGTCCTTGACTCTGCCGGATGTTTCGCTGGTAGGTAGGAGACCTATTTTACATAATTTATTCTGCCATTAGCAGGCATATCCCTGGAACAGCACAAGCCTCTTGCAGCAGGCTGGTGCCCAAGGACCACCTTCCTTTGCCGAGATATTTACTTTGCAGGATAGGAAGGTTCACAGAAATTACTGTTCAAAAGGCCACAATCTCCAGGTCAGCCACCTCTCCTGACCTCAAGATTCTTCCCTGCAGAATATTCTCCTGTGATTTGATGGGACTCCTAGGAGTAAAATTAAAGGGGGGTGGAAGCGAATCCAAACAATAAACCCCAACCAAACCCACAGCACTTTACCATTAATAACATTGCAGTTGCCAACCAGTTATTTTTGTTAATTTTTTTCCTTCCTTCTGACAAGAGCTTGAGCTTGTGAGCAACCTCCAAATCACTTTGCTCAAATAATGCCTCTAACACAACACAAATGTTGGTTGGTGTGATTTCTGAGAATCTTTTGCACACCACTGCCCTCAAAGTCTATGTTAGCTCACAACATAGAATGACTTCATGGTCTGCATTACTTTTTCTGTGTAAAACAACTGCTTTTGATACCATTTTCCACCTTAAGTTTTCAGAGGGAAAGGGTAAGTCTGTTGGTTAAAGGAAATCTTGTCTCACTCGCATTATTCCTAAGAGCTGCAAAAGACGAATATAGGTTTTAAATACCTGCACGCATTTTCTTGTGTTCAAGACAAACCTTCTCAGAAGTCTCTTTGTGCATTCACCCCTGCTTGTGATTCCTGGGCCACACTAGGCAAGAGGAAACCCTGTATTGATCGCTTTTGAAATTACATTTCTCAGCATAAACGCTTTAATAATTGACTGAATGAAACGATGGGAAGCCTCTATGGGAACAGTTTCATTACAGAACATGTTTTATGGCTTATTTGTGAATGTGTTGCTGATTAATAACCTGCCTCGGAGGAAGTACTGGTGATTATCTTCAGATTTTGGAGTTCAGCTTTATGAGTTCTCAAAGGGGGCATAATCTATATTGAAATAATAACGATATTTTAAAGTGTTTCAATTATTTCAAGGTATAAATTTAAGTGCTTGTGCTCAGCAGCAGCCTAAAAAAACTCCAATCTTTAAAAACTTTAATTCCTAGATTCTGAGAATTTCTGAGCCAGTATATTATGTATTATAATCTCGGAACACTCTACAGACTTCCATTAACAGTTTTAAGATCTGAGTCAGATTTCTTACCAGTATGGAAAAAAACCACAGTCTACTGTAGTGTAAAAACTTGGAAAATTTTCACTGAGCGTCATGACAAACTTTTTCTGAGCATGTATTTCTTTTTCCTTCTCAGGGCTCCACCACAAAAAGTGATTGAATGACAAATAATCTAGAAACTGAATTTTCAAAGATAAATATACCAAACCTTTATTATGTCAGAACTGTTACTTTCTTGCATCACATGGCTGTGGAAGTCCTTAAAACATGATTTGTACATAATTGTGCTGAACAGCCAGTGTGTTCCCTTGTCCAATTGTCTATCACAGCTTCCTCACCAAGGACTGCCCTTTCACAACTTCCAATGAATTCAACGAGCATCAAAAGGCATTTTGTACTCAACAAGTGTTATGAGCTCTTGAACCATTATGGTTTTACTCTCCTCCATATGTCTGTCACAGAAGTCCTTTTCTGAACTCTTAAAGATGTACATTTTCAGCATATTGAGGAGAATATACCCAACCATAAGAAAGCCCATCACACTTCTCTTCCAGCTGGAGAAAAGCCTCCTACAGCTGTTCAGAGACACAAACAACCAATGCTGAATTTCTACACTCATTAAACACAAAGGTTTCACTCAACCAAAACTCACCTACATTCAATTTACTTGACTGTTGAAACAGTTCAGGTTGACCACGTGTAAAATGCAATGAACAGTTTCTAAGACAAATTAGTCTGAAAGGTTTGAGCTCAAGCTTTAGCTACTGACTGCCAGAATAAGAAAAAAAACCAACCATGTGGCAAGCAGAAAAAGCTGCATTACCCAGGAATGGAGAGGCACTGGTTGTGTCAGCCTCTCTAGGATAGGATGTAATTTTTGAGGACAAGCCCTATGAGTGAGAAACACAGGACAATGACACAGAGTCAGTGCATTCCTTCTTTACCTCCTGGCAGACTGTGGGATCCAACCTGTCAGTCTTTGTTACTCCCATTTTTACCAATGTGGGAGAAACCTGTGTGTTGGATGAAGCTGTTTATTTCTGACAAATTCTTAATACCAGATTTCATTATAACTCTGTTTGGGGAAAGCAAGTGAAGTATAAGAGCTGGCCACAAACTAAATTGTGACTAGACTTATTAAAAGACAGCATCTTACCCCATATAGGGGAATCCAGCTGCACACAGATTAACAATATATTTGGAAACAAGCCCTAAAGACTGTCCTTGTTTCCCACTCTGGCACCCCACAGACATAGGACAGCACATGAGTCCAAGTTCCCAGGCCATATTTACCAGTCCTTTCACACCCACAGCACGAGAGTCCAGGGATCTAAACCCTTTTTATCCCCGTTTGCAGTCCTAGGATGTGGCCCCACTACCAACCCTACAGTGGGGAGACAGGACTGAAGTGACCTTAACGCAAGGGGTGGGGGAGAAAGTGTAGCACAGCAAGTTAAAAGATAATAACCAATCAAACAACAGTTTTACAATGTACTTATGCACAGCTGAATAGATATACAAATATGTTTGTATTTATACACAGTTGAATAGATAGGGGAATATGTTTGTATTTATGTGCATTTTACACAAGTTAAACTATTTGTTTCCAGTAGTACTACAAGTTCTGCATGTGGCCATCACTGCAGTTACTTCCTCCAGCACAGCAAGCACAAATAAGTCATTTGCTAAGCGCTGCTGCTATTGTCAAATCATGCAGCTGTGGTACCGAGTCACATACAAGAAGAACAAAAATCAATCCCTTCTGTCCCTGGGACAATTTTTGTCTACTGTTTATCAAGGATAGCTGGTAGAATCAATATCCAACACTGTTCACTAACACAAAACCTGAGGCAAGACACATCTGAGTTAACTGCCCGCTTTTGTTTCTCAAGTTTCATGTCTTTGTGTACAAACAGAACATTTTGAAGATTATCAGTTTGAAACTCGCTATTTAACCTAAGCATATTTCACCAACGCACATTTCAGTATCAGAGTGAAAACCAGTAATTTCCAAGGATTCATTCAGTTTGCAAACAATAAGTTTCCTATTTGTATATAATTTATTCAGATGCAGTTAGAGAAATCAAGGCTTTAATTTGAATTTTTACAGTGAAATATTCTGGAAATCAGGTTGCAATGCCTATTGTAAAGTTCTTTATTTGCTCAAAATAGTGCAAGTAAATAGTGACAAGAGTGTGCAAACAACTAATCTTCATTTAGTATCACTGCAGCTTCCTTATGACAGAAAATCAAAGTTTGTTCTTTAAATCCTCACTTCTGAAACAGCACTCCTTTCCAGCTGTTTTATCAGATTTTTTTGTGTTACAATTTCTCCAGCTGAACAAATCTGCAGATGGCTGTAGCTGAAGTAAAAAGGACTGGGTGTGAGCTACAATGTGAATTTGTAAGACACTGAGATTTTTTTCTGGCTGCTAATTCAGGCAGTCATTGAACACAGGTGCTCTTAGGTACTTATTTAATTCCTAACACTATATTGCAGTAAAGAAAAAACCCAACAAAAACCCAACAAAACCACAAACAAAAAAGAAACCAGTAACAAATATCTACAGTTTTAAGACGCTGAGAAGATGATATGAAAATGCCACAATTAAAAAACCCCAGACAAATGCAAACAACAATTAACTCAAAACCACAAAACACAGATGTTCAGGAGCTTTGCAGGAGCTAGCCTGCAATGCAGTGTATGAGAGAAGGCAGAAACATGTAACTTTAAAGAAATATACAAGCCATCAAAAGAGCCTAAAATTGTTGAGAAAAAAGCAAAACAGACAAATACAGCCAAGTTAGACCTCTTGAAACTGGTACAACTCACTAAAACTCATGTTTCCGATATTAACTACCCCATTCACCCCACCCAGCCCACCAGGCATCATTTCCTCCTCCTTCAGCTAAGCAGCAACGTTATTTTTAATTCACACTAATTACAAGCCCTAAGGAAAAAATGTTTCTGTGCAACTGGAAGAAGTAGAAATGAGAGATACAGCATAAAAATAGCTTGGCACACAACCTGCCATTTAGAAGTTAAACCCAGTATATATGAACAGGAAAGTGCTGCCAGTATCATCTGCAGTGTCCCTTCCCAACAGATAATAATTTAAATTTTCATCTACTGTAAATATTGACTGCTTTTTCTATTGTACACAGCTCCTGAGGTCAGATTTCTTCCATATGCTGGCAGTTATATGTGGTTGAATATATTCAGATGCTTTGAACAGGTCGTTATCAATTGCTTTTCTATACTGTTACCTCCAGATCTGCTCTTATCCACAACTCCTATTTCTTCCATGCATGTTCTTGGATTGTACTAAAACCATCTATTTAGCATTTTGACCTAAAAAACTGAATTTGAAACTGTCGAATCACAATTCCAGTTTATCCATGTTCAGAATTCTAAGTGATAATTTGTGTTGTGTTGAGTGTTCACAGATGTTATGTTACCTTAAGGAGTAGGTTTTTCAGTGAAAAATAGGTATCACCAGTACTCACAAAGGTCCTGAGCCTTATCACTGAAATGGTGAAATCTGAAGCTCTTCAGACTCACGTAAATTATGTAAAATAAACTATATTGCTTAAGCACAGGAAAAAAGTGTGAACCCCTTTCAGGCCAGTGGCACATTTAAGAATCTGTGATAAATTTCAATAAATTATATGGCAAAAAATAATGCAACTAATTATTTTTTAATTCTTAAACCCCCAGTGAAAAATCAACTACTTTAATTCTATCCATAAGAGATCAGTACAGAGAAGATTGTGATGTATGAGTGCTCTCTGAAGAGCACTTGTTAGGACCTCAAGAACTTGTTAGGAACTCAAGAAAAGAGAAAGAATTCAGTAAGTTGTGTAGACTCTAACCCTCGCTGCTCTCTGGAAGTGTGTCAAGGGGTTCTTGCTAAACAGAACACACCATGCAATAGTGCAGAGGAAACAAAAGGTAGTGGAGTGTAACCACAGAGTCAATACTGATGGGTAACTCACCACCCCTAACATTCCCCATGCCACCTCTGGGGTTCTCCCTGCACCTCTCTCCCCTCCTGCTCCTTCCCAAACTGGCACTGGCTCTCTGCCACTTGCTGCACATGCACACAGGGATGACCCTTGAGGGACTGTGAAGCTGCACTTGAGCTTTCATGGGAAGGAGGAAATTGAAATTAGAAGAAGAAAATGGAAAGGCTTCAGTTTCAGGGGGAAATGAGGCTTCAAGTAGTTTGTGTTTTGTTTGGTTTTTGGTTTTTTTTTTTTTGTTTTTTTGTTTTGTTTTGTTTTTGTGTTTTGTTTTTTTTTTTTTTTTGTTTTTTTTTTTTTTTTAATATATAAAATTGAAAGTGCGTATTGTCAATCTTCCTACTTGACTTGCTGCTGTTTTGAAAGGAAAAGGGCACTTAAGAGCCCTGAAGGAAGATCCATCTGCAAGGAAATGACCTGCAGTGGTCTTGGGGGCAGAAGGTGTCAGCCAACGCACCCAGCAGCTGCAGGCAGTCCCAGGAGACCTCCTGCATCTGTCACCTTCTGGGATAGAGGAAGAACAGTAGTGCAGCATCTTAGTCTCCAATTGCTCAGCCTCTTGGACAAAGTCCTGTACCTTGCCATCCAGAAAGAGCTGGCAGGAAACAGAAATGGGAAATTTTACACCCTGTGTCTTAGGGGTCCACTCCAGCACGAGGGGATGGTCCCAGCTCTGCTGCATGAGGGACTCTCCATGGTGGGAGGGCTTTGTCTTAAAAACATAATTTGCAGTCTTCCAAGATTTTACATTCAATCTTATTTTGTCCCTTTCTTTTTTTGTAATCTAAATCTCACTATGCTTTTCCTTTCCTGATCTTCCTTCAGTGCCTCTGTGCTGGCAAAGAAGATTAGATCTCATGAGTAAATAAACATGAGGAACTAAAATTGAAATACACCGTATTGTACCTGTAACTATTAAACCTGCAGTTCCAATGTACATTTTCTCCTCCCCCTTGTCCTGTTTTGATGCCAGCAGGCAGGTAACTAAAGCATGACTCATATGAACTGCTTGGGTTCCCAATAACAAAGACATACTGCAGGTACGTATTAGTTCATATCTGCAAAATAAAAAGATTTTCTAACTGAATGAGGTGAAATGGCTGAAGAAGATAAAGCAAGGCTACCAAGGTCCTAACACTGAAACAGTACCACAAATTGAAGTCATGAAAAACAGAAAAAAGTGTTTGTTCAACTAAAAACTCAATGTGTTCAGGTATTCATATCCCTACAAAGCATTGTTCAGTCAACTCAAGGTCAGAGAATTTGAATTTTACATTCACACTTATTACTGTAGTTGTTTTAATTAGAATAAACCAGGTGAGTTCTGTCAATGCCTCTTTTACATTTTTAAAATTTCTTCAACTATACTACATGACATCCTTTGGGGGTGTCTGAGAATATTCCTCAAGAGGCATCAACTTTTTCTGGCTGGTAAAATACATTTCTGCCTTGTGTTTGATTGGTTAAGACTAAAATAAAATCTGAAATTACTATAATAACTATTATTTGCTATACATAATTGAATTTCTCTCTGCCATTAATTGCTAACCTTGATAATTCCAGTAATTTTTGGTAAATCATTAAAGAATCAGACTTCAGTTAACAGTCATCCAATTATGTCTATATAATGCCCAAACAGAACTGAACTATTATGATTGAGTTTATATAGTGCTCCTTGTCATGACTGTTTTTTCCTCTGTAAAATAAATCACAACAAAGCACTGAGATGACCTATCTCTATTATACATTTTTTTTCAATTTAGCACAGCTCTTGTCTTGGGTTGACATTCAGAAAATACATGACACTGAATTTGCAGCTTTTAATTGATGTTTATTAGAATCCTGTGCAGTGTCTCCTACTTTTAAGCTGTAACTTGTTAATGGGGGTGGCATCAACGATTCAGCAAAGCAAGCAGCTCACATTAGAGCCATTTATGATTAATATTACCCAATTATTGGTATTAATATATTAATTAATGCCTAAAGAAAGAGAAGAACACGTGAATGCTGCTGTTGTTTCAGGATTTTGAGGGGGATATCTCTAAAGTGGGCTCAAATCAAAGATGATAGACTGTTTATATAGTAAGCTTAGAGAACTTAGAGAAGATGGTATTTTTTTCAGGTTATCCCATTAAGAAGTGTACATAACACAAACATCTGTGAAACTCTTGCAATCAACATGACTTTTCCTCCCTGATCTCAGAAAAGAAAGGAAGTTCCAAAATAATGACAACCTCCCCATGAATGTGTCTCTGAACTGGCTGGACACATTGGGGTCTACATTTAATAAGTATGGACAGTTTAAACTAGGCAGAATTCTTCTCTCACATGCTCTGAAATGAAGCTTTTCAAAGCAAATACAATGCATAGGGAGTACTGATGGATTCACAAACAAAGAAATAGACATAAACCCAACATACATTGAAATAACTCAGATGCTGCCAGTTAGGGAAGCAAGTAAACTAGATTTTGGCAGCTGAAAATGACCTATGATTCTAACAGCAGCAGTAAAACTGATCAAAGACTGGTTTTATTCCCACCCTTGCTGCTTTGCAAAACTATGAGCAATGACAAAGACAAAATGTCTTTCCTCATACCATTTAATAATTCCTAAATAGACACTGCTTATCTCCACAAATATCAAAATAGAAATCTACTTTTTAAATTCTGTGACAGATAAGTCATATTTGCCATGAAGTGCTTATTCCCCACAGAGCCACATGCTGGTGTCTAAAAAGTGTGACACCACATGCAAGTAGTATAAAACATATTCAACTATTAGCAAGTATTTCCCATCACCCAATTACTTGTCAGAACAGATTCCAAAATGCAAAACTATTATTTTGACTGCTATTTTCATGCAGAGGAAAGAAAGAATTCTCTCTTGAGTATGTCACAGAGCATGCCTAGAAGAAGTACCAACAGAATGGTATAAGAACACTTTCAAAACTCAGATTTTCAACTCCAGCAAAAGAGCGGGAAGGACAAAAGGGATTTGGGTTGGGTTTTGGAGGAAGGACCTACAAGACATGAAATTTGTATTAATGTGTCTTAGGTCTTCTTATAAGACTAAGATATAATGGCTTCTACTCTTCCCCCACACTGCTTCTGTGAAAACAACCTCGATAAGGGAAAATGTTAAAGATTTATAGAGAGTTAGTAACATTCAGGTATTTCATGATTTAATGGGTATTAAAGAGTTCAGGATTTACTGACACAAGTCCTTTAAACTAAATTTCAGATTGGTCTCTCAGCCAAGAAGCAGTGTCTCAAAACAAGGCATTATGGCAATCTGAGAGACTGCTGTCAACATAGGTAACAATCTCAGTTCAGTTCACAGCACTCAACAGTCACAGTGTCAAAACACATTCCCAGATTTCCAAGTGGGCATCTCCACCCCTAACTTTGGCACAAAGAGGAACGTGGCCACCCTTAGACACTGGAGAGTGGGCACTAGTGAGAATTCATTGCTGCTCTTTAGTTAGGAAAGCATCTCATGCATTTGGGTTTCCCTTAGGCATGAAGCAACACCAGACAAATACACTTTGAAAAGCTGTCAGAAAAAGGTTGCACTAGTATTAAAATACACTGAAGAAGAGTGAATGGACAACATGAGACACGTATGAAAGTGATTTCAAAACATATGGAAGCTCTGTTAGGTTATAATTTTCTAAAATAATTGTTTACTCTTGGGGCAAATAAATAAGAATGTGCAAACATTTGGGTACTCTTTCATTTACAAGGTACCCATTCAGCAGCAGATTGGACAAATTGGACAAACCAGTGGAGTCAATGTACAGCAGAAAACATTTTTGGTGGACTTTGCTGGCTACATTGCTCATGTAGAGATCTAGAGCATGACTCACATAATGGACTGAAATTGATTCAGCATTAAAGTCTCAACGAAAATCCTTATCCCATTAAGAGAGACCCTTTTGACCTTATGTAGAAAATTACAATTGCTTCCAGTAATGGCACAAACATTGTATATCTTTGCAATGAGTATATTTTGATAATTAATGCCAGCAATCCCAGACAACAAAGTGAATTTCATTTTCTGATTACAATGCATAGTGCTTTTAATGCTCTGTATTATCTAAGGTTGCTGTGCAGCTTGCCTAATACCATCAAACCTGAGAAACTCTAGAGCAAACCAGCAGAGTCATTTATGTAACTTATGGATATGGAGCCTTTTTCTAAAAAGCCAATGTTGAATCACATCAGACTCGTATCTCAGTAGCTTCTGAGGCTCCCATTACAGTCATTACTACAATAAAAAAGCACCTTATTCTCAAGTCATTGTGAAACTGTTATGGACAGTAGAAGAGAACATACAAAGTACAAAGGACATTATAAGACTTTTTTTTTAAATAAAAAAAAATAATCAAACCATGTTTTCTTACCGTGGCAGGAGCCATCCAGTTCCTCATACCCTACGCTGCAGATGCACCGTCCCAGGGGCACGAGCCAATCCCCATCTGCCCCACAGTACAACTTGGGAGTGTCTCGTTCCTCGGCGCTCTTCACGCAGGAGCCCCGCACTTCCACCAGAGAGGAAGAATCCACCCTTGGAATAGTGTCAGGAAACATGGCCAAATTCCGCACCGTGAAAGGGCACTTCTTGTAATAGACGCGCACTGAAACCAAAGCGATGCAGGCACCGATGTCCTGAAAAGCAAGATAAAAGCCTTTCCTGTTTATTGGCCCAACTTCCCGCACTTCTGTGTTGAGTTTAAGGATGCGGTCACCCAGGTCCATCTGAGTGAAGCTCTCGTCAGCTGCAATAGTATCAATTTTAGTGTACTGGTTTGGCTTGAATTTTACTCCATGAGACTCATCTGACTCCATGTAGTAGAGATTGAAGGTTTCCTTGCAGGTTCCCAGTACCCACGGGATGCTGTTGCAGTCCCTCAGGGTGAACTTCATTTCCACGTAGATTTTCTGTGCAGCATCACGGGAGATCCAGTTGGTCTGAAGCCAGTTGTTCTGGTTTGGTTCCATCACATTACACACCTGGTAAGTATGAATGGGACGGTTGTGTTCATCCATTTCAGTTATGGCATCCCACTGAAAAGAAAATCAAATTGTTTGAAAACTAAGAGAAATATTTATTATGAATATGCATACACACGGGCCCCATGTGTATGCATCTATGGCTAAACTAAGAATAATTATTTATTTAAAGTGTAATGGAAAGGCAGCAGTTAACAGCAGATACCAACTCCAGAAGAGTGCATGAGCTATTTCAAAACTCTATGATAAATTTCTCATAACAGACACATTAAAAAATTATTGGGGCTCAGCAAAGAGGGAAGCACTGGCTTGTTTATATTAGCAAATTTATTAAGGCTAAGAACATTCCTGGGTATGTCACTCAATCATCTAAGTGGATAAATTTTGCTAGAACATTCCCAGGGGCTGGTTCTCCCTAAGTCCTCCAAGGAATTTCCACAGCTCAGGCCCATGGCACTGGCTGGTTTACACAATTACCCAAGAAGCATTTAACTGCATATAGAAACGATTAATTTTTAGCTCCACAGGACCTGTATTACACTTATCTCCACTAAAAAAACCCCAAACAAACCACAAACAAAACCCAACCAAACAAAACAACAAACCAAAACTGTTGCCTTTACAAATTCTCTTAGAGTCTGAAGGTGAAGGAGATTTTCTTTCCTTTCCCCATCCTCCCTCCAGGTTTTCCTTACATCACCTTCATTAAATGTTCTCAGATTCTGGTGGAAATTCCCACTTAGATGCTCTCAAAAAAAAAATCTTTTTAATATTATCCACATGCTTCATATCAAAGCCTTACCAAATGTCTCATTTGTTAAATAATCCAAAAGACTACCAACATGCCCAAAATAGCTTCAATATAGTTGAGTCAACTTCCTATAGGCACACATAATATCAATGTAGCATTAGAGATATTTTCTTACCAAAACACAGAGCTAGTTATAGTTCTGTATCCAAAAATCTTGTGTCCCACCAGAAGTTTTAGTGTATCTTTTAGATGTACTGATCATGGCAGAAGCAGCAATAAACAATAAAGCAAAACACCCCACAAAACAAACAATCCCCTAAAACAAAGAAAAACCCAACCCAAAACAAAAAAAACAAAAACCCGAAAACAAACAAAAAAAAGTGCCCCCCCAAACCAAACAAAATAAACCCAAAAGGACCCCCAAAACAAAACCCCCAAAACAAAACCCCAGAAAACAACAACCCCCCCCAAAACAAAAAACCCAAAACCACCAGAAAACCAAAACAAACACAACCCCCCCAATCCAACAGGAAAACCAAATCAAACACAAACCCCCAAACAACTCCCACTCCAACTGTGTGGCTTCATTAGTCTGAAAACTTTTGAGCCCCCAGACTTGTTGGAATGCACCTTATACAAAGGAGAATTCCAGGTGCTGCCCCTTGCACTGGAATCCCCAGTCACTGCACCTGGGAACTCAGCAGGAAAATGGGGAAGTGAAGGGATGAGTCTTAGTACATTTAAGCATTATTACATGACCCAAATATACCCAAATATATGGTAAATTTAGAGAATAAACTAAAGTGCAAAAGGCTTTCTACGTTTTTTTTTTGGTGTATCAAGTCATATTAGAAGGAAGATGCTACATGCTCCAGAGAGATCTCCAAAAGAACAACAACAAAACAACACAACTAAAAACACTCCCCCCCCCCCAAAAAAGGCCCCTCAAACCCCCCCCCCAAAAAAAAGCAACAAAAAAACCCAAACCCCAAAACACCCAAACAAAACCCCACTGCACCCAGAATTAAAAGAGTAGGTGGGTGGTTTAAAAACAATGTAATTTAAAAAAAATATAGAACCATCTTCAGAACTGGCATAAATAAGCTTAATACAACAAAGCCTTAACATACTACTGTCTTTTAAATATATTAAGAAAGAAAAAATACTCAACAGATCCTCCCCTTTACTGTGAGAGTCTCATCAGAAATATTGATCTATTCCTCCCAACTCCATATATCAATTTGAAGGTAGAAATTAGAGCCCTACAGTTAGCTGTGTAGTTAATAATATAAATCTATGACTTCTGCAGGAAAGTGAAGGCTCACCACTGAAATAACTGGTTCCAAAGAATAAAACATGATGAATTAACCAAACACAGGTAGTACCTGGGCCTTTCCTGGTGCTCCCAGAGAGCTCCCAGCTCTGAGGAGCAAAGCCAGGGCCAAGAAAATCATCTCCTGAGACAGAAATGGTAGTTTAAGCTCCACACAGGTAAAACAGTTCAAAAACAGGTAACGTGGAATTGGGAGGAACGAAAGAGCCCATTTAACAGGTGAACTTGGACAAAGAAGCCATATGGGGGCCATTTTGGGGGGAAAAGGTGACCCGGGGGGGGGGGGCATTTAGGGGGGACAAGGTGACCCTGCGGGGGGGGGGGGGGGGGAGGGGGGGGGCATTTTAAAATTATTTTT
>JAWWTY010000001.1:3926707-4056209 GCA_035222235.1 Margarornis squamiger | reverse complement strand
GATTTGGGGGCATTTTGGGGGAAAGAGAAAGCCAGGGCCCATTTTGGGTGGAAAAGTGATTCCGGGGGCCAGCATTCCCTAAACTGGGAGCTCGTGGGTTGTTGGGAGTGCAGCTCAGGTGGAAAGGAAAGCATGTTGGGCAAAGGGTCCAGCCTGAGCCCATTGCCAAGGGCCCCTGGTAGCCAGGGTAGGAACTTAGGGATGTTTAAGACTCTAGATTTCAAAGCCTGCCTTGGAACAAGTGGTAAAGTTTGAACGAGGCACAGCAGCTCCTCCTGCCCTGAGGTAACCAGTGAGGGTTGGGTATTCACAGCCTTTTCATTTTAGGGAAAGAAAGTTCCAGCAAAGCCATAACAGCTTTTCCTGCCCCAAAACAACCAGTCAGGGTTGAACATCCAGACCTTTTCCTTCCAAGCAAAGATGTGAGCAGGCTCTGGGAGGAGCCTGTCCCCAAGGAAGGGAGGATTCCTTCATGGAGGAGGGGCAGCCAATGAAACCTGAATATCCAGAAATTTCCCCTTTTTAAGGAAAGGGAGTGAAGCCTGATTTGGGAGGGGTCAGCTTCCAAGAGGGTGTGGTTATGCAGGTAACAGAGACCATAAAATGCATGACCTCTTACACCCTCAGACCCTCCCACAGGCTGAGGCGCCCGGCTCGTGCTGTCAATAAGAGTTCTTGGCTTCCCAGTTTTTGGCTGTCTCCGAAATTTTGCTTGAAACGTTCTGTGAGAACTCCCTCAGCGTGGCTATTGCAGCAGTCACGCTGCAGAAGGTTGGGTAGAAATACAGCTGTGAGTCTGCTGGCACCTGCTCCTCACTGCTAGTCCCACATCCTGAGTGCAAACAGCAATGCCACCGCCCCAAAATGTCACTGTCACTTACTGCAAAGTCTGACAAAGACACATTGGGAAATACAATGTGCTTTGAAGTTGACTTAAGGGTTGCATTTCTCTTCTGCTAAATTCAGTGCAGACAACAAAAAGCCAAAGAATTTATCAAATATATGCTAGTTTTCTTTAAGGGTGTATTTCATATCATAGCTCCTGGTTAATTCAGTTTTAAGTATTTATAAACATTTTAGTTGTGTGAAACTATTATTCCCTGAAACCTCAAACAGAAGAACCTTATTGGCAAAGCCTCTTCTTACGTCTGGAGTTCCAGGACTTATGAAGAAATGCTAAAAACACGCTTGGGAGGAAAGACTTTAAACTGCTAGTTTAATATTGCGAATAAGAGGTTATAATTTACATGTAGCATAAAGGAGGAGTAAGTCTCTAAGACAGAAGAACTTGCAACTTGAAGACTGGTAGAAAGAAGATTCCAAGATAACTTGTACAAAATATGAATTAGGCTACAAACCACACCGAGGTTTCAGTTAGATAAAGTCTCAGTGGTTTTCATATCTCTACAAGCTATTTTACAATCTGTTTCATTTCTGAACTTCACTAATGTCTAACAGCTGTACAGAGAACATTATAGAGAGCTAATTACCTAATTTAAATCTTGTACTAGCTATAAAATTCCCTTTCAGTGGTTCCCACTTTTTGCTATTCTTATTTTAAACCTGCAGATCTGCCAAATCAGAATGAGCGATCTCTTAAAGATCAGTAGGTTGTATCACCAAAGGCATTATGAACACAATAAAAAGAGATTCTGTATTTCAGGTTTTTTTAAACACATTACTGTCTGATGAGAAAACATCTTAAAGGAAAGAACATACAGTGGACCAATTTCAGTTTGATGAAAACCTGAAGACACCAGTTATTTCAACAAATCCTGAATCTTGACTTCTCTCTAAACTATGCTCAGCCTCTTAAGTGAGCCCTTTTTGGGGTCATATTGTGCTGCTTGAAGAGGGATGTCAAATTCAGAATTGGCATGACTTGCCCAGCACAGACCACACACGAGAGGATTTAGCAGAATGGAAAGGACTGAGACACCAGTTTAGGGAAGAGACCATCTGCTCTTACAGGTTTTGCAGCATTGTTATCCTAAGCTAGAAAGCTCCCTCCCCTTTTTCTCCTTATCCTTCGCTCAAAGGAGAATTGTCTAAAAATGAAAGGTTCTGCACTTGCACTCCCTACCAGTGTATCTTGGCTCACTCCTGAAGAAAAGGTTGTGGCATACTTAGCATGAAGACACAATGAGCAAAACACAAAGGGATAAAGTCTGGATCTCCAAGCAGGGAATTGAAGGAAAGAGCTGTGCCTGAACAGAACATGGGATGTGGGATTGGGGAACAAAACCTGTTGACCTCAGCCCTTCTGCATTTTACCACCTGCTAAGGAGACACATCTGTTAAGGCAAATCCTCAGTGGTGATAAGTTATTTCTCATCTGGCAACAGAAGAAAGATGTCTATTCCAAACTGAGAAATGAACTATGTAAGGTCCATGCTACAGAGATCTGCTTGACTCTGTTTGTTTCAGCAGGGTGGGTAATTTCAGAAATGCAGTTGTCAACTACTTCTTCCACAAAAACACAGGCTGACATTTGAAGTTTCAGTGAACCTGAAGTGCAGCAATGCAATTTCCTGACACATATCCCTCACTGCACACAGATGTTCACTTGGAACAGTCAGGTCCCTTCTAAAAAGTCCATCCTATAAGAGGACTGGAGTTGGTTTGTTGTCTAGAACTGCTGCTACCCTAAAAAAAGGCTGAACTAAGTTGCAAGTGTGTCCATGTAACTCACATGCCCAAGAAGAGTGAAGTAAGCATTTCCTCATTTATCACATCCAATGAGGATAGAAGGAAAGCAGAGAGTGTTTTTCTAATATTTTAATTAGTCCTTTTTTCCTTTTTATTTACTACTTATTTTGGTCATCAGTATTTTTAGATCTCAGCTGCGAGTCTAATGAAATCTAAGACTGAATTCTCACTTTCAACTGTTCGCTACAGTCTTATAGATCCCATTTCCATGGAAACAGCTGAATGGTAAAAATAAAGAGAGTTTTACAAGTTTTTGAAATTCCTTTATACTACCTCCAGCAAGTTGATCTACATAGAAATGATATCAAAAAGGTCTAAGCTAGGAAACAATAGAGAAGGACAAGGCAGATTTAAACACCTCACTGCTGTAATGAGTCAAGCAAAACCAGCTATACTAAGTAACACAACTGGAAGGAAAAAAGTTCTCTCAAATTAACACACTTAGAAAATGAAAAAATTTTAAGCCAGTGTTGGCATTTAAAATGACATTGAAAGATTGAAGAATATTCAAAAGAATTGCTGTAAATTAAAGTTAATATTTTCCTCCATGCCCTGTAACTCATTTTTTTTTCACCTCCACTTTTTTCCAATATCTACACCTCTGTATGTGAAAACAGATGCTCAGACCAACAAAGCCCAGGAAGACAAGTGATAACACTGAACTCATGTAATATGCCTATTTAAAAGGAAAAAAAAACCCAACAAACCAGCAGACAAAATTCCCCAGCTATTCATGTATGTCCCAACAAGTGCAAGCTGATGTAGCTAGCAAAATAAAACAGCAATTAAACGACTCACATGTAAATTGAGGTGATTAACAGTTGTTTAGGGAATGAGTAGAAATAGGCAGCACACCTTTTATTAGCTCTGCAGAACTAGAGTGACAACTGCAATACAGGTTTAGAGAAAATGGGATAACTGTTTCCTACACAGGCAGCAGCACACAGGCACAGATTAGAGCAGTAGAGGGCAAACCTCTCATATAATCTGTAAACATCATTAAAAGGAAACAACAAAACCAGAATTAAAGAAGGAAGGAATAATCAGGGCAACACAAACAAGAGAAAAGAGGAAATAAAGTGGCAGATTATTTTGTGTTCTCCAAAGGCAAGTGTTAATGAGGCTTGGGCTGTGGAGCAGCTGCTCTGTGTCTGAAGTGGCCAGGATGATTCAGAAAGGTGTCAATGCACTCAAATTGAAAACCCAACACGGGGAGTCTCTTTTCTGCTATTTACATGAAGCACTGAATAGTGAACAACTGTGAGATGAGCTGCTCCAGGTGATCCAACTTTACTCTGCCCTGCAAACTGTTCTGGTTCACAGCAATATTTTCTACAGGCAAGCAAGATGAGGATTTGGTGAGATTTGGGGGATGAACCCTGGAAGTCAAGTGAGACCAACTTCAGATCCATGAAAAAATTGACTCTCACTTGGGGATTAGCCAGCATAGGACTTTGGGATCAGAAGGTAAAATAAGACAGCCCTGCCCTAGCTTTGTAAAGAAAATTGTGGCTGTTCCAAAAGAAAAGGACATCAGAGGTCTTGAATATGGACCTCTATGTACATACTAGAATAGATCAGGATGACAAAAAACATGCTTACATCTTGACATATATAAGCTGATGTAGGACTCAAACTACTGAAGCAGTCCATTTATTTGACTGACTAGAACCTAGACAGGAATATGATAATGCACCAATGAAAAACTTGGAATGATGTTTGGACGTGGCAGGGAAAGTATAAAACAGCAACCAGAGAAAATACATCTTTCCTTCCATTCTACATCATGAAAAAGCTAAGTGCATTCAGAGAAGAGATACACAGAAAAACGGGAAGAGAAACAAAAAGAGAATTCACACATACACAGATACACATGAAGGCTGCTCATTATAAACTGAAATACAACTGAGACCAAGCAGTACCATATCAAATGCCATTCTCCCCAGTACTCTGGAACAAGACCATTGGTTCCCTGAGTGTGTCATAGGCTATAAGAGACTCAATGACTTGCATCAAGGACCTGCAGGGATAGTGTGCATACTGTAATTTTCTTTTTCAATGAGACACGCCAGTAAAACCTCAGCAGGTGGTGAGAGATGCCACAATTCCGTGGTGAAAACTGCTACTGATCACCTTTCCATGGGCATCCTATCCCTTTGTAATGCAACACTTTGATGTATTTGGAATTGAATGGAAAGGGAGAGCAGAAAGTCTACACCCTTGGAAGAGACTGTGGCTCATGTAACACTTAACCCTGCTGTGTGCCCTTGAAAATCTGATCTGCTTTATCAAAGAAATAATAATAATGAAAACAAAATATATAAACCAGTGGTTTACAGGTACCTGCTACTAGAGCAGAGCTGGGTCTAGCTAATCATAATAGCTGAGTGTCACAATTAGCTGCCAGCAGCTGCAGAGTCCCTCTGCTATGACAAAACACAGAATAACGCTGGCAGGGTAAGGAGAGCAAGAGGCAGCAATGTTCACTTGGCTGAAGAAGATTTATGGGATTAGCTAGGAATAACTGCAGCATTTGATAGCTCTGAACGTGGATACATGTGTGTTGAAACACGTGTGTATGTAACAATCAAGTTTTGCCACTCACTAGAATCATGGAATGCCTTGGGTTGGAAGGGACCTTAAAGACAATCCAGTTCCAAACACTCTGTCATGGATAGGGACACCTCCCACTAAACCAGGTTGTCCAGAGCCCCAGCCATCCTGGCCTTGAACACCTCCAGGGCTGGGGCATCCACAAGTTGTCTGCGTAACCTGTGCCAAAGCCTCACCACCCTCACAGTAAAGAATTTCTTCCCAATGTCTAACCTAGACCTATTCTCTTTCAGTTTAAAGCCATTCACCCTTGTCCTATCACTACATTATTAAATGCAGTAGTAAATTAGTAAATATCATCAGTAAATCAGATACACTTATGTGTTTTATGTCATGATGTAAGTGCTTATACTTCCTTATAATTGGAACAAACAAGGTCTGAGAAATAAATTAAAAGACAACTACATCACACTGTAGGTATGGTTCAGTCAGGCTCCAACAAGTATTAGCTGTTTAATAGCAGAAGACTTCTTTGCTTTTGTGTTTCCTTATTTCCTGAGCCTGGGGAGCTGGAGCAATCCCAACTCTGCCCTTCCCAGCATCCAGTGCCATCAGAGTAACTAGAGCAGAATGCTACAACACTGCTCAGTGAAGCCAGTGTGCTGGTGCTTGGGTAACGCTGCACAATGGCTGTCTGCATCAGCTCTGTGGCCTGGGGGACCTTGCTACATCTCCAAAACAGCACAGATAATGTTGTGGTGTGTCCTCAGATACGTAGAAACACACAAAAACACTCCGGAGGAAGCTTTTTAAAAAAAAACAAACACCCCTAAACAACAAACCATTAGCAATGATTTCTAGTTTAGAGATCTCTATAAATTCAGAGGTCACCTCTTCCTCTTACTCAGCTGTTTGTGACACCAAAGCTGGTCTGTAGACTCCCCTCCTGCCAATACCTGCACTTCAACCCTGCAAATTGGTTTTGGCCTGCTGAGAAGCCAGAATAACATCAGAGCAGGGAGGGACACTTGGTACATGATTTTCCCAGCCCTCAGCTTGAGAGCTGACCTTGTCTGCCCTACGATTTAATGCACGGACTGAGTCAAATGACTGCTTTCACCAGCTAAGCCCTTCAAAAATTGTGCATTGCATCATGGCACAAGTCTGACTTAAATACACACATTCCCAAATATTACTTGATCTTTACTTGCTTTACCAGCTTTGAATCTACAGTTCTGATATTTGAAATTCCCCTTCAGCAGAAGGAAGACTTTTTTTTCCTTTACCACTCCAAGCAGTGGAGCTTTTAAGCAAATACCACAGAATCACAGTAAAAGAGCAGTCCTGGCTCTGCACACCCAGAAAGGGGACTGTGACTCAGCATTCCCCATTTTCATTTCTTGACTAATCACTCAGAAAAAGCATTTCAATACTTGATGGCAGAAACTGTATAAATGCCTTTTCAAGTCCAGGTTTTTCCACTGAAAAGTAGTGGATCTCAGTCTATTTTTACGTGGGCATTGGCATATTTAAATTACTGCAATTAGCAAGCAGTCAATGAGGTTGATATAGATGAAGTGAAAGTCAGAAGAATATCTATCCATTCCTTCTTCCCATCTCTGCCCAATTATTTCCTAAAGTCTACTTAAAAAAAAAAAAAAGAAAAAATTCTGCCTTTTCTACTTGTTGAATTAGTAGTAGTCAATTAGTGTTTTTATTTGAAATTATACCAAAGAAAACCCATTCAAAATAATAATTACACAAAGCAGCTATGTAAGGCTTTTCATCTTTGGAGTGCTTTACAAACACTATCACACTAATTCAAACTAAGACATAAAACTAAAGAAGCAAAACTCAAGCTAATGAGAGGAAGGTTAAGTGCCAGGTCACTGATTTTTACCAGCAGCAGCGTGGGTGCCTTGATCTCCCACTGCCCACACCCACAGCAGCTGATGGCACTGCAGAACATCCCTGCAGCACAACAGCACCCCTTGAAGGATGCCATTAATGGGCTCCTTCAAAACCACCCTTCCCTCCTCTCCAGCTCTTGTGCTGCCAGGTGGAATGGAGCCCATTCCAGCTGCACACATCTGGCTGCAATACCTGCTACCCACACTGGAGTCTTGCACCTTTCATGAATCACCATCACCCTAACAAGTGTGATCACTACCTACAAAGAACAGGATTCATGACTTCCATGTTATTTCTAAACTACTTATCCCTTCCAGGCAGAGGATCAGAAGGGTGGGGGGAGAACCAAGATTAGAGCTATGTGACTAATTAAAGGTAAAAATTCGCTTATTGGCTTGCAAGGGATGATATTGATATACTCAAGTGAAAGCCAGAAGGAATGGTATTATATCCTGCCATTTAACTGACCCCAAAACTTGTGGAAATAAAATCCAAGAGATGAACAGAAGAACCCATTATTAGAACTGGAGCAAGCTGAACAATATCAGTAGCAGCTCAGTTTATTTGTGTGCAAATTCCTAAATTGATTTGTGTATTCCAGCTACGTGCATTACAACTTTACTCATTTTCTAGGCTGAAACAGAGCAGTGCATAAGAATTCTGCAGAATAACTCTCGTTATTAGAGGCTGCAAACATCTTTACTAAACTATCCAAAATATGTTGAGAAATGAATGCATAAAAATCAGAAGTCTGCAGTATTTTTAAAACAAACAACAACAAAAAAGATGCTACCCATAAGAAACTTACACACAGTCTGTGAACTCCACAGCAGGAACAGAGGGAAACAAAAGGGGAAGGGAAAGGAAAAGAATATATATAAATATGTATAAGTAAGCTGGCATTGAAAACACTCCACTCACTAGAGCTGAGGACAGACCCATCAGAGCAACCTCTCAGACATGGCCTTTCTACATTACCCTACATTCTTCAGATGTCTCTGAAGAACTCCTATGCCCTTTCAGTCTCCCCCATCTCATCACTCATATTTTCAATTATATTTAATTTGTAAATCAACTTCTGGCAACATTAGTGAAAGAAAATTTAATTTTACTGTGTATGAGTTTATTTTGGTAGACAGAAGAACACTTCATATGGCAGATAGAAAAACACTTTATAAAGCTTAACTCACTGTTTCTAGTATTATCTCTCTGTATCTCTATTCTTTGTGTTGCATGCAGCTTGGAATCACATGGGAACATATTGAACCCTGCTTTGTTCATGCTTACAGGTTTGGCAGAGAAGACCAGTTTATCTTCTTAGGTAGGTTTGCAACCTCTTTAGGGTCATCCAAATTAAAAAACAGCTAAAAGGTATTACTTTAATGAAGAACATCATACGACACAAAATTGAGAGCTTCAGTAAGTACATTGTCTCAGTGATGGATAAATGATGTTTATGTCTCCATCTTTTATCCTTTTGAAGGGCTGAGTTGAACACAGAACTGAAAATAAAAGGTAGAAGTGTTCCACTGTATCAGATGATTTACCTCCACCGAATGTGACACCACAGATATCATTTATATGATGTGATGCTTTCCCTGTGGCAGATTTTGAAGTTTCTCCAGAGACGTAAAGTCCTGCAGAAGTGACCCCTTCCTAGCTAAAGTGACATTAAATGTCCCGAGCTTCAACCAGTAAATCTTGGTTTCAGTTTATGTTACATACCAAGAGAAAACCAGAACTTCAGTATTTCTAGCTGTCCAGGGCTTGGGGTGACAAGCAAAGTCAGCAACATTTGACCAGCTTGCACTTCACCCGACAGGGTGTTTCCTGCCCTCTCTGTGAGCACACACCATATGGTGTGCCATGTGTTTGTCTGCTCCAATATTCACAGAGGAATTCATAGGGCTGAAAACTGCAAGTCAAAGAGAAGAGAGGAGGAAAAAGCAGGTAGCCATAACAGGCTCTTAAAATCCTCCTACAAATCACTACAACACTCAGGCAAGTCAATGAAATTCTGAGTGTCTGAGTTCAAGAGCAACTCCTTATTTGACACAAGATAGCAAGGCTGAGCTGCAATTTTTATTTTAAAAGCACACAATGTAGGGCAAAGATATTTAAGCTTAACATATTTCCATTTGCCTTTAACTTTAGGAGATACCTAAACACACGCTGATAATTTTTAGCTTAATTTACTGCTAGCCTAATTTTTTTCCCCTACCTTTTGCAATTGATAATAATTATCCCTACATCTTCCAAATACTGCAATTGCAAGGG
The DNA here is from genome assembly GCA_035222235.1 of Margarornis squamiger. Taxonomy (NCBI): domain Eukaryota; kingdom Metazoa; phylum Chordata; class Aves; order Passeriformes; family Furnariidae; genus Margarornis; species Margarornis squamiger. The sequence goes on along the minus strand of JAWWTY010000001.1, from coordinate 4,046,759 downwards.
TAGCAACTGACTTAAACACTAAAATACAATGAGACTTTTTTCACCAAGGTGAAAAACCTAAAGCTGTATTTGGAACCTGCTGTAGATAACTTGGTTTGCAGATCTATTGAGCAGCTACAAGCTAAAAAAACAACAAAAAAATACCACTACAGCTGGGTGGAAAGAGGGAGGCCATGGAATGTCAGCTGCAAGTCAAATTAGAGTCAGGTTCTTTTACAATTTCAGAAAGAAAGATTACACTTTTCTGTAGGCTGAGCTACAGTTTTGCTATGAAACAACTTTCCTTTAGGGATGTTTGTCATTAAAACTATGCTGTTAATATATCTTCCAGTTTTCTAGAATGTAAATGGAGCATTCACAGGGCTGGGGGAAGAAAGCAGTACAATCCAGCTTTCAGTTACAAAGTCCATCCTGTTTGGGTTCCACAAGAACCAAAACTCCAAAACTATATGTTAATAATAGAGGATTTCAGAACATAAGCTAGTCATTATTAAAGAAAAGCATTTGACTATATATAACTAAATATCTATCAAAATCTTATCAACTCTTGTCATCAAATGATTGAACATATGATAATTGTTTAGCAGTTTTCCAACATTCATACTTTTTTTACTCTTTGATAGTGTGGAATATTAGCCATGCTCCCAAAAAATGGATTTACTAGCCTATGATACATCAGAAATCTGAGTTCTGCAACTCCCCTACAGCGAAAGAATGCAAAACAATAAGCAGTATTTTCCTCTTTTTACAGACATGCCCGTGCAACCTTCAAAACTTTCCAACTCTTTCACATTTCTGTATTTGGGACGAGACCTTAGAACACTCCATCTTGTTACAACCCCTGATTATTGCAGAGACAAAAATGGGAACCTGTAAGAAAGAAAGAAGCCACAGAAGACAAGTCTTCTCACCTAGAATGGCATGGATTGATTACCCAAGAAGTCCTCACAACCCAGAGGAGGCAGAAAAGATCCATAAAACCCCCAGACATCAGAGATCAATGTGTCATTCTTCCCTCCATCACGGTTTTTGTCCCCTTCATCAACCCCAACCATGCAGATGGGAGTGGCCAGCCAATAATTGGGAGTGATTAATTGAAATCAGCTGTCTCTATCAACATCATGTAAAAACAGTTCATTATTTTTGCTGCAGTGCATTTGTTACCTACAAGTGCACCTTCTCCTTACCTACCCCATTTTCAGGTCAAAGCTCTGCGTCTCAGGAGAACACAGACCTCAAATTTCTGCCCTTATTTATCAGATTTGAGAAGGCTGCATATGAAGTGTAGGTAAAAACCCCCATGAAATTATATCATCTGCTCTATCATAATCACTTTTGGTGAAATTAAGAACTTGCTTAGAGCACAATGTGCCCAATTAGAGTCCTTTCCCTCCCACCACTGCCCCAACTGCAGTACAAGCCTTCCCTAATTCTTGTTATTCTGCTCTGCTGCTGAAACATGAGATGGAGGAGAGTTAAAAGGAACAGTGTATTCCACATAAATCAATTTACCAAAAATTCACCTGCAATCTCTTCTCAAATGTGCACAGTCCCTCCCTGAAGCAGATGTGTTAAAATTAGCAGGCACAGGCTTGTGTGTGCATCCATTTCCTAATGAGATCTGACACAATAATTAGTGTGCAGCAAGCTGGGGTACTTTAATACACTTCCCTCCTTGTTTCTATCCAACTTTATAAAAGTTTCATTAATCTTTGCCACTAACAACAGCAAAGCAATAAAGTGCCTCTAACAGAGCAAGTAACAGCACTTAATAACAATCTACACTCCGGTTTCAGTTCCACTGTTAAATACAGGTTTCTGACGAGAATTAGCTGGTTATTCCCACAGTTCAGCCATGCAAAAATTCACCTTTTGTAGCTGCTGCAGATTAGGAATATCAAATGAAGTTTTTTGGGATAAATGGGATTTTGATGTGAAAGAGTAACACAGTTGTTAGTGTTCACTTCTTTATAACTTGCTGCATTGCTTGTTGTTCTGGCCACAAAAACTTGAAATACTTGATCTTAGCATTGAAAATACAAAACTAGGGGATGACCAACCAAAAGAAAAGACAGGCACAGGGTGAATTTTCAGGTTTGATGTAGCATTTGTGGTATGGGAACAGAAAAAAGAAAATAATCCTAAAGCCTCAAGCTGACAAAACCACAACAAATACACATGAATGGAGTAGGGTCTAGTATTTTTGTTCTCTTCCTAGATGAAATGAAATATTTCTCCCACGAACTGGAATTTCTATAGCCAACATTCTGTAGAAAGCATTTACTTAAAAATGACACAGACCTCCACTATAACTTCACGTACTTCCTGATTTTTACCCTGCATGAATATTTCTGCATAAGTTTTGTATATCCAAAAGAGGCACCCAGACCCAGGATTAGAAGGGTAAAGAAAAATGACTAAAAATTTCAGGTGACAGTCATTCTAAGCAGTTCTTATATGACAGGGGAGAACTATTTGTGATACTCATCCATTTTTCCTCAAAGAAGAAAATGATGCTGTGCTACAGAAAGTTCACTCCTTTTTGAGTGCATTACTGTTGCAGAGTTATTTTCTTTGTAATCTCAGCAATATGATTTAAGTTTAACTCTAACAGCACAACAGAGAGAAGATGGAGATGGTGTAGCAGAAGCAGCTCAGGACAAACACACACTGTCTTTGCAGCCAAAGTATAAAGAAATCACAGAGTGATAGGACAAATAGTTATATACAGTGTAAATATGAATACAGAGCTTATGACTGAATAAATAATTTTAAAAAAGCCCCACTGTTTTCAGGTAAATCAGACAGCAGGACTGATCTACCCAAAATTCTAGCTCCTAGTAAAATAATAGCAAGTCTCTTGTGCATGGAACAGCTCTTGAGGCAGCTCAGGTAATTCAGCCTCTGAGTACAAACTTAGAGAAACATAGGCCTAAAAAAAGCGAGAAAACGCCCATCATCTTTGAAATCAATATCTTAACTTTTTATTTTGTCTTTGCCCATGCTTTTTCCTCCCACCACATTCACAGGACATCATTTATATCTTAGCAGGTCACAAAAGTAAACCATTGAGTTCTGGTGCACAGAAACTCTTTTTGTGGTCTTGTTCTGTTGACAGGACTTGCCCTGCTGAAATAAGTAGGTGCTTAGAGCCAAATGACGTACCTATGTAATGTTATCTATTTTCAATAGTGCTGGCAAATAAAGTTAAGTTGCAAACTGCACAGGGTCTTGCTTTTCCAAGCCATGTGTTTTCCCACAGAACATTTGGCCTTTAAAAATGCTGTTCTGCTGGAATGCTCTACCAGGATACCAACAACTCTGCTGTGAAGTGTCACAAATCCATAGCCCTGCATGCAATATTTACTACAAACTAATACCAGAAGCATGCTCTTTTACTTTTTAAAGTCAATTTTTGTGTACTTGAAACAGCTATTATGCTTAAAAGAAGCCAAGTGCTCCAGCAATCTTTGCTAGTAATGATAACACAGGCTTTACCCTCAATAAATCTTCAGAAAAATCACAGGAGCACTACAAGACAATTCTAGGCAGCCCATCCATTTTTAGCCTTCGTCTTAAGTGTGCTTATGCTATTTAATGGTTTTCTACTCCAAATATAAAGTATATTACACAACAGTGTTTTGATCTTAGGTTGTTTTTTTTTAAAATTTTAGTATTTTCATCCTAATATCACTTTATAAGGGAACATTTAATTGAAGAGTGAAGTCCACAAGAACTAAGATGAAAAGCTATAAGCAAACGAATACTACTTATTCTCCAAATATGGGTCATAACACAAGGTCTCATTACGAGCACATTGCTCATCCCAGCAGGAACCCAATAGTTTATGCTGGTATAGATCACAAACCCTACAAATTCTGTCACAAGGCAAGAAAAGTAGTTTGGGAGATACTGCAGTAGATTTTAAAACAGCCAATGCTAACCAAAATATTTTGGAGGAGAAAATGGACCTGTGAACATAGGAAACAATATTATATGCATTCTGGAGTATAATGATTCAAAATCTGAAAAATATTCAGAGTAAACCCTCCCAAGTATCACCCTTAAGAGACTGCCAGGTGTCACTCTGATATTTCTTAAGAAAACAGAAGAGCTGGTGACCTGGCAGATAGCAGCTCCTTACAAATAACCACCTTCCAACTACAGTTTCAGTGCATAATTGCAGAGAAAACAGCTTTATAGAACACCAAATGCAACCAAAATGGATGTTCTAATTCAGAGAGTTGTTTCTCAAGCCTAGTGGGAAGGAAAAGCAAGTCTGATCCATTCTGCCTTCTCCTGAGCAAAAGAAACCATACCCCGTCTTATTTCTGTCTTATTAAATCCTCATATGCTGGGCAGAGGTGGCCTAAAAAGCCCATAAGGGGTGCAGAACTAAGAAATATTTTCACCCTGGTGTAACTGCTGCTTTTGCCCTCTCTTTCTGTAACATATTTTGCAACCACACACCTTTAGCCTTAACATTGTGCAGAGAACTTTCCATAGGGAGAACAGGAAGTCCCTTGACCTCTGCACATGCAAGATTTGGAATAGCTCCACCAAAAGACTTTTCTGTGGCCCTTCACTTTTGCTGAGAGTGAAAATAAACGTGCATTTCTACACACAAGCCCCGTTGGTGCAAGTAAACCTCTGAACAAGAATTTGCAACTTGCACAGATTCTAAGGGAGCAATTGTTTCAGCAATAAATACTCGCTTGTTTTTGGCCTTGAGTTTTGAAGAACATCTCCCTGACAGCCTCCCTGTGGTGCCTGACATCACTCTCCTTCCCTCCCCAAAAATCCAGATGTAAGGAGAATGAGGTGCCTCCTTGCACAAACAACCCTCCCTTGGCTGCATAGGTAGTGCCCGCAGATCCTCCACGCCAGCCTTGCCCTGTGCTGAGCCAAGAGGCTACCTGGTGTTTTTAATTAAAAGGCAGTCAGCTGAAAGTCATTAATAGTGCCAGGGAAAGAAAAACAACCTTTCCTCTGCTGGGCACGGGTAATAAAATTTGGGGGGTTTCACTTGCTGAGCTCCATCTGTGAAGGTGAAGGGGAAGGTGAGCTCGGAGAGGACTCGGCTGTGTTTGTGGTGGTGTGGCGTTCAACCCTCAGCTCCACAAGCTGGTTTTATTACGAGATTATGCCTTTATGCCTTTTTCCCTTAGAAATTAACATTATTTACTCACCATAATAGAAGCATGCCTATAAAAATGTAAATTGGAGGCAGGCCTTCTAAATAGAGCATGCTTAACTTCAGCACACCAGGCAGGATTAATCTTGCAGACCTCAGGTAATTTGAATTCTGACAGTGTAAGAAAACTGCAATTGATATTCTGCATAATGAAATGAAACTGAGGCATCAGTATTCGGATGCAGACTGGGAAAAAGGTAAAGGTACTTCTAAATAAAAGTTATGTTTTTCAGGTCAATCTTTTAGAGAAAATTCTCATTTATTCATTTGTTTAACCTATGAGGAAAAAAATCATCTCACTCTTAAAAATGAGTATTTAGCACTCTTGTTTGTCATGGCTTTGCCTGGGGCAAGGGGCTGTCAGTGCATAGCTACAGCTCCCCTGATCACTGCAAGAAAGGTGTCTCAAAACTGAACACGAACTTGCTTTAATGTTCAACACCCACAGAATCTACCTGGATTTCCACCTACATTCCCCCCCATTCAAAATTATGTTGTACTTTACACAGTGACAATATAAAGATTATAATCAGCAGTTGTAAGACTTGTTTAAAATCCATACTGAAACACAGAAATACATGTTAGTTCTCATACCATTCTCTCAGTGCAAAATATATAGTCAGAGGAGTTGTTAAAAAAAAAAATCTTAAAATATTTAGGCATTCCAGACTTAAGAGTTTAATTTTTCTTAAACATAGTACAAATCTGAGAGGGTGAGGATGAGAACTGTTCTGGATTCAGTATTTGCATTTCATCCCTACAGATATGCATGTCCTTCTGCACCCACGGTTCTTCATTCAAAATAAAGACACCCTACAGTCTCAAAGCCAACACCATCTTAGTTTGCCTTTCATTTTTCAAAGTCTCTTCTCCCTTTATTTTTTGAAGAAAGGAAAGATTCATTAGGCTTTGCCGTATGTTAATTTAATTCCTATTCAAATCCTGGATCCTATTTTATTAGTCTCAGTGAAGAATACTCTGCATTTCTCAAAAGCACAAAGATAAGGCTGCTTTGTAGAGCTGGCTAATGTGCTATGATCTAACAATTCAATTAATTTGGAATGTGTCTTACTGATTAATAAAGCCTGTTACAGAATTGGGCATTTCATCTGCATTCACAACCTAACACTAATGACTTCCTCAATGCAGCAAGTTATGCAACGCAGATGATCAAATATTTATGTTAGGATATTGTAAATTTAATTTTATTATAAAAATTTGATAATATTATCCAAGTTTTTTCCCCCCCTCATCCTCTAGTTTAGTTTCATAATTAAATTCTTCACATCTACAGGCTAAATGAACTAGATAAGAGAACCAGATGAAACCTATATTCAAAGGAGCTTTGGGACTGCTGTAACGTCAAGTAGATAAAAACCAGAAAGGCCCATTGATTTCTCCTACCACTCGAGTGGAAAAACAAGAAAACAAAGCAGAATTTCTTACATGGAGCAATAGTTCCCTGGTGCTCCTCAGGTGACACTTGGCCCAGAATTGTGTCTCCAGGCACACTCAGCACGTGGCTCTTAGTTTTGCTAACAGAGACCAGCACGGTCAACTCATGCCCGATTTCCACGTTCATTCCTCATACACAGTCAGGGCAAAGATTACAACCCTTAATGACAACTGTCCTTCGTTGTTTTGGCTTTGTTTTTTTTTTTTAAAACGCTTACTTTTCATCTCTTGCAGAGATACAGTTCACAACCGTGCCTTACCCTTCAAAACTGCATTTATCCAAGAATAAACATTTCATTTCAATTGTTGATCAGAGCCTCTCTCTTCCCTCCCATATCACTGCTACAAGTATTAGGAGTAAGTCTATTTTTTTTTCTAGTAGAAATGCACATTGTTCATTTTAAATAGAAATACACTGTCAGATGTCAGCTATTATTTCTGTTTCATTTCAAACAGCACTTTGCAGTGGCCAAACACAAATAGTGCTTCAAGAGATCCATTGAAAACAGGGTTCACATTGCCTTGCAGAAGGACAAGGTGTTTGCGCCACTCCTGTATTTAAAAGAAATATTCCTGAAAAGAAGGTAGGAGACAAGATGAGCCACCAGCAGGATTCCTCCTCAATGGCTGGTTGAATTTCTCAGCACCATGCCATAGGTCTGGACTTCCCACTAATCATCTTCAGATGCCTTTGCTGACAGAGCTGCCAATTCTGGAATGAATTCCTCTGATTATGGAAATTTTATAAGCAATGAAAACCAAAATGTGTCTTTACCAATGACAGTCAAATTTAAAATGGTAAAGAAATCTCAAATTTGCATTTCTTAGTCCCCACTATAGGCAAATCCACAGTATGAGGGAGGCCCTTAGGAAATAAATCCATAATCATTTCCTTTTAGTTATTTACATCTTCAAGAGTTTTCAGTACTGCTACAAGTGAATAGTTATTCATCAGTGTAGAAAAAAATAACCTCAAACAGAAATACTGCAAATGTGAAGAACATTTTATGACAACCATAATAGGAGTTAATAGTGGAAGTAATCCGGGATAGGAATGAATGTGTGAAATATACTTTTAATCCAAATATTTGCTGTGTCGCACCCTTGCTGGAAGCATCTGGATATCCCACACCAAAAAAAGAAATTTAAAAAAAAAATTAAGATATATATAAAAAATATAGTGCTTTTAAAAAGTATACAATATTTACAAAAGACTTATGTGTCCTTCAGTATGGAATATAGTTTAGAACTAAACGATGCTTTATTCTGGTAACATCTTAAAAGTAAACATATTTGTGATAAAGCAGGAGACTGAAGTTGATGGTTTAAAATAATACCTACTCAAAATATGTTTAAAAAAAAAAATCAAATCCCTTCTGCTTGTTTGACACTGAGGGACTGGACAAATACGTGACTACAACACTTCCCTAAACATGCTTTACAAATATTCATTTAGATTTAATTCTTTCACAGAAACTATTTCAAGATGCACTTAATAGATGTACTGAACTTAAAAAGGAGCAAATAGCATTGCCTTATGATTATTTTCTTTGCACTGAATAATAGTAACCACAAGCAAAGAGCTGATCAAGCTGCAGAAAGCCCATTCCTTCATTCTGAGATTCTGGTGCTGTCACCTTGTCACCCAACACCCAGAATTAGCACTCCAAAACAAAGCTTATAAGGTAATTCATCATTCCAGTATCTAAGAAAGCTACTAAACTGGTAAATGAGGTGTAGAGGAAAACAGCCAGGCGCTGACACATGATTAATTATTATTTTCTGTTAGTAGTCTCTATTAGACAGTATCAGATTGTACCATTAGATAGGAAGGGAACGGTCCCTTGCACATTTTGCTCAAGCCTGCCAGATTGCAAGAAGCCTTTGGACAATGCACTCAGGCACACGGTGTGATTCCAGGAGCTGGATTTCAGTGATCCTTGTGGGTCCCTTCCAGCTCAGGATAGTCCACAATTCCATGTCTGAACCATCCCCCAGGCACAGTTTGCTGAGTTAAAAATGAAGCCTTTCCACAGGCCCTTTTTCATATGCAGTTTGCACACAGTGACCCTCTTGTGGAGGCTGAGAGGCTCCGAAATAGCTGCAAGTTATTCCAATAACCATACCCAAGAACATTTCCTTCACTGATGTTGATGCCTTCTGTGCTTCCACTATCTCTTCGGGACTTCACCAAAGACCCTGCTCGTCTCTCTGGTTAGTATTAAACACATTCATAGCTGATGCTCTGTGGTAACCAGGAATAACCCCCCTCCTTTGCTCTCCTCACTTGTGCATTTTTCCTGCAACCTCCCTCTCCGCGGTGGTTTTCCCAATGGAACAGGGCAAGGAGGACTGTCCTAAGAGCTGTGCTAAGTACAGGGCATGAATGGTAAATACACAAGCAAAATGCAATTAAACAGCAGAAGAAAGTGGTTCAAAAGGCTCTATTCTCAAGTTATGTGTGTTGGAAGATCACTTCTGTTTTTGAGGTTTCATCATGAGAAACCTAAAAATGCAAATGCCATGGACCAAATGAAGTGGAATTAAAAGTATATTCAAGAGAAATTTTAGGTGGTGCTTTTTCCTCCTTAAGACCTACCTATGCTTCTATTATCAAGCCATCATTGATATTAGCAATCAATCAATTTTCCAGTTCTTTGGGAAAATAAACCCTCTAGCTGAGACTTTACTTCAGACTAATTTTTTTCCCACAAATGTTAAATACAGAGTAAGTTTTTAACACGATTTTACCAATTAACTCCAGTTAAAATGCTCACATTAAGCTGTCTAACAACAAGAAGCCCTCCTTAGAGGCCACAAATAAATGAGGAAGAAAATAATCACACTATTCAAGTAGGATTTTTCATTCCTCTACAGTTATTACACCACTGAATATTGATTAAAGATGCACTTCTACTTTAAAAATTTAGTTTTGCAGAAATCTGCATAATATTACTAGTAATTTAAGTGTAATTAGGGCAGAAACAACACACTCATACTTTACATTCCAACTCTTCAACAGAATTTTCATTTAACTGAGATACTCACACATTTAGAATCAAAACACCTAAGACATAATCAACAGTAAGTGCTGTCTTAAAGGTCTATTTTCATTTTCATTATTTCACAGAAAAATATTGAAAAACAAAGTTTATAGTCAAGTAAGTCACAAGGAAGAGACTTACTAGTGCTAGTGTTAAGAGTTCAAAATCATTCTCTTATGATACAGTTCACTATTTTCCTATTGATAGATTTTTTTAACCTCTTTTGAATATTAGTTGACATAATTAGTACAATACTTCACCATAATAAAAAAGCCAAGAAATTCAGAAGTATATGTTGGCTCATTGGGGAGAAAAAGTTCTCATAGAACACGACAACACAGAAAAAATTCATATTTTAAGGACAGCCAGAAAGCAAAACTTCTGAGAAGTTGTTGACAAAATACCTGTAGCATCCGAGCCCACATTTGTGCCTTTAATGACATCAAGTCCTAAATAAGCCATTTTGAACTAACTCTTTGCAACAACATCTCTAATCCCAGCACAGTATTTCCTAAGCATCCCTAGAACATAAAGGGGGCTTTGATATTGGCCTGCTGGGGGCAAGGGTTGATGTTTTGGGCCCCTCTTGCCTAGTTTATTATGTTTTTTTCCACAGCAGTCTCCTAAAGAAGCTTCACAGTTCTTCAGGTATCTTTGGAAATCATTGTGCATATTTAACTGGTAATTATAGGCATTAAACACGTAGGCCAAATCAAGTAGTTAATGAACAATATGACAAAAAAAAACCACACAAAAGGGTTTCAATCCCTTAAGGAAACACGTATCTTCTAAGCCACAGAGTTGCAGTGATATTCTAACTATTGATCATTTGCAGACAAAACAAGAGAAAAGCAAATTAAAGTTTATTGGGTGGTAAGGCAGTGACATTGTGAATCGATGGATCACTCTGTTACATTTAATCCCAATTGATTGGAGGAGTTCAGTACATCTTCCATGCTTGGCTTTATGTCATACTGCAAAGCATAAGGCAAATGGAAATTTATTAAGCTATGAATCCTTTATTACTTAAATTCAATAAGCTCCAAATGGCTCATCCATAAATGGCAGCTCAAGCTCTCCACATTTCCATTTTTTAAATACAATCAAAGGCTTGAGCAGAATTGACACAGGGGTCTAGCCCTGCAGTCCATGGGACAAACAAATGCCATTGGTATGGAGGTCCTGGACCAAGAGGAGATTTAGCTCTCAAATGCAAATACAGAAACGCAACAAGTCAGTTTGAAAACTAATTGCCTTTTGGGATCCAGCTCTAAGTTAGTTTTCATATTCAGAACGTCTAAACAACACTGGAGTCCAAGATGGAAGAAGTTAATATTTGGAAACACCGCTGGTGTGATTCTGTAGGAAAATAACATAAAAGCATCCTAGACAGCCTATTTGGATCAAAAATAGAACTAACACAAAAACCCCAACACAAATAACAACCCAAAGCACCACACTGCCTTGGAAATGGATCACACCATAGAGCAATTTAACCCCTGGTATGTGCTAAATGGCAAAGAAAGTACAGATTCTTTCTACGGCATGGGGGGACATCCCTGTACCAATGCTGAGAGTGTGTGTGCGTGTGTGTCTCAAAACATGTAAATCCTGACTGCAAAGTTTGCCACTGAATGCCGAGTCAGTTTTCACTGGGGGAAACATCTAGGAAGTCATTTATTTTCTTATTAGTCTGAGATTAAATCCATCTCCTGATGTTTGTTTGAAATACAAGTTCTCATGCTTCTGGGATAGGATGCAGCTCTCCAAAATTGTAGATGAAATAACACATCTCATTCCAATGAATTAAATGCAAATTTCGTCAGAACTCCAACAGCACAAAAATTTGCACCAAAATATGCTTTTCAGATTGGACTTGTTAAGCTTTCACACTCAAGATGGACAAAATGTGAAATTCTAGACCAGAAAGTCCATGAGGGTTTTGGGTAATTTCTTCAAGTTTTCCTTCAAGGGATCCATAAACTGTTGCCTATTTTACCAGCAAACCCAGTCACTTCTGATTATTATGGCAGTGAATCCCAGAGCCAAGTAATTATTCTCTCCTTTGGTAACCACACGAGGAAAAAAAACTGAAGTAGAATAAGATTTTTTTTGTTTGTTAGCAAAATAAAATAATTAAAAAATACACACATGCACAGATTGTCAAGGGACACAAGACTATTCCGTTCACTCTGAAATGAATGGTGGATTAAAACAGCCCAGCCTATTTTCCTCTTAACTTTTTGGAATTCCATATACTTAAATATTGTTTACAGCATTTGAAAGCAAAATAATTTGACAAGACAAAAGTAAGAATAGTTTTGTGGAAAGGATATTTATTGATAGCACTATTGAGAATCTACTGGTGTTAAAGAGTAAATATTTCTCATTATTCAATATAGAGTCCCCTTGAACCTTACAAGTCTTCAAAACTCAAAGAATTTTGAAGGTTTCATGCCCCAAGTACTTTATGCTTTTGCTTTAACCTGAAGAAACTTTGTCAAACTCTATTTGGCTTCATGCAGAAGAATAATAAATGGTTGCTCATATTTGAAATAAAAGAAATATACATATGTAACCTATAATTGTCAGGACACTACCAGAAGCAACTACTGGGACTGTATGTTTTAAAATAAGGATAGTAAGAGGACAATAACAACTCTTAAAGTGAAAAAGTTACTTCCATAAAATATTATTCAATTCAAAGCTGCTTATTTAGGTTGGCTCTATAAAAAACTAAATTAGAAGAACATGAAGAATAATTTTAATTTGAAAATGCTGTTTTTAGGATGGAAACTTATGTTAATATGCAGAATCACTTAAATATTTAAACCACATAAATGCAAAGGGGGTTTTTTGCTATGTATTTCTGGAAACTTTTCATTATGTGAAAATATTCATTGCTTTGTCTTTTAATATGCTTGGAAGCTCAACTATTTGAATTTCCCATGGATCATAAATTCTACTTTTTCAACATCTCTACAGGCAGACTTCAAGACTAGAGTGAGTTTTACATTACTGGCATCATTTTCTGTCAATTATCCACCTCTTACTTATTCACTTGAGCTAGCCAAGCATCATAGCCAGACATTAGAAAGTCTTACATTCACTGCTGTGCATTATTTTCCAGTTGCCACCAAGACAAATAACTGTATCTTCACCCCATCAGAGCTTTTTAATCACTAAATCATGAGGGTCTTGGCAAAGAGGGAGAACACTCAGCAGTTACCACTACAATCCAGGACTTAGTGCTTAAACCCATGATATTTTATTCTGATGTGAAAGAGTTATCTTAACATTCCTCCTGGTACATAAATACTCTTTGCCATCTGTCTCCAAGAAGCACCTCAGCCCTGTGTTGTAGGTGAAATTAGAGACCCAGAGATCTCTACAGAGTAAAAGCAGAGATTGGAGAGGCACAAACATGATCTGCCCCCTCTGCCAGGCTGCCTGGGCTCCAGGTCCATAAATGAACGTTTCAAGGCTGCATTTCCCCACGTATCCCTGAGAACTCACAGCACAGTTACTGGAAGCTCATTCAAAGAAAGGCTGCCCTACATTTACTGCCTTGTCTACACATGACAGCACTGAGAGCTGTCCTTGAGCAGCTACACTGGCAGCTCCTCATGCTCCGAACAGATGCTTCTGATGACCCTTCAGGGCACTCCAACACCATCTCAAGTCTTACGCACAACAAACCCCTTAGCATTTCTACTCCTTCCCTCAAAAAAGGCAGAGGCTTGACCTCAGTTACACTGTACAGAGGCTATTCTAATAACAGGGTTGTAATAATGAACTTATTTTCAATGGAGAAATAGGCACCCAGAGGAAATTTTTTGGAGGGGCAAGAGAGGTGTACAGAGATGCTTTTGCCAACCTTTTTTTGTCTATTAAAATCTACCAGTGTTGTTTGGTAGAAGGGAGTTGGGAAGTTGAAACTTCAGGAAGAACCAGATAGTGCAGTGTGGTTTAAACAACAAAACCTGCTTTGCTCACAGAATAAAAAGGTAGGATAAGGTGGAGTACAGAGGGTAGGAACTGAACACAGCCATCTGTGCTGAAGAAAGCAGAGCCAAAATAAACAGCACAAAGAGAGCTGGACTGATTTTGCTGAAGATTTAACTCCAGCTAAAAGCCATTTGACAAGAGCTAAGGGAAAAGGGCGTAGCTGGGAAAAGCAAGGTACACAGGCACAATTGACAGGGGACAACAATTAAAGAGGGGTGTTCCCATCATCTCAGGAACGTCAGCAGCAAAGGTGTGTTCACACAAGGCAGATCAGTTATTCCTACCTGAACCTCACACAGCCCACTAGGGCTTCAAAGCAAAGCCAAGCTTGAGGAATTCAGCGTCTCACATCAAAAAGGGTTAGCTCCCAGTCATTAAGTGGCTGAGAAAAAAACCTCCTCTGTGAATGCAGCACAGTAGTCTTATGCCAGAACTGGACTGTAAACTCTGTGAAGGACTGAACCTTACTAGGAGTTTATTTATGATGAGTTCAGACTCTTATCTACTGAACTGCAGTGTAGAGCCACTACTGCAATCTTCATAAAAACAGCAGGACAGGAAGGATTTATAATAGGTTCTAATATATCTTCATAGGACATAAACCCACATAAATTCTGAAGGCAGCTGACCTTCAGCCAGACTTAACAGCAAAGTGCTCAAGTGACTCATAAACAAGTCACACAGTCAAACTGAGATCAAAATTCATATAAGCATCTTGAAAAACAGAGGGTGGGAAGCTACTTAGTCACTCAAAATAAAGCACAGAGCTCTGTGTATGAGAAAAAGACTTGGAAACACAACACTTCACTTACAACACTCATTGGACTTACCTAGATTAAAGAAATTCTCCAAGAATGAGAGTTCTGTCTTGTTTCTTACAAAAATTAGGTTCTAAATCTACCTCAACTACATAAAAAACTTGTCTCTGAACTCAACAGGCTTCTTCACTCCCCCTTGCTCCTTTATTTCTGTCCTTGCAGCAGGGCCAGCTGAAAGCAATGCTCCTGATAGGGCAGCAAATTGGGGAGGTACAACTGCAGCTGTGCCCCTGCCACTAAAAACCTGCATTTCTCACTCCTCTGTAATCCCCAGTTTTCAGGAGACATACAGGAACTGCAGATCCTTGAGGACTTTTCCTTTTGACCTGAAAAACCAGCTCTTTCTATGTGCTTTTGTTTCCTCACTGTAGTACAATCGCCATGGTGCTAAAACACCTACGAGTTTGTTGGAATCTTGACAAAATCTGTACTTTGAAGCTTTGAAGGCCAAGACCATGCTGGATAACAGATCTCTCATGAGCTACAGGACTGGCCAAATAATGGAAACTAAGAGTGTAAAATAACAATTATTCTGTAAGTTCATAAACTCACAGCTCTGGAAAAGCTTGGAAGGTACATGAGCAAGGGTGTGAAGTCCAGGCAGGTCAGACAGGAAAAGTGCCCATTTGACTTGTGCCAGAAGTGAAAACTCATCTAGGTGCTTAGAGAGGGGGGACTCAGCTGTATTTCCAATATTGTATAGAAAATAAGGAATTCTCAGGGCTCACTGGCAGTAGTATCCAGATTGGACCAATTAATTCAAATTAATATTGCTGCATGAAGCAGCAAGGTGAAGAAACCTGAAAGGAAAACGAAGAGAGCTAGTAGAGGTGAAAAAAGAGAATCCAGAAGTTTTGCAAACAAAGCTCTCAGCCTGTCTCACTGGTTTGCTCAGGTATACCCTGAGAATGAAGACACTGCTCCTTTCTCCCTGCTGTGTGAAGCCTGAAAGGATGGGATTACTCTGTCAAGATACAGCAATGTGAGAAAATTCTACTGATTCGGGGTTACTGAATAAAAATCAGAGTTGCAGGGAACTTCATTGTGGCTGCTTTGGTTGTTACGTTTTTGGGGAGCCCTTGGGTAAGTTTGTGTTGGATTTTCAGGCAGGAATGAAAAATGTTCCGTAGGCCTCAAGTAGCCTGACCAACGCTGAGGACAAATATTGGTGGCGGCGCTTTGCCTTCTAAGCTACTAGAAGAGGACAAGATTCACCCTTGTTAAATTGTTTTGATAATGATTTGAAATAAAAATCTGTAGGAGTAATAGTGAAACAATGAAGCCAAGCATGCTGGCAAAGCTGATCAGCAAGATGTATTATTTAATATTTTACTAATAAGGTAAATAGATGGAATAAATAAGAAGAGAAATAAAATAGAAAGTTCTGCCTAAACATCATATAAATTTTTATATAAACTATATTGTGTTATATAATTTTCTTTTTTTTTCTCCTTTTTTAATAGAGAGAGGGAAGAAAAGAGAGAAAGAAAAGCTGAGTTACTAGTAACATGACTGCCATCTTAAGAGTTATTGTATAATTAAAATTCATTTCCTAGCATGAAATTTTGGAATTAGTGACACTGTGAGCACCAGGGAAATGTATATCATTCACAGTATGACTAAGAGAAGTCCATTCATTATTTCATACATATGGTATGCTAACTGGTCTAAATTATACATTAGGAAGCTTCATGGCATATCTGTTAATCCTTGGACAAAAAACCACTAAGAAATTGGGTTCGTGTCAGGAACATGGAGGTTCTCTGTGCTTGCAGGCTCTAGATACAAGGTCAGTGTGGGCTATCAAATATTTCAAATATATATAGTTTTCACATTTCAATTCTGAAGAAGGAAACTCCAGGGAGGTTCCTAAGAGAGAGTATTTTGAGAAGCCTTGGAATGAATAATGCTGTAAGATCACAGGCTCCTCTTTGTATGCCAGCTCCTTTTTAATATACTTTGCATATCTGCCTTTAAAAGAAATCCTGGCCAATATGTTTAACAAGTGACATCTTTCTGAGCCCTGAGAAAATGCTGGAATCAAACAGAAGTTCTAAAGATACAGTAATTCAGTGACTAACAATAAGCTTTGCACTTCTGAACAGCAAAGGAGGATCGTGGGTTATCAATTTTCTTAGTTTAAGGAAAAATATGATTTCCCTACGTGAAAGTAATTCACTTCCCATGCTCTACATCCCTCCCTTTACTAAGAAAAATCATATTTATAAGTGCAGTCAATGCCAGTGATTTCAATACTCCTTCCTACACTGATGAATAACAAAATTAATGCAGGCCCATGCTAGGAATTCAGAACTACTTCAAGGCTTTATTATGTTTATTACCAAATACCTCCAGCCAAGTGATACATGTTTTTCATCTCTGAATTGGCAACAGAATAAGTATGAAAATATTGAATGTGGGTATCAGTTCAGGCAGTGCTGTTCAGCAGTGTCTGCTGCCTACAGTCATCCAACACCTTGTTTTCACTCTTCAAAATAGTTTATTTTTTTTCTAGAGGGAATAGAAGACAAATCAATTTTCCTGCAAGACCAATGGAAGATGGTCAACCATAAGGCAGGTGCCAAGGACGCCACAGTGTTTGGATGTTGAGATAGTTGGGCAAGTTATAAAGTGCATGATGTAGTGGTAAACCAGCCCTCTTTAGTCAGTAAACCCAGAACTTTGTTCCAGGGGCTCTTCCTGCAGCAGCTCTCCATTAAATCCCTGCCTGCCCCACTGGAAGATGAAGCTCCCCCAACCATTTCTGTTCGCTTGGTTGTTTCTTTTCTTCGTAATTTGCCTTGAAATCCAGCAGAAATTTTAACTCACCGCATCAGTGGGACACACTCGATCTGAGCTGTATCTTCAGTGCTAGTGATTAAATTAGCAAGTCAAACAGGGTAAATGTGGGAGGAGGAAACAGAGACGTTTTTGCTGGCACCTTCTCTTCTAAACTGATTATGCTGATGGCCACATTTTGTTTTCAAATCACTGTTGTATCTGCCCAAACAATCCAGTTGACATCATTTTCACAAACAAATTATTTCATAGAGCCTCATCTGCAAGAGGGCAATTGAGGGGGAACTTCAGTCACTGGCAATTTGCCTGTACTTTACAAACCTAATGTGTCCTTTGTTTATTAAGATGGACAAAACATTCCCTACTTGTTCGGCCAAAGTTGTTGGCAAAACAGGGATGTTTATTTTAACAACCTTAAATCCAAGGACAATCCAAAGAGAAAGGAGCAGCAGAACAAGCTACTTCACAGAGCATTAAAAAATCCATCATACTGACAGAGCTCTCTTCTCCAAGGAACCAGGAGAAAAATCCAGCACAAGATACAGAAGACAACCCTACTCCCAAATATCTGTATCACTTAGAACTGGGCAACAGAACAGGTTTTGTGTTTACTGGAATACTCATTTCATTGACTCATTTGTTCATGTCTTAGCTGGATTTTAAGAATTATCTGGTTTGCTCTGAGAAAAAGAGTGGCCAGACTATGTATTCTTGACTAATACTACTCTTTATATTTATTAAACATACACTATTGTTTATGTTTATATTATTATTTATTTTAAGCTACTTTATGTCACTCATTCATTTATTTATTTGTTTGTCTGTCTGGTTGGTTGGTTTTGGCCAGAAAATAAAACCTTTTTCAGAAGAGAAATAATTATTTCCTTGGACATCACATCCAGCTCTTTCTCTGGGTAGATGTTTGTGTGGTGATGGGGGAGCAGTGATATTTTCCTGGTCCTTGTTTCAGACACCACAGTCCATTTTAACTGTTCCAATTTCAGCAAATGCACCAGTGCTTGTTGCTCCAGACCTGATAAAAGCTCCTTTGAGGTGACCATGTCCAAGCTGCTCTCACATCTGAATTTAGGCAACCCATGTGCTTCCCCATGTTCTTATTGCAGCCTTTCAATACTAAGAGAGGGCTTAGAAAAAAAGATAAGGATAGACCTTTTAGTAGGGCCTGTTTTTAAAGGACAAAGGGTAATGATTTTAAACTACAAGAAGGCAGATGTGGGTATAGGCTCGATCTGAAGAAGAAATTTTTTACACTGAGGGTGTTGAAACCCTGGAGGAAGTTACCCAAAGAGGTTCTTGATGCCCCATCCCTGGAAACATTCAAGTTCAGATTGGATGGGGCTCTGAGCAACCTCATCAAGTTGAAGATGTCCCTGTGTATTGCAGAGGGGTTGAACTAGAGGACCTTTAAAGGTCCTTTCCTACCCAAATGATTCTACAGTTCTGACTCTTTAAATTCTCTTAGGATAATGTATCTGTTGAGAATGTCATGAAAGGGAAGTTACATAATAGGTGCAGTTGCCCAAACTTGAATGTAGCATTTTTTATAGGGGAGGAAAGTAGTTATTAAATTGATTTTTCCCTCTCAGATGTTCCCACCAAGAACTCTCCCAGGCAGACAGCAGTGAGCAGTTCCTGTCCTGGTCAGCTGCTCTTGTGATCATACACTCATTCTGATAATTCCTGGACACAAATAACACTGTGGCCTCATCACTCCACTGCAGTTCAGTTTATTGGCAGGGTTCTTAGGCCATTCATTTCCCTCCAGCTTTGTGTTAATAAATGTAAGTCTGGGTTGTGTACTTTGCTGGAGGATCAGGATCTCCTGCTAGAACACACCTTGCACACAACCTCCCCTTCTCAAGCTTGCCTGTTGACAGCAAATCTGACTGTTTAATAAATTGGCATCTTCAGGTGGTATTTCACAGTTCTACATTAACCAAATCAAGCATCAACTGGGATTCTAGGTTTTTCGTGAAATAAATTAGTGTACAGCCATATATGCAAGATATGAACAATTCATGTTCTATTTATAACTGCCTACTCAAAAAAATAAAAAAAGATATGTACATTTGTAAATTCATATATATATTTACTTTTTGTGTATAGTTTCAGTGGAAGGGCTGCACAAAATGGAGTTGCCAAATTGCAGGAAGCAGCAAACACTTTGGGGCTCAGAAGCCCTTCACATTTTCAATCGAGTAACTTTTTACTGCAGAGCTATAGAGCTCAACCCATTGGGTATTTGTGCTGAACCATTTCCTATTAAATAAATTACTTTTTCGTTTAATAATGGCAGTACAACATTGCCCATTGGCAGCGATAGCTACTCAAGCTAAGGTCAAGGTTGCTGAAGCAAAGCTACTGATTTAAATGTAAGATTGTACAATAAATTTATTTTTTTTTTAGGGCAGCCACATTTTGGATATTCCGTCAGCATAAAAAAGTTAAGCCACACTGCGCATTTTATCTTGGCTGCTAAACCTAAAGGAAAGATTTGTACAGATGGTATGAAAAAAATTCAAAGCTAAAATTCTCTGGGGGAAAAAACCAAAAAACCCAAGGAAAAGAATCATGAAAACTGCAGCAGCCCCAGTTTGAAATCTAGCTCATGCAGGCAGCTCATCACAAGTTTTATCCTCTGCTACTGGAGGGGTAACATCTGTATACAGAACACAGTTCACATCCTTTGCAGAAAGGTTTTAATTAAAAGTCCTGGGTGATGAATTACTCAGGCTAAAAGCAGTAAGCAATCAAGTTGGGACAGAAATATTGAAAAGAACCAGTTAAAAACCAGAAAACAGCAGAAGCAAAAGAAGATCTCTATCCAGCAGAGGGAAGACACTTAGAGAAGCCCTACTGCACTTGATAGCATCAGGGAAAGAGCAGAATATTTGAAGATAAAAAAGAATTATCCTGACACATCCAGGGATTAAAAAGAGCAGAAATGTGGACAGGTAAAGGAAAAAATTCTTCATCAATGTGGCAAAAAAGAGAGCTGTAAGGGAAGGGGCTGGAAGCATCTGAAAGGACATTATAGGTACATTGCCTCACTTTGCCTTACACTTTAAACAGAAAAATCAGACAAAGTAATATAAAACTAGATTAAAGAGAAACACAGACAGGACTTCAAAAAGGCACTTTCTGAATTAAAAATACATCCAGCAGCTTTCATCTAAGATCTGGAATTTGCAAACGAGGAGAAAAAAGCCTGCACCCGTTTTGCGTCAAGCGGGATGACAGCTTACAGAACGAGGAGTGCCAGCCACTCTAAACCAACTCTGTAGGGCACTTTAATGCACATTTACTGCATCTCTTGGGCATGCTGGCAGGGTAAGAACAGAGGGCAGGGAGCAGAAAACAGGTATTTTACCACTGTGTGTGTGTTTGGCTAAAGGAACAGTGGAATTTCTGTCATGGGGGCTCTGCCCACACTCACCACGAAGGGATGGGAAGGACAGTTTTGCTTTTTGACCTGAAACACCACGTTTCTCCAAAGCAGCAGATTTCTTCAAACAGCCTTTTTGAAACTGCTTAATTGCCAACATCACAAAGGATAAATCTGGGGCATTTTTGAACTCCAGCTGAAGTAGCTGGCTGTCACTCTCTATCTGACCTCAGTGAAAAGACCTCCACTTGTCCCAGTTACAGATAGCACAGAATATGCTGAGTTGGAAGGGACACACAAGGATCATGGAGCCCATGACCTTGGTGTTACCAGTGCTGACCAGCACTGCTGGGGCCTCACCTGCAATACTGGGGCACTTTGGGTCACTTCAGTGTAAGAAAGATATGGAGCTCTTAGAGTGTGTCCAAAGGAGGGCAATGAGGATGGGGAAGGGCCTGGAGGGGAAGGTGTGAGGGCACTGAGGGCACTTGGGGTGTCCAGCTGGAGAAGAGGAGGCTGAGGGAAGACCTCATTGCAGGGACAACTCCCTGGGGAGGGGCACAGGAGGGGCAGGCACTGCTCTCTGCTCTGTGGGGACCAGGGACAGCACCCAGGGAATGGCTGGAGCTGTGGCAGGGCAGGGTCAGGGGGGATCTCAGGAAAAGGTTCTTCCCCCAGAGGGTGGTGGGCACTGATCAGGCTCCCCAGGGCAGTGGGCACAGCCCCAAGGCTGCCAGAGCTGCAGGAGTGTTGGATGATGCTCTGGGGCACAGGGGGTGACTCTTGGGGATGGTCCTGGGCAGGGCTGAGGGTTGGACTC
Organism: Margarornis squamiger; assembly: GCA_035222235.1. NCBI lineage: Eukaryota > Metazoa > Chordata > Aves > Passeriformes > Furnariidae > Margarornis > Margarornis squamiger. The sequence goes on along the minus strand of JAWWTY010000001.1, from coordinate 4,025,215 downwards.
GGTGATCCTTGTGGGAGCTTCCCAACTCAGCACATTCTGTGATTCTGTGATTGGATATTTTCATCCAGTATGTTTGACAACACGTAGGTTGCTGCAATAGAAAGGTGAGTCATGAGGGTGGTTCATCACCAAAGATGGAAGTGTACAGAACTGGGGAGAGGTGGGATGGCTCAGCCATGGCTGTGGGATAAGCCATCAAATACCCCACTGTGTTACAAAGGACAAGTGCAGCTCCAAAGACTGAAATGCTGCTAACCATTGGTAGGGGAGCGCTGACACTGAGGAGGGCTGCTCCTGAACAAATTCAAATGAAATGTTGCACCAGGAAGGGCTCTTTCTCACTATATTTGCTAAGGGGTACTAGAAAGATAGCAAGCTACACTGGCTTGCATATTACAGAGACATGGCACTTCTTGGGAAATACGGGTCATGCAGGAAAATAAAATCCCTAGGAAGATATATTTCAGAGCAGCATCAAGAGCAAGTTAACAGGGTTTTTATCTGGCACATTATTCAGGCTTAATCCACTGTAAATACAACAAGTGTTCTTCCAGGGTTTTTTTTTTTCATGTCTGTTATTAAAATAAAAGGTTGTAGTTGTGCTGTTCAGCTTGGTTATTGAAGATAAATACTTTTCAAGGTATTTTATCTAAACCTGAACTTGAATCTGTGGAGAAAAAGCATTTAACTGCTTAAAAGGAAGGTGTTACTTGCCTGAATACAGCAACAATAACTACAGCCTATACATCTGTGTAAATTTAAAATAGCAGAAACTGCTATTTTGTTATTATTTTTTTAAGTGTGGCACATAAAACTTATCTCTGTGACTTCATATGATCCACCACCATGTCATTTCCCACCATCATCCACACTGTAAAATGAGTATTTATTTACTGTGAGGAGAAAATTCCTGAAACAACCTCGTCCCCACCCAGGTTTTCCAATAGGATTTGTTGGATTACCTTCCAATAGAACCTAATATTTAATCTCCAAAACATTCTCTTCCATCGAGCTGTATTTTGAATTTCATTAGACTTGTCACAGATGTTAAGGTCACAGCAAAAAGGAGTCCTCAGGATGTCAAAGAAATTCTCAGTCATTTACATATGGCAAACTACTGAAGCAATTGCTGTTTTCAAAAGATGTTGTGATTGTTATTTCTAATTACAGCATTTACAAACAGATAACCATTTGTCTAACCTTCTTTAAAGTATATATTTGAAGAGAAATTGCCAATACACAATGAATCTCTTTGATTTGTGAAAGGTGTGAAAGAAAGTTAAACTGGCTTCTTCCCTTCTGTGTAATTACTGGTAGAAGAAACACACCAGTCTGAGGATAAGCTGTTATGAGATGTTGAAAGGCTAAAATAATTGGTTGGATCATCAATGAGAAATTGTACTAAAGAAGAAATTAAACACTGTATTCTGAGGGGTGAACAGATGTTCTGGATGGGATATCGATTCCTGCAGATGAAGCCAAAAATTCATCTGTCCAGAAAGGCAGAGGTGCCAGCCCACTATGTATTAAAATGTTTAAATATGCATTTACTGTTTTATACTATGGTGCCTTCTTTATAGGCGTGAGTCACAGAGAGCACAGAAAATATATGAGAAAAAATTCTCTATTTCACCTAAACATCTGGAGGGCTCAACATTTACCCCACTCCCACTTGTGCTATGCTATCACTTGGCCCTTTTTTTTTTTTTCCTAGTACTTTCATCATTTTTTCATTCCTTCCTGTCCAAGGCTGCCTCCAGGACTCAGTGCCTTTGTTCCATTAAACTGCGTGCAAGTGACTTTATTGATAGCTCTGCCACCTCACATCAGCATTTCATAGGCACTGAAATGACTTTGACTCAGCTCCCGCAATAGGATTTTAAAGGCAGTGTCTCATTTGCCTTTTACTTGGAAAAAAATAAAAGTGAGACTTTAAAGGAAGAAGGGAAAAGACTTGAAGCCACGTAAAACATGAAAGGAGACAGGTGCCCTGCTGCAGAAATGAGGTTTCTGTGACTGCTGCCTGTCTGTAATTCCTTCCATTCATGACTGCTGCTCAGCTAAGCTTACAGCACATCTCCATGCTACACCAACTCCAAATATTTTGGGGCAATCAGAGCATGGAAATAGGGACCCAAATAAAGGAAAGATGCTGAGGACACTTTGAGAAGCGCCCAAAGCTTGAGCTACTCATGCTGTAAATTGGGCTTTATATCTTCTTACACACCTTTTTCCCCCCTCTGTTTGCAGGAAAGATATCACATTTACACATTTGCGCACACTTGAAGGAATGTGAATTCTGACCAGCTTATGCATCCCAGAGAAAAAAAACCCCAAAGATAGAGCTTGTTGCTGTACACAGGATTAACACATTCCTCCTCATTTTGGAAACAAATGCACATCATCCCTACCCACTCCAATATTTCTCTAGAATCTAGTTCTGTACAAAAAGTACCTGCATTAGGTGGTTTTGCCGTAATTTATAAACAGGCCATCTGTGCCTGATGAAACTGCAGAGTGCTGTCAAAGAACTGAACAAGACACGACCTCACACTTGAGTTTTCATGCTTAATGTTAAAACCCCATAAAAATAGATGAAAGGGAAGTCAGTCAAGTGCTGAGAAAAAACCCATTCCACTTTCTAAGTCATTGGCTTTTATGAAGAACTATTTACACATGTTATTTAAGCTCTTACTGGGGTAATCTGCACACAGACCTGGGTATACTCCATTTTTTTCCCCCAAAAATCCAACTATGCCCTCCCAGCCAATGCCAGACAAACACTGGCTACCACACTGCCACTTGAGTTTCTAAGTGATGTTAGAGATGGTTTTAGCAAAGGAAAAATACTGCAATAGCTCATATTCAGTCTTTTCCCACCACCCTGCACTTGCAGTAACCAGTGTGCTCATCTTCCAAGTATGTTTTTGAGGCAGGAAAGGATCACCTTCCATATGAAAGGCCCAGAAACAGGAAAATGAAGTACCTTGTGTGAACAGCAATCTATCCCAGCCTGTTTGCCTGGGAACAGCTGAAGAGATGGTCGTATCCCAGTCAACATGCAATCTGTCATTTCCACTCATGCCAGAGGTAAACACAACCACACTGGATTTCTTGTGACATTTACTCAGTCTGGAAAAAGACAATATCAACAGCATTTACAAGCCACCTGCCTTAGAAACATGATGACTCTGTAGGGACAAAGTGTCCCATTTTCCCTGGGAAGTGGCATGTTTCGTGCCACACAACTCTAACACATGCCAGTTGAGATACCATTTATCAGAAGCATATTTAACCATTTTCAATACACTAGCATTTTAAAACCAGGCTTAATATTCTAAACACCAGGAGAAGATCACAAACTGACAAAATGAGGGTTGAGCCGTAGCAGAATGAATTCACTCTTATGTTCTTGTCTTCCTTGCGGTGCTTCTGACAAGAGAGAAAATTCTTCACAATATTTTCTACTTTTTAGGAGTCAAACCAGAATAGATATTCCAAGTGATCAGACAAATAAATAAATAGTGTGTGTAGTTACTGGCTGGCTATTGGATTGAACACAAAGCCTAAGGGGGTTTCCTACCACATTCTGTTCTTCAGGGACACGCAGCATTGCAATACACAAAAATCAATTTTCTGTCCTTGCAAAATTTACTTCAGTATTATTGACTATTATGCTCTAAAAGACTTAAGCCAGTAAAAGCATAAGCTTAATGTAGTATTAGAAGAAAATTATCTGTATGTTTTTTCCTAATATTTGCTGCTCCTTGCCCCATGATTGATTACAGGTAGAAGGTCTGTTTATTTACAGAGATTGCATACTTCTCAGCATATACTGGCCTCAAACCTATTCTATTTTTCTTTCTGACTTAAATAGGAGCAGGATTAGATCTCTGATGGAAGCTTTACTGCACAGGAAGCATTGATTGGAGAGATTAACAATCCACTGCTGTGGCAAAAGGTATTTGTCATCACAGCTAAGCAGAACAGGTTACAAGACAGTGTGTTGAGATGGCTCGTGTGTTTTCATTAGCCTCTGCCTTTTTTTCCTTAAGTATAGTAGATGACACAGCCTCATAAACCAGAATGGCATGAAGGGATTTGTTGGTGCCATGGAGTATTCCAAGGCCAAGTAAGGATATTTTCCTTATTTGGAAAAGAAACCAGTAAACAGGTACGACACTACTATGTAAAACAAGCCTCTGAAAGGAATGATATTCCTGGAGATGCCAAAGGCTCCTGAATTTTCATAAATTACTGTGTTACAGAATGGCTTGAGGTATTTTACTTTATGGATTGAAGCACTACACTCAGCCTACGTCAGAGATACATAACAATCCCTTATTATTCCTGAGAGCTCTAAGGACCATCCCCTGCATGGAGACCTCAGCAGCATTAGTCAAATAGACCAGAAATATTGGTAGAAGCAGCACACAAATTTACGTGAAACTTGGCTCATTATTAAGGGCTGTCCATATACTTTTCAAAAATATCTTCAACTCCTTCCTTGATTCTTTTTAATCTCTGCCTGCTTAGGGCCTACATAAATAGTTTCATTGGGCCTTTATGTTGCAGTGAAGCATTTACTAAACTTGTTTACATGAACCTCTTATGTGTAGTTATTTCTGTGAATTGTCCACATATTTAAATGAACTTAGGCTAAAGATTCAATTACCTACAGCGTAGCCCTCCTTACTCCCACAGAGCTCTGGGTTTTTATAATAAATGTGGATTTTGTGCATTCAATTGCACATATTGAAACGTGCATTTTTATTTACTGCCACCAAAGTATGCAAATTTGAAAGAATCTATTTAATTCTGAAGAAAAATATTGTCGGAAACAACATTCCTAAGGTACTCTTAATTATCCAGTGCTTAACTAATTCCTCCTGACAAACAGTACTTTAGCAGCTATTGTATTTTAAGGATTTGCAATAATGGTGCTTGGAGACTTTAAAGAATTAAAATTTGCATACTGTTTAGATTACTGTTTAGATGATTGCAATTTTACATGTTGCAACAAGCTATTCCGTTCCACAGATAACACAAGATTTGTGAAGTGGAGGTTATAGCTTTTACTAGATTAATTGATACCATAGAAAAAGCAGATAAATTTTCTAGTCTGTCTCAAGCAGACCAGAAGGAAAGCTTTTGGGCATGAAAGATTGCGTGCTGAAGGAGTTTAATGAATTACATTCCCTCCACCTAGAAACTCTGTCTTATTTATGTCCATATAGCACCATCACCTTAATACCAGTACTACTCATACTTGGCCACTTCTCTGGAGGGATAATGCAGCTGCTTCTCCTCCCTCAGCCCCCAAAGACATCCTTTACTGCCAGGCTCCAAATGTGACAGCAAAATGACATAATTAGAGGTGACAGCTGAGAGCAGGAACAGCCCCACAAAGGCCTGTGCACTTGGGAGGTTTTCAGTGAACTCTGTATTTTCAATGAACGAGGGGTTTTATGCTCCACTTGTTAACAATTGGTGGAAATTACACTGCTGAAGACATGATACATCAAATCACAGGGGGGGAAAAAATGTTCATTGTTTTACCTGCAATTGAGACAACTCTGATTGTACATTAATACCACTGGTTTTATCAGTATAAAAAACACTCATTATTGCAAGTGAACAAATCCAGTGCTAACCCTGCCCTCAATGGGACAGCAAACAGCAGCATCAAAGGCAGCAGAGAAGCTCTGCTTAAACGTGCTTTACATTTTCAGCATTAAATCAGCTAAAAAAAATTGTGACATAGCCATGCTGGAGCATTATTTCTCATAATTTTTAACATTTTTGTTGTAATTTTGGGAAGTAACTTGAATTCTCTGTTTTTCTGTATGGGCCAAATTACTTCAACATTGTCTTTCTGTCAGCAAAATTAATGTGACATATTTGTTTTGAAGAGACTCTCTGGAAAACAATCACATTTTACTCATGTCCTTGTCTTAGATATGTTTGGACTTGCAAGTGCATCTCCAATCAGATGAAGAGGGGAAATTCAGATTAATTCTGCCCCTTTTGCTGTGAGTACAGATGGGACTGTTTGGTGAGGCTGAAGAAAATTTAAAGGTGTCATTGAAAGGTGTGATGGGAATGTTTCACTCCTGACAGAGCGTCCCTGAAAGTCTTTATGGGAATATCTGAGCTCCAAATGATGTGCTTTTTGCATCCTCCACTGGAATGCTGGTCACACCTATTTGCAGCTCTTCCTTTGGTTTCCCTTGGGGAAATTTGTCCAAAAAATGGTGTCTGAAACAGCACTTTGTACTTGCAAGTATGGTTGAAATAGAGAGAAAAAAATAACTTTTGTGATCCTGTGAAATAGAGAATTTTCCTGTGCCATTCACCAAAAGGATTATGTTACAGAGAAAAGGCTCTATTATGATAGATCAGATGTTTTTATTAAATTTATTAACCTCTTGCAGTGAAACCAGGTTTGCCGTAAAACTGTCTAGAGCTGCTCTTTAAAGAAACGCTCGCCAGGTAAATTCTCACTATAATAAATATTGTTTTTACAGTGTCAGATTAGAAAGCTGAGCATGCCATCAATAATTGCACTTGCAGAAAGGCACATCATTCCACCCGGTGTAATGGTGTGATAATGGAAGAGAAAGAAAAAGCTTTGCCAAGATTTAAGAGCTCCTTAATTCCAAACGTGGGTCCACTACTGGCTGACCCTGAGGCAGCTTGAGTGAGATAATCCACTTCTGTTTTTATTGCATTTCCAGCCCAAGATTTGATCCTTTTCATGGGAAGAATTTGGCATTACATCATCAGCGCTGTCTTACCTCAGTAAGCCTAAAAGGTTAAACCCTGCTTGCTTTACAGAAAGAGCAGCTATGCTGAAGCCTTTGGAGTCACAGAGGACGAATCCAGGGAAGGCACGAGGGGACGTATCTCCCAGGACAAGGAGCCTTCTGCATTCCTTTCCATGAAAGATAATGAATACAAGCTTTACATCAAGTCATTCTGATAAGAAAAAAAGCCCAAACAGGTCAGCTAGAAAATGGTTTGCAGAAACGGGAAAATAAGCACCTTGCTGTATATCATATTTTTTAAAATGAGCTGTTTGTTCCTCAGTGCTGTTAGGCCCTTGGGTCAGAATATGTTTCAATCATTGCATGTATTCCTTCAGGTATCTGCAAAACTTTGAAAGCTACATGCCATGGCTTCACATAAATTTAATGACATTTATAGTGGTAAAAAAGGCTGAACAAAAAATTGCTGAGTTTTTTTGTTAAGTCTGGAGGCAAAAGAATAGAGAAGGTCTGACAAGAACTGAGTTAGTGTGGTTCCAGGAATAAGTGAAGAGGTCTTTATTTCTATCTCATTGCCTAAACCTTCCAGAGTAGCTGAACTAAAATGGACTGCTCTTTTTATTTAGTTCAGAAACCCACAGGGCAGAGTCTCACTTGGGACCAAGGAACAGAAAACAGCAGGAAAAGGGGGATGAATAGGACACTTGCCAATCTCCTGACATTGGCCATGGAAAAACCCTCAGATTAACTGAAATTGGTTCTAAGATGTTATTTGTATGTTATTGATGACAATATATATGTCATATTTTACATGTAACTTATTCCTTTACTGGAAAAACCCCAGCATTTCCAAGTGTCCCAATGTATTTTTGGTAAAATGAAGGTTCAGTATCCACGTCCCCAAAACAGTAATTTTAGTTATTTATTTTCATTCCTTGACCTAAGTCTTCAAGTGGGTAATATTTAACTGTATGAACAGTTCTTACTGTCAGCATTTTTTTATTCCTAACAGAGTAAACTGATCAAAAATCAGTGTTCCTGGTAGAAAGCACTATAGTTAATACAGACAGGTAATGACTTCTTTAGTGAAATCACTTTTCAAAAGACAAAAGAGTTCCTTTGGATGAGGATGTAAGGAAGAAACAGAAGATTCTGCTGGTCTCCTAAAGCCCCCAGCTGATCAGCATTCCCCCAAAAAAGAACTTTCTGGTTTTCTCAAGGCCATGTTCTCAGTGCATGCATTTTATTATCCTTGCTGTCATCTTTCCTAAGCTCCCTTTGTGATTGGTTGTCATTTCTTTTTTCATACTGAAGGTCTCAGGGGATGTTTCAGTTGTTGATTCCCTTTTTTTTTTTGCAGTCCCTCCCAGAATAATTCCCAGAAAGGCTCCTCCAGAGAGGTTCCTTCCAGGCACACTGGTGTTTGCAGTGGAGTGTGACTGCTTTGATAAATACAACTAATCATCTCACGGCTTCTAATGACTGTCTGAGGAGCAAACCACAGGAGTAAACCTGAGTCAGAATACAGAGCCCAAGTGTTTTAGAGATGAAAATCATTCTATTTTGGTTTCCTGGCCAGGTTCAGTCACTAACTGATGTTGAATGCATCCATCCTTTCATCCTTTGGAATTGACATGCAGGCAGTAACATGCAAGACTCTCATTAAATGCAAAGAACAGAGGGATGTGAAATGGAAACTATGTCAAAACAGCTTTTGACTTGTGGCATAATCATGGGTAGAAAGAGAAAAAAGATACTCATGCCGTGATTTTTTTATGCTTGCCCTACAAAATTACTACAAAATCCATCACACTTTAACAATTTATTCAACCAGTGTGTTTTGCAATAGTAATACAAAGCACAATAATTTTGTCTTCTGTAGATTAACGTAACTAAAATCACAAACCAAAAATTTAATAAAATACCTAAATGCTATCAAAACCCTAGAATCCCAAGAAAAATAATAACTTTTATCATAACAGGTGAGGGCAACATCCCACATCCCCAAAGATTCTCAGCTGAAAGTGTGTTGGACTAAGCTCATTAAGACTGCAAGGTTTGCTCCAGAAAGAAACGTTACCATCATAGCAATATCCATATTTATGTATTTATATTAACTACAGTGTATGGTTTCATTTCCATAAATATTTGGTTTTCTATTGCCTTATATAATAAATCCTTGGCTATTTTCTGGCCCTCAGTCAGAGGGACAAGATGCACAGGGAGAGCAGCGCTGAAATTCAGAGAGATTTGGAGAAATAGACCAACAGAAACTTCTGTAAGTGTCAAATCTTGGATCACCATGTCGTGGTAAAGGCTGGGGCTTGCATGGCCAGGAAACTCTCAGAAAAGGATCTGGGAGTCTTGGTGGCCAACAGGTTGCATGGGACATGGCACTAAAAGAACAATTTTGACTCACTGGGGTAATTGTAACAGAGGTTCAAGGAGATGGTGAGGGGATGGGAGCACAGAAGGAGAAACCTGAGAAAAGAACTCTTAAGGGGGGTACCTACCATGGTGTTTGCAGCTAATCTGCTCCCAGAAGAGTCCCAGCCACTCTGCTTTGCACGCAGGGGAAGGACACAAGTGAACTGCTTCATGTTGAAGCAATAAAAACTCTGGTCAGATATAAAGGGAAAAAGAAAGGGTTCACAATGAAGACAGTCAAGGGCTGAGTGAGCCTGCCCAGGGACTGAGGAATCTCCATCCTTGAAGAGTCCAAAAATGCCTGGAAAAGACCCACACTTACCCGGTCTGCCTTTGAAATTAGCTTTGCTTGAGCAAGAGGTTGGGCACCCAAAGCTCCCTTCTAACCTACGTTATTCTGTGGTTTTATGATTTTGTGAGTCTTCTTGCTTGACCGACTGGCATTGCCCTCACAGATCTCAGCATTGTCAAAACAGAAAATGCCATTTCCTCCTGACAGTGGAAGGCTCTGTCACTCAGGAACCATCTGACCGTGTTCAAATGCTGATCTCTTCCCTAAGATCATGAACATGATCCTTCTCTTCTGACCTTTGGAACTCATCTCTTTGCAGGGGGTATTTTCGGTTCTACAATCCCATTTCAGTCTGTGCAAAATGACTGCTAAAGCCTTTTTTAATTGCTTCTCGCTCTGACCATTAATCCCTATCTAAACATCTTTACTGGTTTTTATTTATTATTTCTTTGTTTAAATCCTATCAGAGCTCTGCACATCTTTCTCTATTAGTGTGTCTGCTGGTGTATGCCTACACAAACATCTAGTACTAAAACAACTCCTCATTTTTGCTGTTCCACTTCTAAGGTGACAAATAACAGCTAGAAGGACAACAGGAGAAATGGGTTAACTGTAATCTGTGAAACCAAGTAAGATCTTCGTGGCAGCTCAGTTCACTTCCATCTCTTCAGCACAGTGAATTAATTTTCCTGAATGAGGCATCTAAAATCAAGTGGGAAACTTGAACAGAAACAAATTCTAGCACCCTAACAAAGACGAACCATCACTATAGCAGAACTTAGTACAGTTATAAGGTATTTCAGTGCTTTAAAATGTGCCTTAGGTGTCCAGACCACAAGATCCATACCTAGGAAAGAGATCACACATGTATATGACTTTTCTGGGCGTGTTTCTGTCAATCTGATGATGCAAATGTCTGGATTTGGCCACCAGAGCTTCCTTTCACTGCCAGAGCTCATTATAAATGCACTCTTCTTTTAGTTCTCTTAAATAATTTGTGGGTTTCATGCACCCTTTCATCAAGAGAAGTTTCTGGTTCTCCTCTCCCAACAAACATACAGCTGGATCATATATGCAAATTATGCACCTGAACAATACCTACTACATAAAAGTAGATTATCCATACTCTTTGACCTAACTACTCCCATAGTTTACCTGACCATAATCCCACATCTCCTCCTAAATGGGAAATTTTTATAAACAATCTATTAAGATGAACGGATCTAACAGATGAAGATTGCTTCCAAAAGTCAGCATCATTCCCTTCCTTTTCCCTCCTGCACTGTAAATGACCAAACTGAATGTAAACTTCCATCATTCTCAATTCCACCCATGGATTCAACTTTTTATGTCTCGACAGCCCAACATAAGGAATGTTTTGTGACAGTAAAAGGCAGTTTGTCAAGATCCTGCCTCCCAAGGTACTGCAATTTATCTCATGCAAAATTAGGGTCTTTTTTATCATGTCACCCACCATGGGAATATTGGCTGGTGTTTCATGCTAGGAGAAAGGACACACACATTAGCATTTCTCACATTTGCTCTAATAATTTCAGAATCTCTTACATTCAGCAGTGGACCAAACTTCCCAACTTGTACCCCTAAGTGCAGTGTGCCAAAATCAATTGGAGTTACCTGTCATGTGATCCATTTTACTGATCTCAGAGATTTCTGCTGCGTGTTTTATCACCCAGTCTCTCTGAAGCAATACTACACTAAACCTTTACCATCAGTCTTTATTGATTTTTTTTTTTTTATGCAAACTGTCTCCCAAATAGCAACCGGTCTATCAAATTTATATTGAAAATATACTCAGCTGCTAAGTTTTGTTGAAATGAATCTTGCAGCAAAACATCCTTGTGTACTTTTCATACCAGTACATTCCACTATAAGCTAAAATACTGGGACTCTGTCTAATCTATAGTGCATCAATTCTACCAGTTTGTATTACTTACAGTGCTTATCTTTGCTGGCTTTTCTGGCAATTTAGTTATTTTATAGATGCAGTTCTTCTGAAGCACGTGGGACGTCTGGTAAACAATTTGCAGTCTGTGTTTTATCTGCTTTACCCATCAGCCTGAATAAAACTAGAATCCTCATGCATGACTCTATTGGGTATTGAAGTCATACATCACACAAAAAAGTATCAGCAATGTATACCAAGGTCAGATGACCTCATCATTCACAAACTGTAAGCAAATCATTTATTACCTGTTGAAAAGAATCTTTTACATTATGCCTTTTTTCAGTTTTCCTTTTCTCTTCCAATGAAAGGATCTTCAAAATCCCTGTACTGCCCCCCTCAGTGCAGATTTGGCCCTTTAAACTAGAACAGTGCTGGCCTAGTTGTCAACACCTCTAATTCTTTATTGTCAGTTCTTCAACACCTGCCCAAACCCAGCTGTTCCTATGACTCCTGAATGAGACACATGTGATACCACCTAGGGAAGATGCCCTAAAAAGGGATGCACTCTAGGTCCTGTTTCTTACAGTGCCTACTGTAACAAACATTTCCAGCATAGCTTTCATGCAAAAAGTCTTCCTAACTAACAATCTGAGCATATCTTTTTAATTTTTTCCCTTTAAATTTCCTTGGGAACATTTTAGTATTTGTTTGCTGGCACGTTCTTAACACAAATGCATAGTTGTAATAAAAAAGCACTTCAGATTGCAAAAGTAGATGCTGTCCTACAGTGTCACTATGTTAAACACACAAACATCTCTCTGTCCAAATTGCTGCTCTTGGCAAAAGAGCATATTTGTTTTCCAAATGTACTTGCAGAGGAGAAGGTCAAAAGGTTCTGTTTCAGGGGGGCTGGTCAGTTTGGGATTATTTTGAAAGCTGAAATTATTAATTATTTTAAAGTACCTACAATGCTTTGAAGATATGAACTGTTACATATTGTACAAGTTTAAGATATTGATGTTATGAATATGGGCATAACAGAAAGAGCTCCAGTCTCAGAGTTGCACGATGCTATAACCCTGCACCAAGATAACACAGATTACAAGATATACTGAGCTGACATGCAAGTCCCAGCTGATAGGGTGATATAAACATCCGTGGGCAATAAAATCCCCCTCCCTGGAGCCTAATTTGGATGATGTGGACATGGGAGACTGGAGCAAATCCTCAATATCTCATGGGATCCTGGTATCTCAAAGGCTGGCTGTAGTTAAGGATATTTTACCGATGCTGGTGAAAGTTTAAAGACTTGTCTAAAAATGCAAAATTTCAGTATTGGCTTAGAAAATTCAATCCTCCTACTCTTGTAGGAAATGAAGCACTGCATTATTAAATTATGCTAGGTATCATTTGTCTTTTTTGTTGTTTAAAGCACATTAAACCGACGGCATCCTAATTCCTTTGTTGTCCCGTTTCCCAGCTGCCCAGCTGGCAGCTCCTGTTTCCAGACACAATCACCACTCCAGCACGGAGCGTGGCCAGAGGAGTGCAGAGCAGATTGCACGCTGAGGGCAAGCTAAGCAATGCAGCCAGCAGAAAGGGAAATGTTGCAGGCCTGCTGGCACGCTGCAGAGGAGGAGGAGGGAGCCAAATGCAGCCAGAAAACTTGTGAGACAGCAGGCTACAAAATCAAAAAACCGTGCTTACAACAACTTGGATGTGATAATAACTTCTAAAATGCAGCCCAGCCCAAGACATGCATGGTTGTGGAGGATCATCTACAGCTCGGCGCTTAAAATGCAGTATTTTAATTGATTTAAACTGAAAATAGTCTGTCATTGAAAACATTGTGAATTTTCTGCTGGAAAATGTATTTCATTCTCTGACCACAATCAGAGTAAACACGTGGCGTATGTTCATTGCTCCTTTATTCTTGCCTAAATCCACAATTCACACAGCAAAATTCCTTTGGCATTTTGTGTAGTGCATTTTTTCTCTTAGCTGGCTGAAGTCTAAACTTTTCAACAGCTCTTTAACAAGGTATGATACCAAATACGTAAAATATATTGTCACATAGATTGAAGACTAATCCTCGTGTCTGGGATAGAAAAGAATACACAATATTTCTACAAGGGACAAGAAGACACCCTTCATAATTCTCAGATTAGAACCAGAGTCCAAGAAAAGAAAATCTTATTATGTCCGTCGTCTGTAGGGTCTTTAAAATTAGACTGAGCTTCCTTTTTATATGTTAATCTAACAATTCACTTAAGAAGAAAACTGTTAATATTTAATTTTATTCAAAAATTGTACAGACATGGAAATTAATTTTCAGCTACAACTTCTGATTGAATTTCCGTGTCCTTAAGATGCTCACCCTCCCAGCCGCATTCTAAGCAACCTTGGATTTAGGGTCTCAAAATGCACTTTATTCTTTAAAAGGATTTTTTTAAATTCTTGTATTAAGAAAGTTGTCTCAAATATCATGTCAGCCAGCATTAGCTGGGGCATTATTTTAGACAAACTAAGGTTTTGAATAAAAGTATTATGCTGCTACTGCCATATTCCCATGGGTAATGAAAGTAATCCCAAATTGTATCACACAGGGCTGTGTTTCCTTCTCAGTATTAACCACACAGTATCCGAAAACTGTTGAATTCCACTTCCAAGGAATTCAGAGGTGATGTATTTAATGCAAGATTTCTTTTATGACACTGCCCAATGGTTTTTACATGTCCTGTGCCAAGGAATCACCAGAACTCCTTATCAGCATGCCTAAAATTTCAACAAGCCAGCTTTGATTTGTCAGTGCAAATATAAACAGACCAAACATAAGAGAGAAACATTCAACACTTGTAATGAAGTGAAATTTGCAGAAGTCTAAACATAGTGGGGAAAGAAGTCCAAAAAATCCACCCAAAGTAACTGGAAACTGTATAAAATTCCCCCCAGAACTGCAGAGAAACAATTTTTCACTAATCTTCAGAGACATTTTTGGTACGTTTGATATCCTTGAACTTATTGGGAAGCCACAATTTAGCAGCTAATCCATTCCATCTTCAGGAAAATCACAGAAGAGAGTGGCTGCAGCAAAGCAGATTGCTTCTTAAAAAGAGGTTTAACACCTTGCTTTGACAATGCTTCAGTTCTCCTACATAGCACCTCAACCAGTTGTATTTAAAATTACAACTCTAAAAAGGAACCAGAAATGTAATTCCAAAGGCAATCATTTAAGCCAAAATTGAGAAGCTTTCCAAAAGCATCTCCTAGCTGAGCTCTAACACATAGTCTTAATAATCTACTTTTATATAATATTACAAGAAGAAAAATATATAATATATATAATAAAATATTATTAATATGAATGTTTATCATTAAATACTTTGAACCTCTATGCAACTTGTGGATCAGCAGGATGTAGGTTAAAGGTTACACACAATCATAAAGTTTCACTGAAGCATTCCCAGAACATTACAATTTTGGACTAGAGTTCATAAAAATGTCAAATCATTCTTGTACTGCTCTCAAAAAATATCCTCTCAGCTTAAATTTGTGTTGTGAAATTTCCATTAGTTGGTGGCAAGTGAACTATGGTGACCACAGGAAGGTTGGGTTTTTGCTTACTGGCAACGTATCACTAACATTTGGCTTACTTTGTGAAGAGAAAAATAAAAAGAGGAATAGTGAAAGAAAAAAACCTGTTCCTGTGTCTAAATTTGGCTTCACTGAAGTTCTGGGTTTTTTTTCTCACTAACCTGAACTCTGTGGACACAAAACGTGATGAATATTTGAAAAAGCCCTGTTATATACAACAGTACTACACAAACAACATGAATATGATAGCACAGAAAACCCATCTCAACAGTCTATAAAAATTCAAGCGTTACTCTTACACAAAATTTGTTTCATTGCTTGTGATTCGTTTGATATCCTAGTACCATATTTTATTGCATATTCATAACTTTAATATACATGCAGGAGGTGACATTACTCCAAGGGAGTCTAGAAATATAAAATTTAATAATCATAGATTATAAATGATCTCTAGCTCAGGCAACCAGGTTGTAGATTCATGATGATTCTCATGAGGAAGGAATATTCAGATTAAAGCCATTGCAGTAACTCTTGCACTGTTATCCTGCCTCTCCTGTAGCAGTCAAAGAAAGAAATCCTTCAGCCTTATAAACAATCTTCAGTACAGAGAACAAAACAATTACAGAGAACCAAACATTTCCCCCAAGGAAATTTCCTGCACTGACCCAAATGGGGAAAAAAAAATATGAATGTTGTTTTCATCTCCGTCAGATGCTGATTGTGGACTGTGGGCAAATCAGCTGGACTTGAGTAAAAGTCAAATTTCTCACAGTGCTGCTACCTCAAAGACATTACAGGGAATTAGACTGGTCACTGAGGTGGTTACTCCATGTTTAACATCCTACATTGCTGTTTTGCTTTCCCCCCCTTCAAGAAATCTGTACAATTTCACAGAAAATCCTCTTTCTTTTCTAATTGTTTTTTTGCATTTTATTTTTAGAGGCCAAGGGGAAAACATCACAGCAAAAGAGCCTTGGCAGTTGAAAGGTGAGTTAGGGCACTGGAGGGACAAATTCAAACACTGAGCTCTACTGAGCTGCACAAAGTGGGAAGGAAATTCCACAATGTGCTGAGAGCTCAAAATGGGTGATTGGACAATTCAGTGGGCCAGATCTAAGCACATACAACCCTGGAGAAGCGTGTGTGTATCTATATCTATATATCTCCACATCTCCCATGTTCACATACAGCCAGGACTCTCTCTATTACAGACTCAAGAGGCTGCACAGGCAGTGGAAATAACCAACTCTGGAGCTGACAGCTCCTAAGAGCAGCTGCTAAAATAGCTCTGCTGCATGCCATTGTGCAGGACTGGAACTGGCAAACAGCATGGGATTTTGCCAGTATTCCCTTAGGAATGCTGTCCCTAAGGCTGTGGCTATGCTAATAGAGTGGATGGGGCAGGAGGCTTGAGCTCCTCAGGCAGGGGCTGCTTCCAGCAAGTGCCATGGGTGAGCCCTGCAGGAAGTTAATGCTTATTAAACTCAAGCCAACCTCTGGGTTTTTTCTGACTGCTCACTTACAGAGGTATTCTGACACAATATGGATATACCAGGACGGTTCTGCACAGAATTTAAATACATTTTTGATTTTCAGCACACCACGTCAAAAGAAATCCCTGTAAAGATCGACACGTTAAAGTGCTTTGGTAAATAAAGACGTAAATGTTCAGGCACTTCTACTGCACAAATAAACAACAATTAAAGAAAGACATAAAACCAGATCATCAAAGAAGGAATCTCATTCATTTCTGGATTTATAGGCTCATTCCCTAGATGGAGACTCAGATTAGAGCAAGTATTGAAAAGGGCTTTGTGGAGACGCCCATCTTCAAAGCCACGGCACGGCTCCTGGTTCATTTAATAGCACAGACACAAATTCATTAGCTGTGCATGAAGTGCCTGTTCTGACTTTACATGCAGACACCCCATTTGCTTTTGAGTGGTTGGAAAATACTCATTTGTGCAAGCTGCATCATGCAGTTTGTTACAAAGACCTCAGAGCTTTCCCTTCTGGGATTGGTATATCCATGGAAGCAACGCTGTGCAGAAACACAGGGAGTTCCTGAGAGCTCCCACATCTAGGATTTTGCTCCCTAGCTAACAAATTTTACCCTTACAGAGTGCCTCTTGGTGTGGATTTGGCAATTCCTACCCTCGATTTTACCCAAAGGAATTCTAATGGTGGGATTTCAATGAGGGAGAGAACAAAACATGTGGGATTTTGTTACTTTTAATTAATTTTCCTTAACAGATAAGAAGTTGAGTATGGGCCATGGGCCTTCTATTTGAAGGGCAGAAAGCTTGAAGTGAAAGGTGTTTGGGCAGTAAGAACAAAGTAAAAGAAACCAAAACAAGAAGAGAAAAAGCAAGAAAAATCTTGATGCAACCACAAGGGCAGCGAAAGCAATTGCCCTTAGTTATTTTGTCATGGACTGAAAAGCTAAAGCTAATCCCCGTAGCTTTCCCATGTGAAAATGGAATCCAAAACTAATCCCTTTACAGTAGCTATACCACATGAAATGGGGTGTTTAAACAAATCCTCTTAATCATCATGGCAAGAATCAGGGAGCTAAAGTCAATCCTTTTAGCAACCTACATGAAAGAGGGAACCAAAGCAATCTCCTTGGCTATGCTAGTCTTAATATCTTAATAATGAACTCTATCAACCTTTTCAACTATTTCAATATAAAATTATTAGTGCCATTCTTCTGACCCATCCACGGTACAGTAAGTCCAGCATTACTACCCAAATTTTATGGCATAAATTACATGCCTAATGCTCATTCCATTATCGTATCCATTAGCTGAGAGGACAAACAGAATGTTTGAGCTCTTCCTTGAGAAAAACTAAGGAGTTGGGAGTATTCCTTACAGTGTGGAAAGCTGATGGAAGGGACTACCAGACATGTAGAGAAATCACTGAGCAAGGCCATATTGAGCATATCATCACATTATTCACTGGTGTGTCTGGTAAACTTTAATTTATTTTACTTGTTCTAAAACATGCCCTGTTTTCAGCACTACTAGCAAAGCTAAAAGAATCATTAAAAAGTTCTCAAAAGAACTGTTGCTAGTTGAATTCATACATATTTATACCATTTAGTGATAGCCCTGTTTGGGAGCCTTTATTGGTTTTCCAAACAGATGTAGTTGGAAGGATCCTTGCCCAGCATTCAAATACCCAGAGGCTGGTTAAGCTCCCCCTTGTCTCTGTCTTCACTGGAAAATTTGGCTGTGTCTAAAACATCCCCCAGGATGACCAAGCCTCCAGAGACACTAATTGAAATCTCTGCCACATTGCCAAGTGAGACCATCCAGTTCTCTTCAAGACTGTCTTACCAAGAGGAAACAAAAAGTCAGCTACAACACCTGCATTCTCCAACAGCACATGTGATCTTTCAGTTTATTTCTGCAAGTTTTAAACTCCTAGGATAGGATTCTTTTGATTAAAGACAATAGCAGAGGATTATCCTCTTAAATCTGAAATACAGTTCTAAATTATTATTCATAAACACCTGGGCTCCTTTTGATTTTGTTCACCACCAAATTGTGATTATTAAAAATAATTCTGTTTCCTTATTAGCAGTCAATAAATATACATGCAAACTACTTTCCACTTTTTAAGTAGATTATTGGGATTATATGAAGAGTATCCAATTCTGCTGTGACTGCTTACATAAATACATGTCCATGTGGTAAAAGCCTCCGTACTCACTTGGATCCTTTTTGGTAATTATTGTGTGAAGTCTCTCATCTTAAATCTGCAATTCTCTATGTTTTGCACTAGCAATTGCTGCACACTGGTAACTGTTCTTCAGACAAGAGTTTTCAGGCTCAAATGTTGTACTATTTGGAGAGAGACCTCTACTTTCTCTGCCAGTAAAGCAGAGAAGAATTTCTTTCAGTCCAGCTGGAGTATTTTATTTTTTTTAATCGTTTCAGGCCTAATTTTACTACTTCACCATATATATGAGAGCCAGGATCTCATCTCAGCCCTGAGTCAGAGACAGCAAGGAGGAGGACAATCCAACACTACTGTTCCTTCTTGGCCATCTCTTGCAGAGTCCCAGCCCCTGTGCCTAAGTTTTCAGCAGGGGTACATGGACAACTACAGACATAGCGCTGGGGAGGATGGTAAAGATAAAATACAAAGGAAAAGGAAATGGAGAAAGTAAAAACTGGGCAAAAACTGCCTATAAGGAAGAAAACCAGAAGTATGAAGTCCTTGAAGACTGAAACTACCACAATGCTTGCAGATAACGTCAAATGGCCCTGATGAAGTCCTTGCTGCTCCATTCTTTGGCTCAGCACCACAAGGGCTGAAACTCAAGAGACAGAGCAGTATTTCATTGTGCCCCAAAATGTTCCTCATTGCTTCCCTGAGATCCACTTGCTGAGAATTCCAGTGGAGCAGGAAAACTATTTGTCTGCTGTCTTTTCATCCTTGCCACTCTTAAAACTCTTGGTACCCATATATATATATATATATATAATCCCATCATTTAAAGCATCAGAACATAAATTATTTGCTGCAATTTGCAACGTGTGTGCTTATAGAGGAGTAGAAAACAATTCAAGCTTGATAATCTAGTTACTTTTCTGTTACTTTAAAAATTCATTCAGT
This sequence comes from Margarornis squamiger, assembly GCA_035222235.1. Lineage (NCBI taxonomy): Eukaryota > Metazoa > Chordata > Aves > Passeriformes > Furnariidae > Margarornis > Margarornis squamiger. The sequence continues at coordinate 4,005,603 of JAWWTY010000001.1, read as the reverse complement.
GTATTCAAATATCTGCAAAAGGTTCAAAGGTAAAGTTGGGGTGGTTTTGTTTTTGGATTTTTAGCCTTCTCTTAAGTCTAAGTAAAGACTTCAGTATAAGGTCAGGCTCCTGTAAATCCTTAAGAATATATTCCTTCTTTCATTTTTCATTAGACATAAGAGATCCTCTTTTAGGAAATAAATTTTTCCTGTCACTAAGAATGATAGAAAGAAAGCAGAAGTTTGGCTGGAGTTGCCCTCAACTGCTGAACACAGCATAGGAATAAAAAGCAGCAACCAGTCATGAGACAGTGAAGCATCTGTGGGTGCTACCACTTTTACCTTTTTCTCTTGGAAAAAAAAAAAAAAAATTATGGCTTTTGAACAATCCAGAGAGATTTCTTTTTTAGAATACCTAGATATTTATCATCTCCTTTAGCATTTATGAGACCATTTCCTAAGCACACAGGAGTTTCAAAGGGTATTTCCCATGAGCTCGGTACAGCAGTTCTGAAGTCTCTGTAAATACAATGGTTCAGATAAAGAGATGCTCAGTATGCACCTGGTATTTCCATAAATATTACTTTTCTTCCCCTTTGCTTTTGTCCTTTCTTTGCCTTCAGTGTGTGCTGAAGGCAACACTCAATGTGGCATTCTTTCTAGCTCTATGGGTGTGCACAATGAAGGCTGAATTATATTAAAAAATATTTAATTGGCAATGTATATAAGTGACTGTCTGGAATTTTAGAGTATTTACATGCTGACAAACCCCATAAAAATTCCATAATATAACACTGCTGAGAATATGCTCCACAGAACCCGCATGAATCATTCTTCCTCCTTCAAGCCCCTGTATTTTCCTTCTCAAAATACAATTCTTTACAGAAAAAATAGGCAAGAATGTGCTAATTTTCACTAAATTATACTTTCTTTTCTTTCCTTACTGCCCCCAAGATATTGTAAACTTCTAAATGCAAGACATGAATGTACAACCTGTGAAGACCTAAAAGCTGGGGTTTTTTGCACTGAGTACATGGACCTGTACTATTTATTTATTTTAATTTCTAGCCAATGTATTCTTGAAAAAAAACAATACAGAATTTAGCATACATTTGGTTGGGCTGCACAACTGAAAAAAGGTAATTTTTTACTGTGCTCCACTGGTTACAATATTTCTCTCTCACACCTAAAATCAGAAAACATTCCAGAAAATATAAACAGTGTTACTGCCAGTCTTTGCTACATGATATACAACATACATGGAAAAATAATTAATCTTCTGTGTGCATTGTAATTAAGGTACATGTGATACACAAGATATTTAAAATCAGCATACAAAAAAAATTAAGTAAATAGTTTTATATTTGCTGTTGAGCAGTTTCTGGGCATTGACTGCATGAACTGTTTCTAACCAAACACTCTTTTTTAAGGAAAAACTGGCTGGTGTTTTAGCCTCAAGGTTTACAAAACTGCCTCCTTGTTTCCTTTTTCATTATTATAGTCCTCATACTAGTCAGACATTATTTAAAAACTTCAACAAATCAGAGACCTTAATGGTCAGGAAAGCATAAAATAAGAAAGAAAAGAGGATGGGAGGGAATCAGGGAAGTCACACCTTGGGCAAGAAAAAGCCCAAGTCACTAAAGGTCATGTAATTTCACTCTGAAGTTGATGCACATCAATTTCATCCATGTGGCTTTCAACATGGCTTTTAATTTAATAAAATGTTTGAACCATCATGGAGCTCCTAGCTCAATAACCTAGTGTAAGAGGTCACCCTGCCACCAATCCAGGGGAAAAATGCTCCTGCTCCACAGGTAGTTCCAGTTCTATAGAAGAAATGTTGCCTTTACTAGCAATAGATATGTATACAATAGCATTTAAATTAAACAGGAATGGCAACACAATGCAAAAAGGATATGAAGCATTACTAACAAAGTTCACCTTTGCCACATAATACACCAAACCCAATAAATTGCACTTGCTTAGAGACTCCTTCTCATGCCTTCCTATTACAGATTACTATGTACACTCAACCATACAAATGGGTTTATAATCCTCCCTCATTACATCTGCTTTTCTACAAGTGGTTTGTGGGGGGTGTTTCTTTCATTTTGGTTTTAATTTCCAGAAAATGATATGTCATTGTTTACGCTATGAATGGTGTAGATCTGTGAACGCACAGCTCTAAATGGACCCAAATATAAATACCCAAATAAGAACATAACAGTGTATTTTGCCACTAAAAATCCCCCATGGAATCTGTAATCAGATGCTTCACACAAAAATAATCAGGATACTGCCCAAACGTATGTACAAAAAGGAGGATGACAAATCCTATCTCCTCTTCACAAGGCCTAGCACATTCCGTAAATTTAACTATTTCTCTCATAACCCTTCTCCATCCAGTAGGTTTTCAAGTTCCCAACACAGTCACAGCTAATTCTGTGGCCCCAAGGTTTTCAGGCTACACACGCAAGTAAATTTAAGATGATTTTTTTTGCCATTTTACCAGGAAATACAGGCAAAACCAAGGATTCAGGCATGCACCGACTGACCTAGACATTGACAGTTCCTGGGACAAGAAAACCTCTTATGTTCTAAGAGATGCTCTGAAAAAAAACCACGGAAACTCGATTCCCACAGGCGAGTCATTTCATATTAGCAGCAGCAACTCCTCTAAAAAGCTTTCCTAGACATTGAACAAGATCTTGGATATACCTAATTGTTTAATCCCTGCAGATGGAAATTAATCTCAAAAAACCCCTACCCTTCAGCTTACCTTTTCCCTCAAATCACAACTCGACTGTCAAAAAGGATTCTAAATACAGCATTGCAGAGGATGGTGTCTGATTATGCCCAAATTACAGCTCAAATACGTGACTTCCAATATTTTTCTTAGTGTCATCTCTGTAAATTCCCCATATTGTGTGAAAATCTGATTAGCTTCCTTCCCTTTCCTTCATCCCTGTTAAATGCTCTGACAGATAAATCCCCACCTTGTACTAAACTCGTTATTAAAACCACAGCCTCTATGGCACCTCTGAAATCCTGCTGGTGAGCTTTCATAGATGGAAGCACATATTTCTTACTAAAGCTGAACTGCTATAACAGAGGGAAGAACTTACATTTTTAGAAATATTTTTTTCCCCTCAAAAAAAATGACCCCAAGTTCTTAGAACCTTGAAACCTTAGAACCCACATATCAAGTGACAGGATGACAGAGAACAGCCTAAAGTTGTGCCATGGGGAGGTTTAGATGGCATATCAGGATTTTTTTATTTTCTTTTTCTGCAGAAAAGGTTATCAAACATTGGAACAAGCTATCCAGGGATGTAGTTGAGTCACCAGCCCTGGAGATGTGTAAAACCATGTCAATGTGACACTTAAGGACATGGCTTAGGGGCGGACTTGGCAGTGTTAGGTTTGTGCTTGGACTCAGTGATCTGAAAGGCCTTTTCCAAACAAAATGATTCCACTATTTGTTCAGAAGAAAAGGGAAATACTGCCAAACAGAAGCATTTGTCTTGTATTGCCATTTTTTCCTGTTGACTTTCACACAGCTTTAATTTGAATTCTGTTTGCTGTGTCTGCCTGGGATCGAGTTCATCTTCTTCCCAGCTGTCCATATGGTGCTGTGGTTATACTGGGGAGCCAAACCAGTGCTGAAACACCCCATGGGGATGGTGTTTGCACAGCATCAGTGCCTTCTGCTTCTCACTCTGCCCTCTCAAGGAGCAGGTCAGGGTGGGCAAGGGGTGGAATGGGGCACAGACTCACCAAAGGGATATTCCACCCCACATTATTTGACTCTGAGGATGGTGAAGGTGGGATTTTCCTAACAGCCGCAGCTTGGAGACTGGGGAGTCTGCTGGTGAGGAAGTGACTGAGTCATTTACACACAGACATGCTCTTACTAGGACTGTCTCTGTCTTGACCCACAAGTTTTCACCCTTCCAATTTTCTCCCCCATTCCACTGGGTGGCAGCAAGTGGGTTTTGCTCAGTCCACCAGATGATGCCACATGAAGAAGCAGAGGATGTCTTTGTACCATGACGCCTTTTCACTAAGTCAAAGAGCAGCCCAGGAACAGAGAAACACAATTAGGCCTCAATGCTGGTTTTAAATACCCTCAGGTATCTCATTCACCCCAAAACTCCTGACCTTCAGCTATGTCTGTAGAGACAGCTCAGTGAATTCTTTCTGTGAGCTCTTTCACCCATTATAGGGAGTGATGCATCATTAAAAGTACTCTACAATATTCAAAACAGATTACAGAGACCAGGAAGTGTTATCATACATCAGATAGCCTCAAAAATATGTTTTCTCTATAAAAAGGAAACATTCTGAAGGTTGTTTTTCCTAATGGGACTTTTCAAAGGGAAGTCGTTTGGTAAATACTTCGAACACAAAAGTTACACAGGATTATATAAATATTTTGGTGATGAGCACTCACTGAAGGATGATGTACATTTAGATATCCAGGACTGGGAATATCACTTTTACCTAACAGATAGGTTATCAGGAGGTATAAAACTACATTTCTAGAGGACAATTATGAGTCATAGTGAGAACCTACTGAACATGAACTCCCAATATGATTACTGCAGTGAGAAAGTCTACTGGGCTCTCCTGGATGGTTAAACAGGAGAATAGTAAAGTGGCATGATGATTTGTAACTGCAGAAAATAATGAAATTCACTATAAATACTGCATAGTTACGTCCAGATTTTCAAAGCAGGAGAAGTCCACAATGATCTGAACCTTGGAGGCAGAGCAGCAATGGAGGGCTTTATCAATTTAGATACACTATGAAGCTGAGGAGAAGAATCCCCTGGAACACTTTGGAAACAGTGATCCATTTAATTAATGGAACAAATTACCAAGGGAAATTATAATTTCTTGATATAGTTAAAAAAATATGTAGTGCAGTGAAACACTTGCCACTGAGTAAACACAAGGGTCAGCCCTGTAATCTCACAGCCTCTGAAATAACTGGGAGCTCATCAATTGTTCCTTCTGGTCATAAGGAATTTAAATATTGATTGAGTTCTAACAGTTACAATATTAAAGTGACGATTAGAAGTACTGATGATACTGTAATTCCCATTGCTATATTGCACAAGCAAATCACAATCAGCACTGAAGCAGTATGTGGATTTCAAATGTGTGTTTACAAATACACAACTTACCTGTTTTCTATTTCTTTTTTTTTTGCTGTTTGTTTACTGAGAGGTTCAATAAAGGAAGGGACTTAAGCTTTTCTTTCTTTGGAAGTGTTTTGCTTTCATGTGACTTTAAAGGAAAACGGGAGAACTCTAAAAAACAATCAGAAAATCAATAGTTAAAAATGCTCAGTATTGTATAAGAATGTTCCAAGATATATTGGCCCAATCACTTCCTGGGATATAAGTTAAAAGGTGAAGATGGATGCAGCTACATTGAAAGAAATGTTTGAAAAGCAATGTTTGCAGGAAAACCTCAGTATCATCTGTGACAAACAGCACCAAGCCATTCAAAACTGGGTTACTGTGAAGTATTTAATTAGCTAAGAAGCAGCTAAAAAAAAATAAATTGTTTACTGGCTCATTTACTATAAAACAACTGTTTTAACAGAGAGGGTATAAAATAATCAGTCTGGCAGGGGGAAAAAAAAAATCAGTACTTTGACAAGATCAGTCTCAAAAAATCATAATAGAAAAGGAATCATAGCATTGTGCATTAGAGACAGCTATTAAAAACATTTAAAAGATCCCCCAAAGCAAGAAGATATTCAAACCAGAATCACTTCCATGGGCAAATCAACAGGAAAATTACCAACTGCCAAGGAAACTGTTCAAATAACTGTGGGGACTACGATTAAAGTAGTTTCATCACTCACACGGCTGCCCAATAATTCGGGAACTTCCAGGAGGTTCTTTACTGCTGAGACTGCACATTTTCCTGCTATGACAAGTCAAGGGAGCTTGTACAAGTCTCTTCCACAGGTAAACGTCTCACAGCTTTGTGTTGTGAGTCACCTTGCCTTTCTTCTAGACTGATTTTTTGAGTTTATGAAGTGGCTACACAGAAATTAAAATTTAGATTCACGTTAGAAGCAGAATATTAATTCATTATTAACTTTCTTCTGTGAATAAGATGACCTTATTCCAAATTATCAGCTGCAGAATAGATTCAGTTCATGAAGAATAGAGAATTCTTAAAATTAAGTAAAGGTACTTATGGTAAGCCTTGAAAGCATCCTCAAAGATGATCACAGAGCTGGATTTCCCAATAAAAATTGCAAGGAAAAGTTAAACTGAAGCTGAGCTACAGAGAGATTTGGGAAGAACCTGTTCCTTTTCTATCCACCCTCACCACCACTCAATTCCCTCAGCCTTTCCTCACAGCACAGGTGCTCCAGTCACACAGCCTGTGAGCAAATGTTCCTCATAAAACTGTGTTAAATTGCTTAATGGGAAATAAATCATATTTTTTTTAAAAGTTACATTGAAGACAGAAGGAAAAAACTCTCTAAAACTGGATTGTCCAAGGTGTGTTTTTTAATTAGTATTACTGCTAATAGCTAAAGGAAGGTTGTGGACCACTACATTTCAGTTAGACTTATAGGTTCTTCTTTCCCTTCTTCCCTAATTTTCATAACCTTGTCAACTTCATAAACTGTGCTTCATGTTCTAGAAAAAACCAAAACCCTGCCCTTTTAATACAGGCTAAGAAAAATCTGGGCAATCTTGGACTGTGTGCCCAAGGTCAGCAAAGGGACTTTGGCTGGAATGCTGGATGATGGTTCCCATGCACTCACTGCACTCCCCACCAGCTCCCATTCACATCCTCTTTGGAAATATGGGAAGTTGGGCCTTCCCAGTTTTGGTACCAATCATTGTCCTGGGTTTTCAAGGTCATGGAGAGGCAGCTTGTTGAGTAAAGATCTCCTTTCATTCCACAACGCATGCTTTTCATAAATCAATCAGTCATTTTGAACCATAGCCCAAAGAACAGAGGAAGTATCAGATGCGTCCATTATTAAAGTAGAAATTTTAGACATCCCAGCACTGAGAAGCTGAATTGGAACTCAATCAACAGAAGTTGATGTTATTGACCTCAGAGATATTAATGTTTTATGCTGCATTTTTGTAGCTCTAAGCACTAAATTTATTACCTGTTCGAAGGATGAGGAAAAAAACCTGACAAGCAAATAAAGAAAATAGTTGAAAGAAAAGCTATTGTAATTTCCTGCTTCACGAAGACTGCCCAAATCATTTGGAAGAAAATTAAAAACTAAAATCACATATTACCAAGGAATGAGTAACACAGTTGTGCATATGATCTTTGCAGCTAAATGATGGGTTTGCATACAAATGCCACACACCAACTACTGTGCTGTATCTTCATTTGCTTGGGTAGCTGCCTCTAGAGGGTACCGAAACTGCTGAAAGCTTACAAATATTATATGATGAAGCTACTATAAATAAAAACTCTGGAAAACAAAGGTTAAGGTGCCACAAGCTCCAAAAGAATACCTCTTGATTTTTTCTCCTGTTTCACTCTGGCCTCTTAGTTTAAAGTCTCTGAGGCTTACTCAGTATTACCCAAATCCCAAGCATTATTATTTCAGTTGCTCTTTAATTTACTGGAAACATTCTTGGTGGCTGAATATGCCAGTAAATTAATGACTTTTGTTAATGTCATAGTCTCGAGAAAACCCATCATCCCATCCTCCTAACCTCAAAAATGCTCATCAGAGCAGTAACTATACGTAAATGACATTTTTCTTACCCACATCAACCCTACACATACACCTAAAAACCCCTAGGCTTGATTAAAGATTTGCATAGTATGTGAAAAATAAATCTCCATCAAACCCACAAACAATTCTCAGTTTGTCACTCCTCTCCAGGAAACAAGGAAATGCTGCTGTGCCCATCACAGAACAGAAGAGGTTCTCATTTCTGCAGTGATAATTTCAATGCCACCAGTAATCCTGCCACGTTCTGAGTTCTGTTGGGACAGATTAGTACATGGCACTGTGGACATAAAACAGCATCTCTGAGGTCTGTGCAAGATTCAGAAAGACAAGAGTTTATCTGCTCATTACTAAATCAATAAGTATAATAGGAGTTATTAGCCTACCCCAAAAGCACTGTTTTATCTTACATTTTAAAAAGAACCAAGTAATAATTAAATGAACATTAGCTTTTTTCAGAGACTGCATATAAAAGACATGAAGAAGCATACAAACGTCATATTCTGTTCATCACAACAGCACTTGTAAATTCAATTTTCTCCTTACTTTTGTGCAAGGCACAGCATCCCAAAGTAACTTAAATACAGACAGTTACAGTTTTAAAATACATTACAATTCAGCTTTTGACTTTAGTATCTTTAATATTGTATAAGCCAAAGTAATTAATGTAACTTTTTGTATTTTAATAGCTTCACGTAATTTTTCCAGTATGTTCAAATATCTAAACCAAAAGGTGTATTTGAGATGTTTTAGTGAAATTTGTCAGAATGACACTAACTCTGAAAAAAATCAGCCAATATTGACTTTAATCAGCAGTTCTACCTAACTGTCAGTGAACATACTTGACTCCACTGTTTATTTTGGGGGGTTATTTTTCTCCTTCTTTCCTCTTTCTGCACCATTTCTGAGGTGCAGCATTGCCAGGAGGTCCTTTTGCTCACAGCTAATGTTCACTTTCAGTCCACTGTAAGAAATGGAGGACCTTGACTACATATCCAGTCACCTTCTGCTGCATGGGACAACATCTTAAATGGATCATGCTTCTCCAAATCACACATTCTCATCTCTACAACTTGCCCAAAAGTTTGTTCAAAAATGTCTTCACTACAGTGCACATGAATCTTTATCCCATTTCCAGATTAGCAGAATTTATCAACAGTTTAGACACATTTTCTTCTTGAGTTAACACACACTTTTCTTAACTCCCTCTCCACACTTAATTTATCTGGTTTCTCTCATAGTACTGATTTTTACCTCTTCTATCTATTTTATGTCCCAGGAGGCCTTTTTCTCTCTGTTTCCCTCATGCTGGATGGCCGAGCCCAGAGAGTGGTGGTGAATGGAGTTACATCCAGCTGGTGGCCCCTGGTGACCATCCCCCTGTACTCAGCACTGGAGAGGTGGCACCTCAAATGCTGTGCTCAGGTTTGGGCCCCTCACCCCAAGGAAGACATTGAGGGGCTGGAGAATGTTCAGAGAAGGGCAATGAAGTTGAGGAAGGGTCTGGAGCACAAATTCTATGAGGAGCAGCTGAGGGAGCTGGGGGTGTTCAGCCTGGAGGAGAGGAGGCTCAGGGGTGACCTTATCACTCTACAGCTCCCTGAAAGGAGGTGGTGGCCAGGCAGGGGTCAGTCTCTGCTCCCAGGGAACCAGAGGAAACGGCCTAAAGTTGCACAAGGAGAAGTTTAGATTGGGTCTGAGGAAAGAATGTCTTCACTGAAAGGGTGGCCAGACTTTGGAAGAGGCTGCCTTGGGAAGTGGTGAAACCACCGTCACTGGAAGTGCTCAAAAGGCACATGGATGTGGCTCTTGGGGACATGGCTTAGTGGTGAACACAGTGGGGACGTGGCTTAGTGGTGAACGCAGTGGGGACGTGGCTGGACTCAATGACTTAAGAGGCCTTTCCCAACCTCAGTGATTCTATGTCTCCATGCTACCGGCCACTCCTCTCCCCCATATTGACTCTGCCTGCTTTTTTAAAAGCCACTTCTTACGTATTTGGGAAATTCTCTAATAATTGAATCCCAGCTACTGACTCAAAAGTAAATGCTGCCAATTCTTATAACACAGCAAAGGTCCCAAGACACCTAAACACCTCAAGGTGCTGCAGGACTAATGTTTAGGGTATGAAAGACCAACCAAAAGATATATATTATAATAGGTATGTTTTAAATCAACTTTTCTCTGCTTGTATGCTATGGTTATTGCTATAGAAGTACCTAAAGCTTTTTTAATATTTACAAAATAACTCAAATTACATCTTGTGCGCTTTCCAAATGCCTGCCAGCCTCCCTGCCCACCAAAAAATTCCTCATCGTGGTAGGTGACATTATTTGATCTTTGCTAAGCAAACATTCCTTGCTGCAGCCTCATTGTAGTGTATGACAGTATTTGATTTGTCTGGGATTTTGGAAGGAATAAAACTTGCAGAATTATAACTCAGACCATCTGAGACTGCAAAATGTAAAACACAGAAGTATCTGTAAGAGACAGAAATTATGTCTAGGAATGCAAAGAACTGAAGAACTTCGAAAAAGAGTAATCCATAAAGTTGAAAATAGGCTGAGATGAAGAAGTGCCACATTGCTTGAAATCCCTGAGGGCAGAGACACAGAAGGCATTTTAGAAAAATGGATTATTAGGGTACTGAGGATAGACAATTCCTAGTTCCTTCTGGAACAGATCAAGGAAAATAAAATAACTGAAAATGAAACAAGATGTTTCACTCAGACACAGTATTTTCTGAGCTCATGTCAGAGAAGCAAGTAATTATATGCCTCATACACAAGCATTAAGAGATAATTCAAGCTAATATAAAAATAAGTGATAGTATGTGCAGTGACATCAGAATTAGAAGTTGATACAATAGGTGTTAAATGCTCCAGTACACTGCATCTTCCTTAAACAGTCAAACTACAAGTGCCTCTGCTACTCTGTGACATGCATTAGCTGGGTGGAAAGAAAACACGGGTTCTGAAAGTGCTGTTCGTGTTTTTCTGATTTAGCTAATCTGATACCAATTTACCAGATGCTAAAGTCTATATTAATTATCACTTAAATCACTGAAGTTTTGCTCCAGCTTATAAAACTGAAAATTATTTTTTCCTTTTAATTCCCCCCAAAAAATGTAGTCATAACACGTTCCTCCAGCTTAGGAATTTTTAATATGAAACTTTATGATGTGTAACAGTTAGAATTGGATTCAAAGTGAGATAAATTCTTAGTACTCAGAAAAGCAAGAGAAGGGCATAATAATGTGCACTCTATTATTCACACGCACAACACGGGCTGCTCCAGCCCTGAGAGCAACCCAAATCTTTCTGACAAGTCTATGTTGCAACAATAACCACACAGGTATAAAAGCCACTCACTTCCAGAGTGTCACAATGCCAAAAGCAAGAGGAGAAACCCCCAAAATGGTGACTTACCCCATTTAAAGGAAATGTTTTCCATCCCAGTTCTCCGAGGGCAGCTGTGGTGTCAAGTAACACAACTGGAAAAATGGAAAAAGAAATGGTGTGTTTGTGGTATCACTTGGGTCAGACATATATAACATAGGAAAGTGTTAAACCACTACAGACTGAACTTGCCAGATTAGCCAGGTACATTTAGGCTTTCAGGGCTTACATTTCATTACCTACCAAATGTCTACAGAGATATAAATAAAATAAATAAAAAAGCCCTAAACGTTTTGCAGAAATCATTGCCAGATCACAATATATGACTGATATTTAGCCATTAAATGGTGCCTGAATAAACATGCACATTTCTGCAGTCCCTTGCCTGGAAATCTAGAAAGCCTGTGCATGGACTTAAGCATTAAAGCTAATAAAATAAAGAAAAACAAACCTTCAAAAGTAAATTGTTTTTTAAAAAAGTCATAAACTTCACAGAAATAAAGTTATACAAGTTGTATAACTCAGACCACAGAAACAACTTCAGTTTCCATTTGAGCTGGAATATCAAAGCTGCTACATGTATTTTGTATCACTTCTGCCACGTTCATTATGCTTTTGTGATACAAGACAGACTGTGCATTATTGTACCTGTATATTACAGAATGTTTCTGCATTATTTTAATGCATTAAATTACATTAACTTCATTTTTCTCTTCCATTCCCTAATGATAAACAAAATCCACAGCGCATGAGACATTCTACCCACATGTACTACTGCCCTCTAATGGAATTGTTTCAGCCAACCCTCTAATTTCAGAAATCTAACCTAGGATTTAAACATCAAATTGAGTATTGTATAAGGCAATCAATTTTAACTGGTGTGTTTTGAATGCTCAGTTCCTCCTCACAGCCCACAAATTCCAGTTCCTCTTTGGATGGTTAAAGGGTGGTGGGAAAGAAAATAAATGAAGCTATTAGCTTGGAACATGCCAACACTACCCATACATTTGTGGGGTTTATACTGTTGTGCACTACCTGCCACCTCTTCTCTGTGCAAATAACCCACATACAGCTATCTAGAGTGTGTTTCTATAAAGCACAACAGCAGCAGCCAGGCCATGGTGTTTTGCCTTAAGGAAAAGGCACATGGAACTTGCCAGCTTATTAGAGGATCCTTGACCTTGATGTCTTCCTTTGGATTAGTGACAATTCGAGTTCCTCTTCATTTCAATGTATGCTGCCTTCTAACCTGAAGCTGAAGTTTGCTGTCTTATCAGCACACTTACAGGCAGGTCACAAGCTCAGCATTAACCAAATAAATTTGAATGATTTATTTGAAGATACTAATGACATTTTGAAAGATATGCAACAAACGGGAGTATCCTGTTCTCCACTTCTTCACCACTTCATCACTTGATGAAGCTTGGTGAAAAATTTCAATCTAAATTAACCAGTTTATAACAATCCCTGCTTTACTTCCAAGAAATGGGATCACTATCCCCAGTGAGACTATTACTGTCTTCTGCTTACTTAAAAGTACTGGGGGTCTGTTGGCTCCCAAAAAATTAAGATACTGAGTTCAGATATTTCTTTTCCACAGAGAAGACCAAATGCTCAGCTGGCTTCTGAGAATACCTAAGTCCCTCTTAGATGTTTGTTTCCTTCTCTCCATCTCTCCTCCCCTCCTCTCTCCACACAGAAAACACGGACTATTTGTTACATACTTTGTTTTCAGCTGAGATTCATGACATATCTTGCTTCTTATTAAGTGCTACTCTGATGATCATTTAATTCTTTAACACTTGATTAAATAAATGAAGTACACTGTATGTTGCTGCTGTGGATCTGAAGGCAGAAAAATTCTTTCTCTACAAACAGCATCAGGGTTTAAAGTGTCATTTCAGTTCTATAATTTTTGTGGTAGCAGGATCACAATTTAATAAACTTCATCTAGGTATTCCAAACTAACACTTCCATGGAACAAGCCCCAAAATACAGGAAGGAAAAATAATTCATTTCTTCAGTGGAGACTGAATTAATTAATTTCTTGCCTGAATTAATCAACTACTATTTGAAAGCTCAAGGCCATACATTAAAAACTAGAGTAAATTCATCACTGAAAGTATATTAAGGTTAGATTCAGTTGCACCATGATCTAATATTTCTCATAGACATTTACCAAATCCCCTAATAAGTTAATGGAACAGGAATTTACTAACCCTCGTTCTTACAAGGTCCATTCCTTCTTTATACAATAAAAAAAGCCCCATTCCCTTAAAGGAGACTTTATGCAAAGTGGCCATTCTGGACAAGTCATCGATTGCCAGCAGAAACAGAAGTGTCTGGGACTACTGCAGCTAATATATGTGGAAAATATTCTAAATACACTGGTTACAACTAAATGTCAGTGACATTTCTGACATCCACTCCACTTTTCTGAGCTGACATGGAGTATAAAACCTGCAGAGCTGAACAAGAGGGAAAGAGTTGTATCAGTACTCAAAAAGAACTCAAAAGAGCCTTTTAAAAACCAATTTGGATAAAAAGAACTTGAACATCCTTCCTTAAATCACTGAGCTCGGGGTGCTGTCACTTGCCCAACAATAATATACACATTTAAACATACACCTGTAGACCTATTGTTTTAGTTAACTGCACCATTCATTTTAGGAGTGTTTAGCTTTGCTTTCCAGTACATTCTTTAGTAGATATTACACTATTATAACTCATTATGCCATATTGAGCTTCAGTCTCCTTTTTCTTGGACATACCTTACACTGCTATTATTAGACTTTACAACTGAAATTAATCTTTTCAGAGGTTTTGCCTGCTCCTGAGGGAACTGTTTTATTTAAAATTACGACGAGCAGAGCTCCAAGGACCGACAGTGTGGAATTTTAATTCTAATTCCAAAATACCCTTCTGAAGATGAACTCTGCAATTGTGTCTGTACAACCAAGGAAAAAAGCTTTCCAAACATTCTCCTCTTCTTCCTTTACACACCTCCAGACCTAAGAGTTTGAAATGAATAAAGGATTTTGGCCAAGCTCATGGGATCACAGCCCGCTATCAGAGTAGGCTATAGGACCTCCTGCTTGTTGTAGACCAAGGGCTGAGATTTTCCAGGAAAACTGAACCCCAAACAGCTATTCCTTGCTAAAGGCAACACTAGTGACTCTCAGAGCAGCAGAAAAATGCCAGCATGGAAAAACTCCAAGAGCTCCACGTGTCCCGTGTGTGGAATCCCTCACCTGGACTGCATAAGAGATGCTCCCAAAAAAGGAAAAAAAAAAAAAAAAAAACAAAAAAAAAAAGGAAAGTTTCAGTATCTCCCAGCAGGGTAGGCAATCATTACACATGACACCCAGGAACAGGCAGAGCTGGCACCTTCTTTCATCCCTCAGAACCGACTTATTGACTGCAAACAGTTTATATTTATAAGACAAACACACTGAGCTTTAGAAGTCTCTCACTTCCAGCCCTCAAGAGAGTTGTTGTTCTCCTCTGAAGTGGCTGTACTTTTTTTTTTCCCCCATGTTTTATAGTCTTTTTCATTTTTGAGAAGAGGATCACATGCAGTATTCTGCAATCATTCCTTCTAACACAATATATTAAGAGCCCTGGCTATTTTTGTATCCTGTTTATATATCCAAGGTCACATTAGCCTATTTTTTGCTGCAGCATTGCACTCAAAGGCAGTTACTACTCTATCCACATCACTGCCCTTCACGGAATCCCTTCTATTCACCATTATTTTTTTCAGTTTGGGTTGCAGTTTTGCTCTTGAACCTACAAAGATCCATTTGCTTACATTAAAGCAAGTTTCATTTTCAAGGGCTGACCTTTGCTAAATGATAAAGGCTCTTACCTGTCTGCACATCCTTCTCCTTTCTTTACTTACTACTCTTTTCTCAAGTATTGATTTCATATTTATTTTCATTTTCCTAATGAAAAATGCTGACCAATCAGAACTGTAAATGGTGTACCATTGCATATCTCAAATTCTGTGACTTCATATCTCAAATTCTGTGACTTAACTCACCATTTTAGCATTTCTTAGACCTCAGTGTTTTAAAATCCATTTAGAAAAAAATTATTATTGGGGGGGGGTATGATTCCTACTGTCAGAAGAGTTTGTGATATTTTATTGTAATAGAAAAAAATCTAAACATATTATTTCTGCGGCTTATCTGTTCAGGAAGACACAAAAAAGGAGATGAGCAATATACAAGTTACCTTTGGCAATTAACATGTAAACAACTGGGAAAAATTATTTAAATGCTTGGGGTTTATGACCAGGCCTGTTTTCCATAAAACAAATGAACTGGCATTCATCATATACATCTCCTTTGCCATAATTTTCATTCTTTTGCATGCAACAGCTATGTGGTTTAGGCAGGATTAATGAAATGCAGCAATGAAGTATGAGGAGCACCTGTCTCGATGGCAATTCTGCTGGGGAGGTACAGAGGAGTCACGGCAAACCACGTGCTAAACAGAGGATTGACAATGCTGTCTGCCTGAGATAAGCAGGATTACAGCCAGCAAAACACATGGAGCAAACCTTCTGCTCTCCTCAGCACTTCTTCAGGCTTCAGGAAAATTTTTGCTGGCCTCCAGTTGTAAAGAAGAGGGCTAGCTGTGACTAATTGGGAAGCTGGGGAATCTCCACTACAGGAGGCTTTGAAGACACCTGAAACACTGTCAGACCTGCTTTCTACATCATCTCACATTGCCTTGGGGCACAGTGGGGGAGATAAATGGCTTCTCCAAGGCTGTGAATTTTAGAAAAAGCTAGTTACCTGCTTAATGGTGCTTCCCTTTTCTTTTCAAAGCACAACTCCAACACCTACACTTTCCAATATTTGAGAATTCCCCCAGTCCCCAGACTCATTAAATTTACCATCAGTAGCCCAGCGATGTCCTCAGCCAATTCTTTCAGGACTCTTGGAAGGAACTATTTACACCAGATGGGGAAGACTTCATATTTTTCATATGATGTGACTAAGTCAGTGATTTCTAATTTTCCCAATTTTACACACAGTATTTTCTGTCTCTTTCTAAAAATAGTCCGGTACAATTCACACAAACATTTTTATTCACAATGCAGTAGAGAAATTCCCATTATCCTGGGTGTTGTGAGGCTTGGCCTTTTACCTAACACACTTTATATCTTCGTTTTTCTGCAGTATGTATTTTCTAACATGTATTAATTATTAGAAATGCTTGTATTTCTAGTTCCTGCTCTCGTTACCTCCAATGCAGGTTGGGCTGTTATTAGGCGGGGTTATGTTGGATAAATACTTGTCTTTATCTCACTGGTGTTTTACTCCATCGCATGAGGTCTCCAGTGAGCATCTTCTAAAACTATTTCCCCCCCAGCACCATTTTCCTTTCCATACAGATGCTTAAGGAATAGCTTACCCTATTTTCTCATTTGGTTCAGTTACCTGTTTCAGTCTTGTTGTTCCCTACTACTTCCTGCATGTAATTTGAAAACCTGTGGCTCTGAGGTAACAACATTAAAACAAACACCTTTTTTTTTTTGCAAAAAAATGCTACCAGCCACACTTTATATTGAAACTTTTTCCGTAGAAAACGTTGTTCTGTATTTTTTGGCAAGATTGTTTCATAAATGAAATCAAAATTTAGCAGATTATTTGGTGCTTTCCCACACTTTCCATAATGCTCCTGCTCCTTCAGAGCCAATATAATGATCCTCTCCATACCTTCCATGCAAAGATGCATGTTCCCCTGAGAGCAGAAGGTCACTGGAATGCTACTGCTGCATCCCTCCCTGGAATGGAAGCCAACATTTTCAGACCCAAAGCTTCAGTTTTCCATGATCCTTTTTTCACACTGCCTTTCTTCCATTCTCACTTGAAAAATCAACATGAATCCCTTTATTCTCACGTTGTATTATCAGCATTGCCAAGCACTGCAGACCTTCCAGTTACATCAGAGTAACCTCACTGGATTAAGTGTTAAATAGAACAAGTGTCTCTTGTGGTTTTTATTTGGTGGAAGACTTTACTGAATTTGGGTTATGAAATACGTGTTTTCATGTGGCTGTGTCATGTAAACCAGGAAGATAAGTAAGCCAAATGCCCTACTTCATTCTTGCTACCTAAAATCATCAGACAGCACACTGTGATCTAATTTATGTAATTATTTAAAAGGAAGGAGTAATTCCTGTACCTACTGTGAGAACTGATGGAGGCAGAAGCAATTGATTTCAGCTGTATCCATTATTCCAAATGCCCTCAGACCGCTGAAGCTCGTGAAATGGAAGGAGCAACTAATGGAGCCTTGGGATGATATGGTATTTCATTTGAACAATTAAGTGGGTAAGACACATTGAGGAGCAAAGCTTATGTGTCTCTATTTGCAATTCATTTACCCAATATTTTAGTTTTTCAACTCTGTTTACTCTTCAGAAATCAGTTATGAAAGCAGAAGAAAGGAGCCACTTGCTTCACAAACCACCTTTTTTTATTATTCAATTACTCATGCTGTGTAATTGTGTCATGACATTAATTCAGAAGAACAAGTCAAGACCATCCTATATGATTATATCTGTGGAACAGAGTGTTATGTGAACACCCACTCACATTTATATGAACATCAACTTACATTTCCAAGAACAAAAAAGTAATTCTTCAATTTTCTCCAAATAACAAGGCATGAAGTCATGGTAGGATGAAAAAACCCCTCACATTCTAAACAAGTGCATTTCAACAACTCCAAAGTCTCTATAAATAAAGTTAAATCTGAATTAAACCCAGTAACACTGGATAGCCAAAGTTCTACAAGTAAGCTTAATTAATTTCATGGCTTCTACAGAACAAAGAAATTAAGGGCTTTTACTGACATCTTTTAAGATATTGTAAATGATCTACTACACGTCTGACAAAAAAACCAGGGAAGGCTGTCAGGCTTTAAGTGAACTTTAGGGTTTAAAATACCCAACCACGACCATCTATTTAACACAAGCATTTTTATTTCCTTCCTAATGCCACTTCACTTTAAAATGAACAATTGCAACACTATAAACACCTATCAAAGTGCCCTAATAACTAATTATTGTAATTTACAATTTATAAACTGTACACAGCCCATTGAACCCACCTGTACCTTGTCATACCTCTAAATTCCATGACTGATATTTACACTTTTTTCCTTTCAGGATCAGGAAATATTTGAATATTCTGGATAAATTTCAGTATCTGTTTTATGGTGTTGGAGTTTAAGACATAGTAAAAACAAAAAAACCCAAACAAACAAAAAACCCACACAAAAAACCCCAAGGACAGAGTTATTTTCAGAAAACATGAATCCTTGCACCCAAAAGAAATTACAGTTAAATTTTGTATTCTGGTTTTTTTCCATTACTTTTGTAGCCCATTTTTAATAGCATTAAAATGACTTAGAATAGGGCAGAAAAATTTCTTTAAAAAACCAAAACAACAAACAGACAAAATAGTAATCCTACAACTTGGTCAATTCTGCCCAGATGCTTTGATTTAAATGAAGGGGTTTTTTTCAATTTAGACATTATATAGCAGACAAAGGTCACACCTGAAGTGGTCTCAAGTAAAACTGAGACTATTTGCCCAACTGTTAGTTACAATAATTTAAATCAAGGAATGAAACCTTCATAGCCGTTTCTCCACAAAGCATCTCGAGAGACTAATTTCTCTGGCATTAAAAAAAAAATACTAATTCAGCAAGTGAATAAGAAAGAAATTACTTTTACTACTGTTCTACAGCAAAACTGAGGAAAGACTCCCTGCATGGCCACCTGTACCTCTCCCCTTAAAACTATATATCTATGACCACTCAGATAGTGAACATCTCTCTAAAGCACCTTAGCAAAGATAGAAGCCTTTTACACATTTTTATTTTTTCTCTATCACAGTGCTGCCTTAGCACACAACTTTAATCCCTATATATAGATACATATTACAAATAAATATACCAAAGAAAGGGGAGAAATGAAGCAATTAATCAAATGCATGTAACACAAGTCAATAAAAGACAGCCTTTCCCAGTAAGGTGGGTCCCACATTTAATTTCCTGAATACCAAGTGGAGCCTTGGGAATCAGCTCCATACATTGAGTGGCACCAAATGAACCAGGTATATAGAAAACCTATCTGTCAGTGCAGAAACACAGGGCAATTTCTGCACTGAAACCTTTCTGGAATAGCACAACTCCCTATTCTGTCACTTAGCAGGTAGGTTTGCTCTAGGACAGCTGTAAACATTAGATATTTTGAGGCCTAACACAGGCACTTGCTTCTCCTATGTGAGTCATGTTCATAAGCAAAAGAAAAATAAAATTACTGAGGTAAAAAGAAAGAAACAGAGCTTCCCCCAGTGTCAAAGTGGTTTCCAAGTGACTTTTTTGATCAGTCAAAAAAAGACAGGAAAGCAAGGCAGGAGAAGGTTGTGAAATCCACAGCTCAGCCAGGAGGGATGAGTTCCTACATTTCTAATGCACCAGAAGGGAAGGACTGGCAGGGAGCAGCTACAGGCAGCTTGCTCTGCTTTCATGGGCTCCTCACAGAGAAGGAGGTGGGCAAAGGGGGTTCAGGTCCCAGGGAAACAATATGTTCTTAACCACTGACTCACCTTTCATTGCTAAGCACAGAGCACTGTTCAAATGAAGGGGGAGAAATTAGTGCTGCTCACAGGTCCAGAAAGCAACATCAGAGCTGCTTTATGGCACACAGCCCTATTATTGTTCTAAGCTTCTGGTTTCACGTGTGAGATGCAAGGACCTCAAGAGCTAGCCCAGATAGAAACACAACTCACAAAATTATTAGAGGAGCCCAGGTGCCCTATGCAGCAATTTTCACTCTGCCTTGAAAATACTAATTAATATGCAATTCACCATCATGTTCTTGTCAACAGTAGATTATGGGGCAGCTTTTCCTAAATGAACATGAATACCTGACAGTTTTGTCAGCCCTGTTTATTAACCTGAGTGTATCTTTATTAGGGAAATTAGAAACAAGTGCAATTCAGACAAATGGATTTATCATTCCTTGCACTGGTAAAGCACAAATGACTTGTGTGTTGAAGCCAATTCTATTAGGTTGGAACTAATGCTAAATTTAATACTCTTCGCTTTCCTGTTAACTTTTCCTATTCTGCATTCTTACCAGCATTTGCTTTTATGTTCTTTAGCATACTACTTTATTTTAAATGGTGATATAATGAAGAAAAAGTTTATTTCACAACTTCCACAAGTGAAAAAGCCAAAGAAAAACTTCTGGAAAATTAAAACACGTATGCATAGCTGTCAGCCAGACTAATTACAAGGTTAATAATTCCATTGCTGTTGCTCCTGTATTCCCCATTTCTTAGGATTTCCTCTTCAAAGAGGTTAGAATCTTCCCTTAAGAATTCTTGGTCACAATCAAACCCACCCTAGGCACCCATTCCTTCTTGCACTGCTCTGATTGAAAGACCCAGCCTCTCCAACGGTACTGAAATGGTACTTGAAAGGTTTCTTGCCTTTGTCCCACGCACAGCTGGGGAGGATGATAGAGAAGCACCAGAATCAACCCAGACCTTTTCCACAGCACTTTCCTTTAAGGAAAGAAGTTCTGCAGAGAGCAGCTGATAAAAATGACAAACAGGGGCCGGGAAGACAGATGGGCACTGCTTACTCAAGTAGTTACTTAATAACCATAATGAAAAATTAGCAGTTTGATGACTCTGAGGGACAGAACAGACAGATGTTAGGAGAGGTACAAAGGCTGAAGCAACTAAAGAGAGTTTGTGTCTGAGTGGCAGCACAGCCCCATGAAGAGCTGCTTGGTAATCTCAAGCCCACAAACCAAAGCAAGGGACCAGCTCAGGATTTTTGGCAGAGCCCTAGAGAGTGGTGTGTCCTCACAGGTGCAGTCAGAGCTGCTTCAGCCAGGCTGACAGCACAAACTGGGAGTCTGAAACTCTGCCACACAGCCAAAGCAAGAACTGGGAGTCTGAAACTCTGCCACACAGCCAAAGCAAGAACTGGGAGTCTGAAACTCTGCCACACAGGCAGATCAGACATGGGAACAGTTGGGGAAGGTCTAGACACAAAACAGGAAGGCAGGCACTTGTGCAGTGCACAGACCCATCCACTGAAGCCAAAAACACTTTTACTCCTCTCTCACTGCCTTCTGCTACTCCCACAGTTCAGCATAACTTCTTAACTTCAAATAAGAGTTTACTTACATTCAGTTCGTATTTTCACGTCATAAAAATGAAACAGGATTATTCCTATATTGCAGGCAGAAGAGCAACAATACAGAAGGCAAAGGGTACACTCAGTCCATCAGTAGGAGATCTTGCTCTCACTAGTCCTGCTCTCACTAGCTAACAGGACTGTAACCATTTCTGTATGAAGTGGTAGAGCTGTTCAATCCCCATCTGTTGCATAGCTGCAGCCTGAACTACCACTCAGAATTTATCCACAAGACACATAAATGAGCCTTCAGAAGTGACAGGACATTTAGTACTATCCAATACAGACCTATGCCAACGCCATATAAGCAGGATGAAGTTAGTAATTCATACTCATATAAAAGGACATGCTCCCTGATCTCCCCACTGACCTAATATCCTGGCTTGGGCTGGATAGAGTTCATTTTCCTCTTAGCAGCTGCAGTGCTGCATTTTGGATTTAGTATGAGAATAATGTGTGTCATACCCCAATGTTTTGGTTGTTGCTTTACAATCAAGGTCTCTTCAGTGTCTCATGTGCTGCCAGTGAGGAAGCCAAAGGGATATTCCATAGCACAGAACATCATGCTTATCATATAAACTGAAGGGTATTGGCTGGAAGGGGCTGATCCCTTCTTGGGAATGGGCTGGGCAGTGGACAGTGAGTGGCAAGCAACTGTGCTGTGCATCACTTCCTTCTCTTATGTTTCTCCCTCCTTTTCATTCCAACTGTTATTATTATTACATTTTACTTTCTTTCAATTATTTAAATGTCCTTATCTCAAGCAGCAAGCTTTTGCTCTTTTCCAGGGCTCCTCCTCATTCCACCAGGGGGTGGGGAAGCGAGCAAGGGGCTGCCTGTGCTTAAACAGTGACACCCAAGACAGCAAGTGACACACAAACCATAGGGGAGGGCTATTAAGCCTACATTTGTATTTCCTCTGCTTGTTAAAGGTAATGTGGTTAGTAAGGACTTTAGCTGTCAGCAGATAAGGCGACTCATCAGTAGAGCCACAAGCTGTGGGCATATCAAAGCTGAAGCAGTGATGATTTTCAAATGTGTCAAGGCTCTCAAGCAAATTGATCAGTTTTTCTCCTTTGCTTCTCCAAGTGGTATCTCATTTGCTTGATAAGTTATCTGCCTGAGAAGTAAAATATTTAATATAGTTGGCCTTACTGCTGCAGTCTGAAAGTGACCAAGATGCACAGAAAAACAGGTTAGCAGAAGTCATATGAAAAAAAGCTTCCAGGCAACTCAGAAAACATGAGGTTAACATTTAGGCATATTACATATTTTCTTTTTTTAATGCAGAACCTCAAAAATACACCAAAATAAATGCAACTTATTAGAAAGCAGAGTTGCTACACTCCTGACAAATATTCCCAGAGCTATCCTAGATTTATATTCATGATGCTAAAATGTTTCTTATCTCCTTTGATTAAATATCCACACAGCCAGTCAGTTTAATATTTTTGAGCTTTGTAATTCTCTTTCACTGAGTCAGTCTGTCACTTTTCCCACTAGCTCTTCATTTATAATTTATGGTGTCAAGCACCAAGTTTTCACAGCATGAACCTTTTACAGGTGCTAGGTCAGGCTGTCAAGCTAAAAGTACATCCTAATAGTCAGGAGCTTTGAAAATCTTGCTCTCTTTGCCTACAGTGGAACATCAGCCTGAAGGCTCAATTGTTTTTACGAATTAATCAGGTCTGCAATATTTTTATCAACAAATAAATAGCGTGTCACTTACTTGAGAGGAAATAAGTTTTGACTATCTAACCAAAGATCAAATTGCTTTAAAAATATTGGACAGCATGGAGTACTCACCTCTACTATACACAGACCTTGAGCTTTGAATGATATACTTTTAATGCACGTTCAGGAAGATTTAAATGTTAAAGATAACTGAAGAGCATAAAATAGATCAGAGAATGCCATCATTCACACAGTAAACTTCTGCCTGATCTCTTGAGTAACAGGTCTTGTATCCATACAGCTACCCTCTTTTTTCTTTTGGGACTATATAATAACCTAATTGGAGAAAACAAACTACTTTTTCTGATTTCACATCAAGAAGTGACACTAAAAGGACTGCTTTTCCATATTATTTTGGATTTTTTTTCTCAAATTTTACGTAGTGCTAGAGGTGATTTGGATATGCTGGAATATTGAACATTTTTCAATATTCCCTCTTCCTAGTCCACAGCTCTTTAAACACCAACAGAAGAAAGAAAAACCTTGGAACTTCACAACATACTACTAATATATAATTAAACAGAAAACCCCCCAACTTTCTGCTAAAACTGTGAGAAGTAAAACAACCACTGCTGATGTGAGTGAAAAGAGTCGTCTTGGTAATAAGGGGTTGTCAATAAAGGTGGAAGGGATTTGTGAGACTGGCTTGCAATGAACACCATGAGCTGGCAGGTCCAGCAGTGCATCAGCAAAGGCAGCAGCACTGTGTGACAGTCCCAGCCCCACTTCCAAGGGCTACTTGAGACTGAAGTGCCTGTTCTACAAGCCAGGGATGCCAGAGCAATGGCCCTGAGGATCGCTGGAGCGCTGCCCAGGGGCTTGGAGGGCAGTGCCAAATACAGACAATACAATAACCCACGCCCACTGCTACTGCAGAACACAGGAACCTTTGCATCTGAATGAGGGCTGCAAAGGAAATGGTTGAATTAAAAGGTGCTTTGTACCATTTTCCTTCAAAACTTTTTTTCTCTCCCCTCTTTTTCCATTCTGCCTGAAATGTCTGAGCACAGAAAACACGAGAAGGGGACAAACAGCACCATTACTGTGGAGATGAATGACTATTAAAGGAAAAATAGCCCATAATTAAAATTATTCTCTGCTCCTATCTGAAGGCAACAATATAATGAAAATGCCCAGTTTGCATGGGAATGCTGTCCCGTGTATCATGGAATTATGGAATAGTTCAAGTCAGAGGGGTTCTCCATGGATTATCTAATCCAGCCCTCCTGCCATGGGCAGGGACATCTTTCCCTAGACTAGGTTGCTCAGAGTCCCATCCAACCTGGCCTTGAGCACTTCCAGAGATAGGACATCCAGCACTTCTCTGGGAAATCGTACTGGCCAGAGCCTCACCACCCTCACAGTAAAGAATTTCTTCCCTATATACCTATATATTTTATACCTATAGGTGTAAAATCTACCCTATTTCAATATAAATGGTCACCCTTTATCCTGTCACTACAGGCCCTGGTAAAAAGACTTTCTCCATCTTCTTTACAAGCTGCCACTACATATCAAAAAGCTGTATTCAGGATATACATCCAGGAGTTAGTGTGAAATAGTTTTTACCAAGACAAAGACCAGGCCTGAAAAATTACTACTGCCCTGTACTTGTTCCAAAGAAAGTTTGTCCTACCTAAGTATTTGGAAAGCATATGAAGAATGCATTTTATGCTCCTCCTTTAGCAAATTCTGTACTTCATACAGATGGCTTCTTTTAAAGCCCAACATACACAATTCCATAGAAACCTTTCATTGAGGATTGTACAGGTGTAATTAAAGCACAGAGAAAACCGGGTTGCAGCGTGGCCTAAATTCTGCTAATGAAGCCTTCCCAAACCACCTGTTTTTCTATTCTAGTTTCATTTAAAAGGAATCTCCTATAGCATGGGCACATGCCTGCTTATTGTGTGGGTAAGGGTAGAGCCCCCACCCAGCTCCCTCATCTTCCAGCTCCTCTGGGGGATGTAAGAGCCCTTGGAGTGAGTGGGCTGCTTTGCTGGAGTGCCCCTATGGGACCAGCCACCCTAAACATCACACACAGGACAGATGGGAGAGGAATTGGCTAATCCACCCACTCCCAAATTTACTTCACTGCAGGTCTCATGCAACTTTTACACAGCAGATGACTCAATGGCTTTGCCTTGCCTAGTAATGATGCCTTCCTGATTTTAAGGTTCTTTAACTGCATAGTCAGTCTTGTTGGGGCTAGAAAGGATTTGGAAGTAAAGCTGGAGAAAGTAGAGCTGTACAAGGTGCAAGCAACAAGAATGAAGAAGGACTGTGGAGGGGCAGCAAACCAGCTGCTCTGAGGCAAGGCCAGGAGCCACCCAGACCAACAAGCTCTGAGCCCAAAGTTCAGCTGGTTAAGGAGATGTGTTTTTACCCAGAGACTGAGTGAGCAGATTTAGCAGTCAAGGAAAAACCCAATGAGAGCAGAAGGATGTGGGAATAGCAGTTTGGTAAAGGACCAACAGAGCAACAGTGGCTGCAGAGAAGAGGATGGATTGAGTAGGTGAGCTAGAGCAGTCATTTTCAAGAGCATGTGAAGTGATGAGGCTAAAAGGATACACAGGAGTAGAACTTGAGAGAGGTCAAAGATCTCTTTTCCTTCCTTGCTTCCTCCCTCTTTAATTCATGTCTCTTCCTTTCAATCTCACTCATCCAAACCCCACTGCTATGTGCTTATATAGTAGGTCACAGACCAACACACCAATTTTCATGCCAAGTATGTCATTTAGTAGTAAAACTCTAGAGGTTTTGTGGACTTCTGTTGCTTCTTTTGACCACAAGCTTTTATAGAACTTGGGTGCTCCCTTCCCATTAGGGGTGGGATGTCACAACAGAAAGAAAGAGGGAGAAAGAGAGGAAGACAGATGAAGAGAGATGTTATGTTGAAAAGCAGAAAAAAAAAAAAAGAAAAAAACCCCCAAAAAATATCACAAAAGAAGAGAGAACTGGAGTTGCAGGAAAACATGGATTGGAGAATATTACACAGCCAGGATGGGTAATGAAAGGTGGTAATGTATTTAGGGGCTGTGCAGGAAGACAGTGAACACTGCTAAAAAGAAACATTATTATTCTTTTCATGTCAGGAATGATGCACAGGTTGGAAAGCAGAGGTTTGGCACATATTTGCTTTCATTAAAACAACTTGTCATCACAACTGTATCATGAATCCAAAAATCTATCCTCAGTAACTGATTTGTCTAAAGTTCTAAATCAGTCTTTCAAAATGCAGTGATTTATACGACACTAAAACAACTGGTGCTGTCTTCCCTCCCCATTTCAGAGTGCATGATAGAAGCCTGTCTGCAAGAAGGCAGGTTTCATTTTCACTAATGACAGAGTTATTCTGGAGTAAACAATACCCTTGATGGAATTAGCATACATTAAATTAAGGCTGTTGAATCTATGAAGAGTTTCAGGCTAAACATTTTTTTTTACTTGCATGTAATTTTTTTTTCCTTTGCCTATAAAAAGGATTAGTGAGATTATAATGAGAGTGAAATAAGGAGCGAGATAACGAAAGTCAGTGTTAATAGGAAATATTTTATGGCTAAAATTAAGTACACAAGTTCATCCCTAGTTAAAAAACCCCCGACTATAAAGGGAGATAGCATCTAAAATTGAATACAAATTTACATATTGATGTAAAGCCTTATTTACTAATTGAGTGAGCTACCACCAGACTCGAGCAATTTGAAATACCCACTACTCTCACTTTCCCACCTGTTCAAAGTCATTCCCACACTATGAGTATAACATCTCTCATGGCAGGTTTCCCTGCCCTCTACAGAATGCAATCAATTATTGTTTCACACTGTTTCCCACCAACAATAATGAATGCCTTGATCAGAAGCTCAGTGTGCTTTTTTGATTGTCCACAGTCTCTTCATTTCCAGTGCTTGCTCTCAATCAGATCAAGTGATTTCAATCTCATACTTAATTTAAAACAGATGAAGGGGGAATTCAAGATGTTTCATTCATGTAAATGCCAAATTTATAACAATGAGTATTATCTTTTATACTGCTCTACAGCTTAATTTCTTTCATCTAAGAGCAATAAAACAGAGTAAGCACTGAGCAATCCTAATAGCCAAGCAGAATCAAATTAGGGAAGAAAAAGCTAACATCTGAATTATAATGCATTAAGGTAAAATTACAGCTGAATTTGAGGATAATTTCATTCAATTTGACTTCAAGAAAGCAGGACTTCTTTCAGCCTTATTTCAGAATTATACAAACAGAGAAGTGTTTTGAATTTACAAAATTATTTGTGTTTTCCTGTTAAGCTATCATTAAATTACTACTTCTGTGGCAGCACCATATTGTAGTAAACATTCTAGCTTATCATATACATTTCATTGTATAAATAAAACCAGGTTAGGAAACTAAAACAAGCTGTAAAAGTGGTTTTAGCCGCTTTAAATAGGGAGCAAAAGAGGTGAGCAAGTTTGTAACAGGCAGACTTTTGAGACAGACAGTATTTGACTGTGCAATTTGTAGTTCAATTCCTCAAAGATAAATAATAATTAACATCAGCTGCATGACTTAAGTAATGTTTTTGACCAAAATAAGCTTGTTCTAATGAGATTTTGTTTCCAGGAAAAGTTGGGATGCATTGTCAGCTCAACCAAAGGCTGAAACACCATGGAGGGCTATGAGGAGCAAAGGAATGATCTTTATATCTGGGACAATAAAGGAAGAAAGATGTTAAATATAAAACATCAAATTAGCCAAGGATAATTTTTTTTACGAAGTGGGAGTGTAGCAGCAGAGAAAGAAGGTAGGATATCCACATATTGACTGATGGCAAGCCAAGCCACAATCAATCAAACAACATGGGAAGGAAGGAAGGAGACAAATATCACAGAATCTGGCCAGTATTTCTAATAGAAATACTACTATTGCATAAAGTACCAGCAAATTCTCACCAGCAAAGCTCTATGTGGTTCTGGCCACCTTTGTTCAAGAGTGAAGTAAACAGGATGAAGAATAAGCAAAGGCTTAACTGTCATAGTGATCAGAAATCTCTTGAATGAAAGATGAAAACCCCCGGCAAAACCCAAAAGAAGAGCTATGACTCCTCCAAGAGTGAGTTGGATTAAAAAACCCCAAAATAAATAAGATTGGAAACATGTTCTTAACTTTTGGGATAAAGCCAGCACAAGCACAAAGGAACAGGCACCAGTCACTAATAAATGCAGCCCATAAATATATTTGAATTTCAGAGCACTGAAGTGCAGAACAACCTTCCAAGAAGGGCAGTGAGGGAAAATGGCTTAACTAGATTTAGAATGAAAATTAATAGTTTTTTTTTAATACAGCATCATGTGGTAACATTAGATAGCATTCGATGGTGGTAGCAAAGCTCTTTCCCAACCCTGTGTTACGCCCACAGTCAGAGCCCCTCAGTGCAGTGGGAGCAGTCTTGGCAGGTACTATAAAAATGCAAATACTATGCTTTCTCTCAAGAACAATTAAAAAACACTTTCAATGCCAGTAATGTTACAGCAACATATTTGCCTCACCTCCAAGGAAATTAAGCCACTTGCTGAATGATGAACTGACTCTTCCACTGCTAATTTTGTTTGCTGTCCTCGAAGCTGATGGGAATCTCTCCCCTCCAACCCATTTGGGTTTGGATCACAGGAAAGAGAACTTCAACAATTCCTGAAGCCTCTTCACAGAAGTTCACTATACATCTCCCTGAACTACTGCATTTATCTTTAACACAGGTCTCCAAAGGACATAATCCACATTATGGACTAATAGACTGTAAAACTGCGTTTTATGAACTGCAGCAGTTTTGAGCAATAAAAGTAGAATCAACGGACTCAAGCTGATAACACTTCTTTCCTACTCTATACTGGAATTTAGTTAATTATAGTATCTTTTAAATATTGTACCAGAATATGCCTGGAGTCTACCAATCTATGCTTACAGCTAGAGATGATGCATTATTGCATAAACATTCTTTTTACCACCAGACTAGAACCAAAATTCTGTAAATTAGAATATTCATGTATGAAAGTCAGGAGAATCAGACTTATATCTTCTCTTCCTATTTTCTTCTCCTCTCCCTTATTAAAACCCTACTCATCCACCTCACTATCCAAAAAAAAAAAAAAAAAAAAAGAAAAAAGACCACTGCTATTTAAGGAGCTTTAATCACAAATTGTATCACTTTACTGTAATTAAAATCATACTGATGTTCCTTAGAGCTGCATAAATGTTTGTCTGTTCAGGTCAGAAACTCAAGCACCCACAATCAAGCACAAGTTAAAAGATAAAATATATTAGTGCAAAATACTGAACAGTTCTTCAATCACTCTCTGCACAGATTGAACATCAACTCTAACTACACAGACTATAAAAATTAAGGCCTCTAACTAAGCACATGCTTAAGTGAAGGGTATTATTAAGAACCTGCCCAGAGCAGGACTTATTTTCCCTCTTTTTTTGGAAACTACAATCCTTATGAACCTGCTAATTATATCACATATTACAGTGAAGAAAAAAAAAAATCTCCAACCACCAGTGTCTTTGGCAGTCTCATCTGTCCTGAAGAGGCAGAAAATTCTCATCTGCTCAGATGGTGGCAATTGGTTTTACTCCAAAAATATGAGCCAGACACACAAACCTGGCAATGGGTTTTACTCCAAAAACATGAGCAAGACACACAAGCCTGACACTTGCTTGCAAGAGGTTTCTCCTTACACAGCACATCAGAACACTTCACCAAACCCCAGTAGTCATTTAATCCAAATTTTTGTGTTTTGAAGGCGAAATATTTTTTTTACAATAGAAAGAGGGGAACAAAAAAATCCTAACAAGCTTCTGCTTAGCAGCAAAACCCCCAAACAATTCTGCTCCACTTTCTCTTCCATTCCCAGTTTTGCTACATGTCCATACTGGTACCAGTCACGCTCAGAGCACCAGCATGGCCTGGGAAATGTCTGCTGCTTAGGCCTGACTTCTGTGATGCAGCCACTCCCCTTCTGCCCATTCCCTTTAAGCCTTTTACATAAACCAAACAGTGCACCTTTGAATTCCAGTGTCTCCTTAATTTTATTTACACAACGGAGTGCAGTTCCAGATGACTGACCTCAGCTGTCCTTGTTGGAAAAAGGACATGCAGGATGTCTTTGTGCAGTGAAAATACTTGGCAATTTGAGGACTTTTTGTTTTCATTTGCTCCTACTTCTGGAATTTCGGGTGAGTTACTGGAACCTTCCCACTGGAGAGAATGAAATTAGACACTGGCATGTGTAGTTAGCACCCACACGAGGAGGTGCCAAGGAAAGCTGCACAGAACACACAACACTAATGTGACAGAGCACACTGAACGCTCCTGTTTGAGGGGTGCGCACAAGGAAGAAGATACCCACGCCAGACATCTCAGCAGGCTTCTCAGAAGGGCTTTTTTCACAAAGGAACTTCAAATAGCACAGAAACATCACTGACAGCCAGGGAGAGAAAACAAAAACCAGACCAGGACCTTCATCAATACAACCACGCCACAATTCAGTGATTTTTCTCAAAACTCAAAAGCTGTAACAAGCTATTAATGAATGTTAAGGAAACTTCCCAGCCTGACCATTCATGAGACTCACTAGCAGTCATACACCAGAGACTTTCCCTGCTGGCACCAAAGCCTTTCACAGCAGTGAGCCCAGGGTGTCCTGTCTGCCTCCCTTATGTCACACTCACACAGTCAGACCAGGTTTCCTTACCAAAGTCTCAGAGATCTCCTTCCATAAAGCCATTTATTCACAGGGCAGCAACAGCCCCTTCTGACAGCTCCAATGGGGCCCCTACTAAAGAACCCCATGGCTTTTATCCCCTCCCAGTCCAAGCCTCACCTATGCCACAGGTGCCCTTTGTTATGCAACGGGTGGGCAGTTCACAACCTCTCTCCTGAAGCTCAATCTGCAGCTCCCACCAGCCACAGAACTATTATTTGTAAAAGAAAAAGCTGTTTATTATTGGAACTGAAACGTTAACAAACCTCGTGGGACTTCTCAGGCACTTTTAGTTATGAATGGAAAAAGCTTACATTTTTTGCAAAGGGCAGTAGGGTGAAAAGATGGGTTCGATAATACTGCTAAGGGAGGTGAAAGTTTTGTTATGCTTTAAAAATACCAGGAGGAAAAAAATAAGAATAAACAGCTAGATATTGTTGGCGAAAACCACATAGCAAGATGAAGCAATTCTCTCTATTAGGATCACTTTTTGAGATATTTGTTAAATGGAAAGGAAGGAAGGAACTAAAACTGCAATTCTCACTCTCTTCTTCCTTAAAAAGAAAGCAAGTCAGGTGCAACTGTGCTTAAATTGCAGTGGAGTAAAATGAGTGTATGAAGGAAGGCAACATATAAAACCAGTCCTTAAATTATTCTGGACTCATCTAAACATTCAAGCAACTCAGAATTTCATAGGAAAAAATATGAAACAACTGATATTCCATGTAAGAAAAATTAGATAATAAAGCATCCAGCCCTCCAGGCTGAAGCCTGAACCACCAGAAGAGCTGTAGGGTAATTTGTCCATTAACCTTTACAATGTACATTCCATGATCCACCTGAACCAGGAATGGAGATACAAATGCAAAATAGGAAGAAGACTGCCTGTTGTCACTGGGTTTAACGTAAGTTATGTGCAGCTCTAAATGTCAACATCCAATCAAGCCTAATCTATTATTGATCTCCTTTTTTGTTTGCAAAATATTCATCTGTGACACAAATTTCCATCAGCTTTTATTTCTTGAGGCACATCTCTCAAGTATAAAATACATCTATTGGACTATAGCTATTAAAAATAATCTCCTAATTTGCTTTAATATAATGAAAATCCACTAAAGCTAAGGGCTCAGGACATTGCTTAAAATCAAAATTACTTGTTGCAAAATTTGTTAGGAAAATTATTAGGAGTAAAGTGAATAGGCTAAGCATTACTGGAACTTCTAATGTACTGTGGCAACAACAGGAATGCCATGAGAGAGGGATAAAATGGGAAACAGGCTACAAGTGTGACCTCCTCTATGGTTATGGCTCTTGTAACTTAACTCTGACCTTACAACATTGGGGGCACTGATAGACTGAAACCATCCAGGAGAAGAGGAAGGTCAAGAAAAGTAAAAAGAGCAAAGAAAGGCAAGGCCAAATGAAGTGATAAAAAGAGCCACAGAATGGGAGGTCACAATCATTACTCAATCCAGAGAGGACAAACCTGGTGTGTCACCTGGAAAAGATCCTATTTCACATGCAAGTTTCAAAATTCCTTTGCAGTTTAGCATACTCTACTGGCAAGGTGCATGCCTTCATTACCATCTAAGCCTTATGGCATGGAAGATGGCATCTCTCTTGTGTTGAGGAATTCAGATAATATAGTAGAGGATTACACTCTGAATCTGAATAAAGCACCCTGTGTGAATGATATGTGAAGAGGGAAAATAAAAACTAGCTTTTTAAAACATAAAATTTGCAGTAGGAAAGGAAAGTTCCTAATCCATCCATTTTTACTCTGTTGGGATTAACAAATCCCACATGTAAAAGGAACTCCCAGAACTGAAGGAGTCCCCGTGGCTCACAGTCCACATCAGGGAGAGCTGACTCCCACTGTCACGGGAATCAAAGAGCTAGCCAAGGTTTGTGCTCTCAGATTGCAGCCTTGACTTCAGAGATGCTCTAAAGAGACCACATACACAAAATGGCAAGAAAGTTAAAAATGGCAAAAAAGGACCATGAGTTTCACTGAAAACCAAGGTGCTGTGTCTACCTCTGCCACCTACTTGTGAGCACAAAACCCCCAGTTCCTTGGAATATGCACTGGGTGTCCCAAACCAGCCACCTAAACTGAAAGCATTGGCCTTTCACTCTTCTCCTCGGAACAGTGGCTGTAAAAACATGGGAGGCTTACTCAAAAGAATACTGAGAAAAACAGTAGTTTTGAAGAGACTCGACACTGAAAAAAATAACTCTGCTTGCAGTCTAATGTTTGCACAGAGCCTAGCATTAAACCATGGCCACAAGAAAGGCTGGATTCCTTCCAACCACTATTTCTCTGCACTAGAGGAGATGCCCTTTAGGCAGTCTATAGACAAATGGAGTATAAGATAACATCACTATATTCATCTGCATCAAGAGGAGCCATTAATGGCACGGACTACCATCTGATTTTCTGGTTGACTTTTACAATCCCAGATTTCTTCAGATTCAGCCTTTATATGATACTTCTCTAGCAGACCATTTTTTCACTGTACAGTGTACACAACCATTTCTCTCCCTTTGAATACATAACATACACACCATTTTAAAAAAGGCAAATTCTCACCCTCAGCACGAGATGTTTATCTATAACTCTTAGAGAAGAAAATTAAGCTAATTCTTTCTGAAATTCCGGGTCTGGAAATCTGCAGTGTCATGACTTTTTTTATCACATTACCAAAATCCCAGGGTAACCATTCTTATTGTTGTCTCAGCAGCAAGAGAATTTGGGTTTCCATCACATCTCATGGCAGGCTGAATGAGAGTTTGGCTGAGAAGCTCCTGCATGCCACAGCTCTCATCATGTTTCTTCATTCCTAAATACTCACAGGATTCATATTTATCTAAATTAAATGATCCTCTAAGAAATAAAGTCCACTAAGCTAAATGATTAAATCTAAAATAACCCTCTAAGTGGGTGTTTCTACTGTATCATTCTGGCATGGAAGTGTTTAGCCAATTCTGCAACACAAAAAAAAGCAATCTAACAAAGGTTTTACATTTCCCTTACCTTCCTTTTCAAAGGTCTTCAGCAGCCACACACACCAGAGGATGAAGGACTAGACATTTTTATATGGCCCCACTTTGTTTAGCAGAAATTGCTGGATTCAAACCACACTTTGAAATATGAATCCCTCATCCAAGTGCTTTTCCTGCAATCAATTTCCAGCCACAAATACTGGAAGCACTACAGAAAAAAAATGGCCAGGTCTCCTTTGATTTATTTTTTTTTTAATATGTCCAAAATACATTTGAACAATTCTAAATTTTAGCAGACTTTTTCTCTGTAGAATATTATTTTAAACCAGCAGCTTGAACCCAGTTAGAAAACTGGGGAATTTAGGAAGATAACTACTTTCACCAAGATTAAAATGCTAGTGCATTATTTTACAGAATGAGTTCTAATTTGTTCTTTTATTTCTTTATTTTAAGCTAAGAAGCAACCAGCAGTGAGAGGATTCAAATTACAGTAGCAAGTGCACTCTAACCAGGAGTCCCCAGCCCAAACAAACCCCTCATTACACGCATCAATGACACTGTTTGCTGCCCCCTTTGGTTCGAGGTGCAGAAGCCACTAAAAGGAGTGAGAAGGTGGAGTAAACACACCCTTTAACTCTGTCCTCATGCTGTGTGTGCAGCTCCACTGAGGTTTGGTCCTCATGGTGCCTCCTGCCCACCCTTCTCTTTGCACAGGAGTGACACAGCACTGATTTTGAGCTAGAACCTGTAGAATTTCAAGCCCACGCTGGCATGGAGGAATGCTCCATTATCAATGCAGTGAACATATTGCAATGTGTATTCAAATGTTCACTCTGGGTAGTTTTGCTTCTGTTGGTGCTTCCCACATAGGTATGGCTTGTGCTGTTCCACAGAGCAACCCAACTCATCAACTGAGAACAATTAAACCACCTCTCAAGAAGAAAAAAAAATCTATCAGCTTCTTAGAAATCTACCTAACAAAAACCCCAGAATTTCTATTTCTGCTTAGAGGCAAAATAGATTTTAAATCCTCAGATTATTTACAGAAAGGCATTCTTCTTTTCAATCTAATCTCCTCATAATATAAAAGTATTTGAATTTAAAAAACTGACCCCACTGGGCTGTCAAAAGAGATGGCAGTCAATAATATTACAGCATTTTTTTAATCTAGTCTTACTTTAAAGATCAAAATACCCTTACTTTCTTTAAAAACACAGAATAATAATTGATGCCTTATATGCTTAGAAGGGGAACAGATTCATAAAAGAAAGTAATAGTAGCTGCTGGCTTGAAGGTTGAGTTATACTATGACATGGTGGGAAATAATTGTTGAAAGAGGAGAAAACTATTTGTACAGTATCATAAACTGAAGGGGGGAAAAAACCCACCCATGCATTGTTTGGACAGTGTTTTTTTATTATCTATAAAATTACCTACAGCATCATGAAAATACCTTCATTCATTAAAATTAATAAAGCTCTAATTATTAATTAACACCGTTAGCAATCTGTTCAGCACATTTTTTTTTTTTTTTTTTTGCAAGATGATTTAATTTATCCCAAACACAGATATCCAAGACAATAAGTGATGGAAATGTTAACATAAAGAAGTACTGTGATGTGTGGGTGAGACAATTGAATCAGCAAAACTTTCCTGCAGGCTAGGAAAATCTTTAGGGGGTTTTGTTGGAACAGTTTTGTTGCTTGTTTTGGTTTTGGTTTTTTTATACAAAGGATTAGCCAGCTTCAGATATCCATATAAAGCATGCAGTTGATTTAATGCCTAGATTGGTCTCTAAGCTCTGTTCTGTAACACATTAAAATGGCTGCTGGATGAGCTGAAGTGACTTCTCTTTAATGATTATTTTGAACAGCCTTGTTCTTAGATGTGGGAATGATCAATAGCCTACCTACACAAAAGGTGCTGCAAGATTGATTATGGAAGCATCCTTGGAACTAGGAGAAGGATAGCTGGAATAAGTGTTAGACTGGAAGGCTAAGGGGATTACAAAAACAAGGAACAAGCTAAAGATAACTCCACTGTTAAATTTTTCCCACTTTTGTATGGTCCAGGAAGAAATCCTGCAAACAATTTCATGTTTTTATCATGTAAGAGAAATCTTGTCAGCAGAAATTCTCAGTTCCAACACCTTGTCATAAAGATTGATACATCATCTGCAAGTTCAAACCCAGCTTCTGAAGATGTGCTATTCACAACACAGAGTTTCTTGGTGACCTCTCCTGCATGATAATGTGGGACCCAGAGGTCAGGGTAGATTTTGGACAAATAATTTATTTATCTAGTTGTCTATTCCCATACTATTTACCATTCTCTCTGTCCCAGAGTTCAGCATGTTAATAGAAAATGGATATTGACTTACTCCATATCTCATTGACAAACAATTTACTAAACTTTTAGACTTTTCTGAAATTCTCAAGTGAAAAGTCCAACAGCAGATATCCTCAACAAACGCTTAGGTACAGTTCAGATCTAAAAACAAGTATCTGGAAACAAAGAGGAGATTTTCATTAGAAAAACTGAATTTCCTACATGCTTTTTCCTTCCCTCTTTTCCCTTTACAAACCACTTGACTTGCAAAAAGAGGTGTTACCTGACCAAAGAGTTAGATTTGTAGAAGAATAAGAATGATCATTCTGTACCAAACCTTGTAACATTCATCTTAAATTGTGACTTGCCTCCTTTCTCAACAAGGCCAAGTTGTAGACTTTAGGAAACACTTCAGCTCCCCTGTGGTGCTTTCATACCTGTAAATTACATGAAAACTCTTGTACTGGTTTGGTTTTAAACTATATCTGCTTAAGCTATGGGTTTTTTTTTTTTTACATTTAATATTTCTATACCAATAATTTTCATTTTTCCAAAACAACAAGGCATCCAAACAGCTCTCAGTGCTGCCAAACACAGCACCAGGAATATATCATGAAGCACTACTGGCAAATCTGTTCATCTCATGGCACACAAATCGAGGCTTTGGGATAACAAGTCACTTAATGTAGTTCTAACTGCAGAGGTGCCAAAGTCTTCATTAGCACCTGAGTGTATATGGATGTAGGACACACAGGTAAAAAACCTTTCTTAGAAATTTCTTCATAGCTTGAAACTAAAATATGTTGGGTTTTTGTCTCATGATTTTACTCACACACTGAAAAGGGATTGACACTCATTTTCCTGCAATGCTGTGAATGCTTATAAAAAATCTTCGCTGGACAACTGCACAGCAGAATCCACCAGGGTGAGTACAATACAGCACAGCCTTCTCCACAGTGCTTTGAGTCCTCAAAGTGAGGGATATCCTCCAGCAGAAAAACATCAGTTTCATTCAGAGAGAAGTTCAGTCACTATAAACACTTAGTCCTGAGTCTCCTCATTGTGACAGAAGAATTCTGAGTGCCTTGTTCAGAAAGAGCACTTACCTGTGGTGGGTTGCACTTACATAAAAATAAATACGTGAATACAAATAAGCCAACTTCTTTGAACTGATGAATAACTCAAGGTCGTTAGTAATCTGTCTGATATTTTAATACCAGAATCGAAAAGCTTTATTACCTACTTTGAGCTACCCAATTTACATCAAGTGTGATTATTGTGAAAATAAAGGCTATGAGAATTTCAGAACTGACACTTGATGACAAGATGTCTTACCTCAACTCTTTTGTAAGAGGAAGAAAATGAATGCAGATGCCTTTTAGAGATAGGTATAAAAGGACCAACCTTGCATAACCTGACAGGATATAATGATAGCTGGTGACTGAAAAAGCAACGGCTTCCTTTTACAGTTCACTGTAAAAGAGAGACATGATGTGTTGTAAACTCTGCAAGTCCTACAGTTTGCTTCAGAAGTTAATTGTGTGGCGATACATCATGGCAGATACAACCTGAAAGAAGCCAGGGTGCAGAAATTCTTTCTGCTTTACGTGTAATAGAGACATAGAAGTGTGCACAGTTAGCACTTGGGACTGTCACCTGATGTGACCTCTGTCTTTGAAGCTCCTGCATGTTCCGCACCCAGAACTGCACAGGTCAAAGCCTGTTATCTACAACTTCAGGCTTGAGAGCAATTGCCCAATTCCTTGTGTCCTGGCAATCAAAGAGCAAAGCTACACAGGCAGAAATCTTGCATAGTAAAGCAACCTGTTCATAGTGGATGTCACTGACAACTCTTGCCAATTCAGCTGGACGTGCAGACACTCAACCTACGCCATGAACTGAGCCTTATGTTTCAGGCAGTTCTGTCCCACACTGCAGTGCCACACTGTTCCTACACAATGTCATGGCCTCGCCTACATACAGGGGGTTTTTTAGCAGTAAAAATTAGCCCTTGGCATGGTCAAATTTGGTTTTGAACTCACTACTCCATTAAGATGAATGAGTAGGTCAATAGTATTGTTTATGTCTGCCTTGCTATAGATCCTGTAAGACACCACACATTGATTTACTGGCTGAAGTAAGACAACATAAGAGCCTTGGAACTATACAAAATATATATATATATATATATATATATTTATTTCTGTTTGATGAGAACAAAAAGATTAATACCAATATAGGTATAATGACAATTTATAAAGTGGGATTATATTGATTTTCTGGAAATCCCTCCTTCATAACAGAAAATAAACCATTAAGGATGAAGTGGAAGGGCTGCCTCTTTAGCAGTCAGATTAATAAAGCTATTCCCCTTCCATCCTTTCCCACAATGAGGAAACCCAAAAAAAACATTCCTTTGCAATTTAGTATCAATGCTGGTATGTTTTAAATACAAAATAGGAGACCAAATATACCAGATAGTAAAGCCAAGTAAATGTATCATTATTATGATTACTAGTGAAAGCCCAACAGCAGTTACTGCAAACATGTTTCCAAGATGTGCATGACGAAAGTACACTTTATGAAAATTAAGAGATTGTGTTGCCTCACAAGTTTAAAAAAACAAACATCCTTTCCAGCTGGAATTCCAACTGTTAATAACCAGCACTTGAAACTCACACATTGAAGTTCTTACACAATGAGAATTTTTTTATTGTAGTTTCTTTCATTCAGTTCCTGGATTTAGAGAGAGTCATCATTAGAAGCAGGCTCTCTTTGCGAGCATTTTATTAATCAGCTGAGGTTGTGCATATTAAAGCACCTGTATTAATTCGGCCAATTTTTCAGTTCACCTGGGGTTTTTTGAGTTATTATTTGACTTCTATTGTACAACGGCTGTGCCAAAGATAAGAGGTTGCTCCTTAAATTTAAAGTTTTGAAGCAAGAAGGAGAAGTTATTCAGAAGTTAGGTAATTCATCAGTACTCTGTGCAGAACTCTTCACCTGAACTTGTTGGGAAAAGTTATGTCAGCATCAAACCCCCACTTTCTCCTTGGCAGACTTTTCTTTGGGTTAAATTGTCTTGACAACTATTTTCCCCATTTTTCACCTGCTTTTTAAAACACTAGTTAAACCCTACTAATTTAATCCCAGAATATCGAATACTGGTTTAAAAATCCTGCATTACTTAATAGAAATTCCTTGCCTTTGATGCACAGAGTTATTCTATAACACCATGAATAGACTGTTTTTTCCAACTGCATCACTGTGTTTTGCTAGGCCTTGTGGTAATGTAGCAGATAGCAGCATGCACTAATGTCTGGGACATGAAAGGAAAATTGCTGTGCCACTGTGAAAGTCTTCTAAGACATGAGAAAAAGCAAAATCTAATATAGCAGTGCTATGATTGTGTGCTATACAATTATAAACTGGAATTATTTAGCATAGGAGAGGTAGAAGAATACCACTAACTTGGAATGTCCCTGCCATAACTCACCCTGATGGCACAGGGTATTTGTGGCCATACTCTCATACTAATCATGTTTTCTAGCTATTTTATTCTCTGGTTTTACTGTTACTCAGGTGGATACAATGAACACTGAACATAGACTGTAGAACAAAAAGGTGAAAATAAATGAACTATATATTTTAGGACTCCATGACTAAAACCAATTTGTCTTCTCTCATCATCATTTCCACCACAACCATTTTTGGTACTCCTTTCAATACAGCAGGTAAAATAATTTCTGTCTAAAATAGTTCAGACCTACCCTTGCAGTGCCACATTTCAGTCACATCACACTAAAACCTCAAAAAAAAGCAGAACTGTACAAAAATAATATTAAAAGTACAGAAGACTCCTGCAGTTTAGGAATAGATGCATCCTCTATTAACTTGAGAGATGTACAGAAAACAAGCAGTTAGGGAAATAGTCTGCTCTATCCAAACCTTTGATAACATGTAACATGTTTCACAATCAGGTCTGGGCTTTTTTTTTTTTTCAGTTCTTCCAAACAAAAT
This sequence comes from Margarornis squamiger, assembly GCA_035222235.1. Taxonomy (NCBI): domain Eukaryota; kingdom Metazoa; phylum Chordata; class Aves; order Passeriformes; family Furnariidae; genus Margarornis; species Margarornis squamiger. The sequence goes on along the minus strand of JAWWTY010000001.1, from coordinate 3,965,410 downwards.
TTTATATCCTCCGGGCGTGCAATGCATTTTCATTTTTATAAACAGGATGATCCCCTCCTTAATCCAGAGGCATTTTTCTTAACGTGCACCCGAAGAATTGGAAATACCGTCTACAGCAAGACCTGATGAGCATGCATCAGTTACAAAGCTTTTAAACGGGATTTTTCTGGGGGACAATAGGTAAAAAATGATGTGTTAAGGACAGCCTTTGGGCACCTTTGAGCGGTTCCCTGAGGAGCGCGGTGAGCTCTCCCAAACCCACCCTGAAGGAGCTCCGCGCTGGGCAAAGGGAATCAAATCTTAAGATCAATCAAACCGCGTTTCAAGCAAAAAGATGCCACGGCTCCACCTCAGCGGGAGGCGACTTTGGGTGGGTGACCTGCTGCCCATGCCAGCCCCCGGCGGCTGGCTGGGGACCGGACCGCGGAGCAGCACCGCACTGGCCCCGCTCCCCGGGGTCGCCACCTGGCCCCGCTGGCCCCCTGTCCCCAAACACCCAACTTCGGCGGCACGGAGGGGTGTCCTGCGGGCTGCTGGTCCCACATCCCTGTGCCCCGCAACCCTCCATCCCCGCCACCACCACCTCAAGCCGCGGCATCCCTCACCGCGCCCCCGGCATCCCTCACCGCACCCCCGGCATCGCTCACCGCGCCTTCGGCATCCCGCACCGCGCCCCCAGCATCCCGCACCGCACCCCCGGCATCCCGCACCTCACTCACCGTGGTTGCTGGCGCCGTGGCCGGCGGCGGCGGGGCGCGCTGTCAGCAGGGGGAGGAAGAGGCCGACTCTCCAGAGCAATGCCCTCGCCTCACAGCAACACCCCATGGCTGGTGCCCGCCGGGCAGCCCCGCGTCCTCCCCTTCAGGCCGGCGGGGGGATGCGCTGCCCGCACCGCCCGCACCGCCGGCGGGGAGCATCCACCGGCGGGGTGCTGGGCACCGGGACAGCTCCGGCAACTTCCAGGCGGTGGTCGCCGGGGATGGGGACGAGGATGACCCTCGGCCGGTCGGGGCCGCTGGCACCTTCAGCCCCGCAGCAGCCTCAGCAGCCTCCTGGGCGGGAGCAGCCTCCTCCTGCTGCCCCGGCCGCGCCGCTCGCTGCCCCGCATCCCAAGGGCTCCGGGTTCCCAAGGGCCGAGCTCCCCGGGGGCAGCGGGGCCAGAAGGGCCGGCTGGCTCCTCACGCTGCCCAGCGCATCACGGAAACTTGCGGGGCATCATCGCCGAGACCTTTTCCTCCTCCTCCTCCTCCTCCTCCTCCTCCTCCTCCTCCTCCTTCTCCTCCTCCTGCGTCCCCCGGCCCCGCCGCTCGCCCCTCTCGGTGCCCGCGGTTCCCGCGCGGCTCCGGCGCGGTGCTCGCCGCTGCTCTCCGGGTGGTGCTGCGTGCCGCAGGGGGCTTTGGGGAGCGCTCTCCTTCCCTGCTGCTCCTCCCGAGGCGCGGCCGCGGGGCCGTGCCGGGTCCGCCGGGAGCCAGCGCGGCCCCGCGCCGGGGGCGATCCGGCTGCGAGCGCCGGGGGCAGCGGGTGGGATGGACAGAGCGACGGAGGGATGCAGGTTGGGATGGAGGGATGGAGGGATGGAGAGCGTCGGAGATGCCGCCCCTCCTCAGCCGCCCGAGGGGAGCGCGGGGCGGTGCGGGGCGTGAGGGGGGCGCGGAGAAGAAGCGCCTGCTCCGCTTTGCTCCGCTTTGCTCCGCTCTGCTCCGCTCTGCTCCGCTCCGCTCTGTGCTCTGCTCTGCTCGCCTCGCCCGCTGCCGGCAGCCCGCGGGTCGAGTGCGGCCGGCTCGGCGCTAGAGGGGGTTAGTTGACAAGGCAAAGGATGAAGAGCATCCCATCCCGGCCCGCTCGGGAAGGGCCGCGGTTTAAAGGGGTGCGGGATCGCAGGGGGGACAGGGGGGACCCGTCACGGGGATACCGCTGGCACCGCTCCTTAAAGCTGCGCCAAGGGATTGCAAGGGACGAGCGAGCGAGAGCCGCCCGAGCATCCCCGCAGCACTGACTCTCTCCCTCTCTTTTTTTATTTATTTATTTTTTTTAAATTAATTTCTGCGCCAGGTGCCGGCAGCGTGTGCAGGGGCAGAGATGCGGGGGTGAGAGCTGGGCATATCTGGCTGCCCGCTGCCATCCCCACCCCTGCCAGGTGCTCGCAGCACACCCCGGGCACTGCCCTCCTTCGTTTGTTTGGGGGTTTTATTTATTTATTATTATTTTTTAATCCATGGAGGCTTTCAGTTTCTGGATATTTAAAAGGCGGGGGAAGAAAAAACATAGCAAGATATTCATATCCCTATAGCAAGATATTCATATCCGTATTTCTGAATATGAATTCCTCAAATCAGGTGTTTAAATCCACATGTAGGAGAGGAAAAAAAAAAAAGCTGATTCCCATGGCTTCTCAGTGTTCAAAAATCCCATTGAAGTCTATGGGTAATGCAGCTACAAGATTCTGCACCAGAGCATACCAAAGTTCCTGCTGAGGTGCCTAAATAGATGTGCAGAGAAGCTTTGTATGGAAACACTTACTTTGTAATGCAAGAATAAAGACTATTTTAAAAATTAATTTAAGGATTATTTTCAAAGGAGTTACTCAATGAGCAAAGCCAACACAGAAATATGTATTTGTGGGCATTTAGAAGGATCTTCTCAGATCAGAGTGAGCCTATAACATTGCAATATTTCCCATTTTTAGCTGTATTAACAATGTCTCAGAAAAAATACAGTCAACAGGAAAAACTTCAGGAAATATTTCAAAATAGTGAAATGGCGATTAGTATTTTGCCTTAAGTTCAAGGGGAGCTAAAAGGAGAAAGTTACATTTTTAGAATTGGGGTGTTGGACTAGGTGACCTTTAAACATCCTTTCCAACCCAAATCATTCTGATTCCATGAGTTTTATTTTAGAATTAATGCCGTCAAAAGGAAAGTAGAGCTAATTGCTAATTTTGGGGTAATGGGTGGGAATTCAGGCTTGAATTCTTCTCCAGCCCTTGGTTCAGTAGTGAGATGCTTCCTAACCATAAAATATGAGTGCAGGACATCCTATATAAAGGTCCCACAGGTTGAGATGACACATTGAGTGGGCACTGCACGTTATACACCCATTAACGAAGCCAAATGCCTTCCTCAAGGATCTTGGAAGGTCTCACTTACCACTTGTGTTGCTTTTACATGTCATGTCAGACTAGAGCTGAATACAAAAAGGAGGCAGTGAAAGATGTGACAGGAGTACAGACAAAATCTGTGTGTGTTCCCTCTCACATGCAAAGCACAGCTTTGCCTCCTGCTCGAAAGAACCAAATGCCTCCAAAGGATGGGTGGCATTCCCTCCAAAGTGCCCCTTCACCAGCTCTTAATTGGCTGCAAAATTTCCAGGGGAACAGCTTTGAAAAAGCAATGCTCATTCATCTACGCCTGGATTAAATTTTTATAACCTTGTGTATTATCGTGAATTCCAAATAAAATCTCAAGCACCACACTTTAATTTTTCAGATGTGTGCAAACACGCTGAACGTAATAAAGGATGGCAAAAATAGTAAATATAAAGAAGTAGAGTCCTATTTGTATGCCCACTTTTCCCCCTGAAACTTATAGCCACTTATTATAGTAAACAGGAAAGTAATAAGTTTTGTAAGGGATAATTGCACCAGGTCAGAAAAACAAGAGGAGCCACAGTTTGAGCACCTTCATCCTCAGATTTCTAGAGAGTGTGTTTTTATAGAAGGAATTCCTTACATTGTCATTCTTAAAACAAACCAGAATGTGATCTGCCCTGTGAACAGAAAAATGTCTATTCTGTTTTTTGTTGTTGTTTTCTTAAATTAAGAGATCATCTTTCTGTTAATAATAAACTAAAAAAAAAATAAAAATCCAAACAAGAAAGGAAATACAGCAATAGAATTACACTTAAGAAAGTTGTCCTTTCTTCTTTGTGTAGTTACTATACATGATTTATCTTTAATGTATGGTGATGGTGTTAATTATAACAAAACTGTGAGTTCCTTTAAGAAAAAGACAAGCCATTACTTTTTCATTAACATGCTAGTCCTTTGAACCATCATTCACTACTGCACGTGGTTTAATGTGATCAAAGCAAACATTTTAATTATGACACTGACCAAGCACAGCTTTACAATAAACACCTTTTCCATGCAGCACTCACGATTTCCTCATCTTAAAAATACTGTAGTGCTTGGCTCAAGACACCTGCATTAGGGCTTTTACTCACACATCCTGACCTTTACTACAACATGTATACTAAGAAAAACACAATGTATTATTGATCTCTCAAAGTCTGAGGCAAGAGCTGTTTTAGTGAACAGAATGCACTGCTGATTTGACAGTGTAACCAGAAATGAACCTTCTAATAATATCTCTCTTATTCTGGGTTATAAATCATATCTTTCCCATAAAATTGAAAATGAATTCCATTCTGTCACAGGTTATATTCTTGTTTCTGTAGAATTGTACACCTCTTTGTTTGTTTGAATGAATGAATGAATAGGCCTTTTAGTTTACTAACATCTTTAATTTTTAGTGTATTTAATGATAGGCTGACATTAGATCATTACTGATACTTCTTCCTGCCATAGTCCCTAAATATGCTGATGACATATGCAGCAATTCACATGGAATTCTGTATTTGCAGATTTTGAAAATTTTCTGTGTTTAAAACCCCCACACCTCCACACACATAAATGGAAAATAAATTAAAAAAAAAGTGAAGTTTTATAAGGTCTAGGCCTTATCACCTTTCCTATTATGGAGACAGAAAAAGCCAACAAAAGCAAAAGAGGATCCAGGAAAGTCGTTTGCCAAGGCTGGCCTGTGAATTATGAAAGTTGTGTTACTAAATTACATTTTTCTTTTCAGTTGCCTTGTGTATACTATGGCCTGACCCTGACCTATTAATGAGCACACAAATTCCAGTGCTCTCCACTATGAGGGAAGGTGCAATTTAATTAAGTGACAATGGACTAATTACACTGAACAGTGTTTTAGGGAAATTACTGATGAAGTGTGCTCTACTGGAGTTTCATCCCCATCTTTTTACATGCACAAACTTTGAGTTGCCTCAGACTATTTTTGCACTAAAACTGCTGAATCATGATTAGAAGATTGTATGATGTACAAGATTGTAAAACGTTATGGATTTTTCAAAGTTTGCACACTGGTGTTACAGTAGAGTCTGTATGACAACTCTTTCTCAACTTCCAATATTTCTTTTTGCCTTTTCGTATTAATTTATAAAATAAACCAAATATCCAAACTTTAAAGTGGTGATAAAGGCAAGTTAGTTACCCTTTTTTTCACTTGCAGTTTCTGCAAAGAAATCTAATTATTTGGATTAATAGGCAAAGCAGAAGATACAGCCTAAGATGTTTATGTTTTGCAGGAAGGTTTAATCGTAATAGAATTGTCCTGGAAACTTTTCAAGAATAACAAATTTGTTGGCAGTGAATATTTTCAGTATTTAAATTTAGTGAGTGTAGTCTTGCTGCAGTGGAGCAAGGGGATTCCAGATAAACCCAGCAGAATTAATTGAATCACAGATCCTGGGGGAGAGGAACGGAACATCTAGACCACAAAAAATAAATATTGTGGCCTCACTGACAATGAAGGAGCCCAACTTTTCCTCACAGTGCTGATATTGTCACAGAGTTAGGGATGAGAAAATGATTTAGGAGAGCACCTGAATTAAAATGCTAGAGAGAGAGCAGAATGACTCCAAACTTTGGAGTCCAAGACAAGCAAGCTTTTCTATAAGGGTTTTATCCATCTCCGTAAATTAAATAATTCCAGCTGAATTAATTGCAAATCGTGTTGGGTCTCAAAATGATTTCTTTGGCAATTAGAACTAATGGCAAATACAACCATAACAATGTAAAGTGGTAGTGCTATAAACATTCTGGGTTACATTAGAAAGGCTATGTGCCCAGTTTGAAACATTATTGCTGAAACTTAAACACCCTTCCCCCCCCCTCCCCCCCCCCGATATTTACAAGTTTAAAAGATACTTAATTTTAAATTTGGACCCTTTTATGAGGAGGCAAGAACTTAAGTCTTACTCTGCACCCATATAAATGGTGAAGGTTGTGATAACACTGGAGTTTTGCTTTTGAGTGGTGTTAGCTATGGCCAAACTGGAGCTGTCTGTATCTAAATACCCTACTTGAGATTTATAATACCTTAGAAAAATGGAAACATTTTCGCATGCTTCAGTGTATATTGCTTCTGAAATCAGCCCCTGTGGCTATAGACGATTTTATTTGACCTAGTACTGTATCTATGAAAAGATTTGAATCTTCCTGATTGTTTTTCCCTTTTGCTACTGCTGCCTTGTAGATGAAAATGAGAAAATATTGAGGTTGGCTCAGTACAAATAACAATAAAGACAAACAAGCAGACTGATTTTGCCCTTTTCCAACTACATCTTAATGCAGAAATTGCTTCAGGCACCGGAGCAGACGTGTTTGTCATTACCACAGATTAATGTTCTGTTTGAACAGTAACTCCTCTACATGTCTGCATTATGTTAGCAACCGGTGTGATGTCAGGTATACATTTCTGTGCATTGAGTTGAGTCAAGAAGCAGTTGCTCCCATGGAAAACCAGCATGGGTGAGACATGGGTGGCAATTATGTCATCTTGGAATCCAGGCACAACCTAATAACTCAACTTGGCAAACTAACAATATGTCCTCAAGTGAATTCACTTAAAATGTCCCCAAAATAAGCACGATTGACATTCATTAGTGTCAGAAGCTCTAAAAATTACAGGTTTGTGGGGCATTTGTTCCACCACCACTGGCAACTCATTGATTAGCCATTCGAGGAATGCATTTGAGTGTCTGAGGGACTTTTGCACATAGCTGTAAGGACATGTGTTTGTGCCTTTAGACTGACCATTAAATCCTTATATATGTATGGGTGTATAGAATTATGTATGCATGTACAGATTATGGTACATATGCTAAATTTTCCAAATATAAGACCTATCACCTGAGACCTCTTTAATTTTTAAAGATTTTTAAATTTCAAAGGTGATAAAATCCATAAAAAGTTGGATACTACTATGTACTCTTGAAGGAACATCCTCGAAGCCTAACTGCTTTCATAGGTGAATTTCCCAGCTTTTTACACTTTTGTGACTTTTCTAAATTGTGTATTTTTGTCATTAGATGCTGGCTTGGGTGACGAACAGACCCTTTCCAGTAACAGATGTTTTCCTGGGGACATCTCCACTTAGTCTGGTGGAAAGTCCCCTGTAAATAAAACACACAGAGCGGGACTAGGCTAGACTTTGCAAGGCAAGTCCTTGGGCTTAATGCTTTATGAGCACAGCCATGGCACCCTGAAAATGCCTACAAGATCCATGAAATTTATCTTCTGCATTAGTCTTTCTCCATTAGGCTCCAGTGCACTACTAAGGAACTGAAGGTAGGGTAGCAGGATAAGGCTCCAAGTGCTGTTCGTGATGAAGAATTAAGAGAATCATAAAAGAATGTTGTTAGGTGCCAGCAAGCCTTATTTATAAAACCTTGGAAAATCCCTTTTTATTTTTATAAAATAATTTCAGTTGAAACAAGAAGGACTAAATTGTTCAAGCTTTGCTTCATTCAATTTTCAGCAAATTAAAAGAACTGATCTGTAAGGACTGTTTGAAACAGGAGGTTTGCCTTGAGTAAAAAAGAAATTACACTTTCCTTTGTAATGTATTATTGGTTAGGTCTCTTCAGGCAGGTGTGACAATCAGGGCTAAACCAGAGGGAAACAATTACACTGCTGTTAAATCTGGTACAAATTAAGTGAGATTTATCACATTTATCACTATAGAGGGGAAAACCCCTAGAATTACTAAAACAGACATATTTTAAAGTCACAGATCTAAGAAGAAACTGATCAGGAAAATGTATTTTTCTGTTTAAAAGCTATGGGAAAGGGTTTAATTATCTTTTAGCAAAAAGCCAAGAAATAATAACAGCAACAAATTAAAATCCAAGGTGTGTATGACTTTACCTCTGACACTTTCTCTGCTTGCAGTGCTTGTCTCTGCACTGGTGCCTGTTGCTCTTCTTTGCTATAATTCAATATTTCTCAGGGACTTCTGCCTGACTTTGCCAGCCAAGATCCTTTGCTGCCACAACTTTATCTTTCCTAATCCTTGCAGTGTTTTGCAATAATGCAGAGCAGGATTTTCACCCCTACTCTCTCAATGCATGGTTACTTCCATTCATTGGGGTTTACCCACAATATCATTTATTGTGGTGCTGTGTGAGTTTTATAAAACCCACCAGTGTGCATTTGCTGTTTAAAAAGATCCTTTCCAGGGTTAGAGGGACTAAGGGGAAACAATGTTCTTTAAAGGCTTTGAGGAACAAGTGTTGCCATCATTTTATTCCATATATTTTATCTCCAATCCACAATACATAACGTGACTCCTATTGGAACCATCCTGTCCAGTGAAATCAGGGAAAATTGACAGTCTGTCACTAAGAATATGCTTTTTATCTTTAAAAGATGATTTAACCCCCCAAAAAAACCTCATATAAAGCAAAAAAGGTTCCACTTTGGTTCCTGGAATCTGTTCACTTGGATACTTTGTCAGCTTTGGTAATAATTATTAGATAATATAACAATGAATGTCAATTATGATGACCTCCAAAAAAACCTTTAAAAGAGTCTACCTGGATACAACCATCATTTTTTATGAAGAATATTTCTGTGAATTCACACAACTAAATATATTTGTTGTAGTCACCAGCTGCTGATGTAATAGGAGAAAACTACAATAATAAAGGGTAGGTGCTTTATCGGGGAACAACTGAATTGTAGCCTAAATCTTACATTATTATTTCACATTTTGCAGTAGGAATCATTTCATCTTTCAGTCTGTGATGCTTAATTTCAGAACTGGAAAGACATGTATAATCACTGGGCATAAAAAGCAATACACAGTAATTAAATAAATATATAGCTAGACATTTTAGTTTAGAAATGTAACTATTGCTGAGAAAAAAAAAGCCTCTTTAAAGGAGAGCAAATCTGTTTGAACTGCTGATCGTGGGATAATCAGTCATTAATAACAATTCAAGCAAGAGTTTGAAATCTCTTGCTGCAGATGCTGTGAATAGCTAAGCCTAAATTTCTAAAAGATCCTTTCCAGGTGGATTGCTGGTAACTCTGAAATGTTTATTTGATGCTATATTGGAAGTGAACAGAAGGCAGAAGTTAAGGGGAGTTGCCCTAGGAAATATTAGGATAAATGTTGTTCTCGTGGTGCTGAGAAAGATGAAATAAAACAATGCTTCTGACTTTAAAAACTCTCTAATTTATGGCTATGTTAAACAAGGAAGAGTGTTTTCCAAATGCAGAATACGGAAGCATTTTAAATTATTTTATAGTCAGAAGCCACAGAGCAGGTGAGGACACAGAATCCTTAAATCCTAAAAACTAAGAATCAACCTAACACACTTTACTCCAAAACCTCTTTTCTAAGGTTAAAAAAACCCCGTGATATCAGCTGTGCCCATTTTGGAGGAAAACAAACTCATTTCCAGGATGCACAGTGTGAATAACACAGGCAAAATTTGAACTGTTACTGGGACCATCAAATGAGTTTAAAGCTTAACACTGTTCTGATTGTTCAGTTGAAGGATTTTAAGTATTTTATGGAGAAAGAATGAGAACCAGATCTGAGATTTTATGGCTATCTGTTACATATGTGATGCCACTAGAGGGACTTGTACAGCCAAGAGTAACCTACATGGGCTTCAGAAAGAATTGGAGATGATTTATTAGCAAAAATGGAAATGTGGATTTAAAGTAGTTATTCTTGTATTTTTTTTAAGCTCACCTAAAAAGAACTCTCTCTTTCCATCTTTCCATTTTTCTGCTTTGCAATACTGGCATCCTAAAAACCATCAGGAGCATAGCTATAAGCTTATCTCTATATCACATAGCTAAAAATAGGCTCTTTTGATTTCCAAATATGATTTAACTGCCTTTAAAGTCATCCTCACTCCCCTTCATTAAAAATCAACTTGTGCAGTTGCAAGGGTGCCTTTGTTTCTGTGCAAATGAGGTGGTGTCAAAGAAGAGAAACACTGTATTATTATAAGTAAGAAATAAATTGTCAGTAAAGAATGAAGCCAAAGTATCACAAAAAGGTATTTGTGTAATTGCCTGCTGTAAAACTTCAAGTGGTTAAAATACATCGATGGGTTCCTTTTTGTTCCAGAAAATTTACATTAGTGAATAGAAACTGGAGTGTGTTTCCTTTTCTTATTGATGGGATAGAGTCTCTTGAAATTGGACTGTAATTTTAGAGCTTATCAGATTTAAAACTTTGAAATCACTGAATTCCACACACAAATGAGTCGAGGTCTTTAAGATAATAATAATCTTGTGCTACTGAAATGGTTGGGTGTCATTTAAGGCAGAAAGCATCATTATCTGCTTCTGTTACCTCTCTGTGTTTATTACAGCTAGAAAAATCCCTTTGGCAGGGAAAGGAACACTTCTGAAACTTTCCAATTCAGATTTGAAAGCATTGCACAAAAATGCATGCTGTCTAATGTCTTATAAGGGTATGTTCTTCTTTTCAGGCTGAATCAAATGGTCACAACTTCAGAATTGTTTTTCATATCTGTGGGAGGGTAAAATGTTACAGAAGAGAAAATACTAGAATCGATCTACAAAACATCATTAGCTTCAGAAGGATGTGCTTCTGAAAACAGATCAAGAGACCTCAGAAAAAACACTTCTGGTTTGACTAAAACTTTGATTTTATATTAATATCACCTCTTCATTTTCTGACAACGTTTTTGTTTAAATTCTATTTTGCCCATGAAATGCATAAGAACAGATCCAATATATTTTTGTGTGTGTGGCTTTTCTGCTATTTCTTATGAGGAGAACTCAATCTCGAATATTTTGATTACATCAACAGCATAAATACAGCTTTTCCACGAGGAGTTTCCATCCCTTCTGCTAATATACAAGAAGCATAAAACACCTCCAGTTCTGTCCTATGGTGATTCCATAAATCCAGAGGTTATAAAAGCAAACTTCAAAGAAGAGAGACATTTATAATGAGGAATGAATAATTCCTGCCCTTTCCCTAGCAGGGCACTTTAAGGAAGCAGTTGTTGGGATGTCTCTTACCAAGAAAAACATGGGAAAATCCTGAGCACTGATAAATAGGAATCTCCAAATTAAAATTGGTTGAAGGACAAAGGAATGCACTCGTGCCACACAAGCAAAACCCCAAGTATCTTAATACATATAATAGAAATTATAAGAATGATAGGAATGATATGTGGATATATGGATAAGAATCTTTAAAGAGTATGAAACCAATCATTTGAAGGTGACCAGGTAAGGAAGAACTAAATAAAAAGACCTGGCATAAGAATATTATCAATACAAACTCACATCTCTAGCTAAATCCAGACTGTATTAAAATACTATATAAAAAAATCACTTATTGAAAATAGTCCCCTTCAAAGAGAAACATTTATTTTTAATATCTCTTGCACATCTTGGGGTGAGAATTGATTTGAATAAATCTGACCCTTGGACTTATGCTTGCTTCTAATCCATTTTCGCTAGTGCCAGCCTAACTATGCCATAGCTCAGGAAAACTTGTCCCAGAAAAAGTTCTTGTCCAAGCCACTCAAAGGGCTCTTTTGCTATTCAGTGCAGCTGCACTTGAAACAGCATGTAATTCCTGGAATGACAAAACAAAAGAGGGAAGAAAGCTTTTTGGGCATCCGAAGTAAGATTTATCCCATTAGTGAACCACGAAAAGCAAAAGACAGAACTGGACAACTTTAACTTTTAGGGAGTTGCTGGAGCTTGTATTTCAGAGATATTGATCCAAATTTAATTTTGTTCTGTTAAAAACACCTGAAATTAAGAATGGAGGCCTTGCATAACTAGAGGTTATGATGAAAATCTATATTTAAGAAAATTTTCATTTTTAAGTGTATTAAATGGAAGCAATTTCCCCCTATCCTCTGACACTCTCTGAAAAGGCTCTGTTACTAAAGGAGTGTCGAGTGGGAAAAGTGAAAAATTTAAGAGTAGTTCAGTTTATCCGCCATTCCTTATTTTTAAAATCTTTGCAGAGGTTAAAATGCAGACAGACCACAACATACCAAGGCAGAACTAAAATGGAGACTGGGCTGGGAAGGCCAGCCTTCCAACAGCCTTAGCCTCTGTCTTTTAGATAAGAAAATTAAAAGTAATTAAAGCAATACCAGCAGTGACTGAATTTAAGAGCACATCAAGGCAAGCCACTTCCTCCACCTGGGAGTTTAAATGCTCTCACACTGTCTCTCTCCCTTGGTCCTCTCCCCATTTTCTTCTCCCTTCTTGGGGAAATCTGTTGGAGACTAAATTTCATTACCAGTCCCAAACATTTTGTCTTCCACAGTTAAAATAAATTTAAAAAAACATCTAATAAAGGTAGCAGATGTAATGCAAAGAGATTAGTTTGACACTGTTTTAGTCAGGTTATTCAACATTTTAGTAGTGTTGAAAGATTCCAGCTGAGAAAATCTAACCATTTCTTGGCCTAATAATGTAAAGGGACTCTCCCATCATCTACTATCAGAAACTAAATTCTCTTCTCTGGAGTCTTATGTGGTGTGACTATTCCATGGTTAGTTTTTGCATGAAAACTGTTCTTTTCCTTCCAAAGATATTCTTTATTAGCTCTAGTTTGGCTTGAGATCTCTAGGCTCTTATCTGACCCTAATCTGTAAATATCAAAGCTCTGTTACTATAGGAAAGCAACTAAGCAATCACTGGGGGGATAAGTTTTTCAATTAAAATGGGTATTCCTAAACATTCCGGGAAATGCATCCTTCTTATAAAAAGTAGGAAATCTGGAAGATGTATTTGTTTGAAAGGAATTCTTTTACAGTACAGTGCACTAAAAGAACTCTACTATAAGAAAGGAAAAGACTAGAGAGAGCAAAAAGTCAGGAATTTAACAGGTGTGGGAGGTTTTTACCTGAGACAATGAAATCACTGGCACTCTAAAAGCAGAAAACTTTGCATATTTGCCCTGTGATTTGTTATAATGTGCCAGTGCATATCAAAAGCTTACATGGAACTGTGTTTGTTCTATCTTCACTTTGCAGATGTTGCCGAAACTGACTCCAAAATTCAAATATTTGGCATTTTTCAGTGTCTTCTAATCTTTTGACCTAAGCCACGAGCATCAGTTTTACAGACAATGGCAAATCTATCCATCTACATTACAAATGTCATTTTGAGGAGCTCTTGGTGGTCAAGCTACTTATTCCATACTGTCATTTTTGAGAGGAAGCTCCTGTGTGGAAACTCTCACACTCATGAATGCCTTGAGGCATCTCCAGCAACTCTTGCCAAGACATTCCCCATCAAGTCCAAGGCTGACAAAGAGCCAGGACATAACCCCCTACTTTCCAAGCCATGAGGGACCACTTTTTGGCTTGTTCCAGCAAACATCCAGTAATCACAACCTGATTTTGCCTCCTCCCTGACATCAGAGAGATGATTTGTGCTTAATAGCAGGTCCCGTAGCCAGTTTTTATTCCAGAGCATAAAACACCTCCAAAGCTTGAGCGCCAAGTTATGACTTTGGGATTTGAGCATAAAACTTTTAGAGACTGGAGCCCAGAGTGGAGTTTCACCTTGATTTATGCACTTGTGTTTTCTCTAATATGTGTGGGGATAATGACAGTGTTTGCAAGGGAATTCACACCAGGTAACATCACGAGATGCCTGAACTAGCAAGGGGAAAGGATCAGAAATTCTGGGCTTCTAAAATGTGATTTTTTCAGCTCCAGTTTAAGAATCTGGATGCCCCAAGTTGGTGAAAGGCAGGGCAAGGGTGGGGTTTTGCATTACAGATGGCAGGGCTGCCTCCTACACCTGTATTTAGGGTTGTTGTCTCTTGGATCATTCCCATTGTTTCTTTATTATGTCAGGAACAAGGTACAGAATACTCCTGGTTTTATTTTCGTGGAGCTTGGGGGGGTTTTCTGCTGGTGTAAAACAAAAGGGTTTTTTATTTTATTTTGGTTTTTTTTTGTTTGGTTGGTTTGGTTGCTTTTTTGTGTTTTGTTTGGGTTTGTTGTTTTTTTTTTTATTTTTTCCTGTTTGTTTGGTTTTTTTGGTGCAGATGATCTAAATAAGGAATTTCCTTTCCTGAATATTTATTGAACTGCTTCCTATGGATCAAGTCTAAAAGGGAGCGAGGTATTTGGAGAATATTTTATCTCCTCTTTTAGCTGTTCCCACCACCCACATTAGGTTTTCTCTCCTTAAGAAGTCACACACAAAATTCTAAGAAGACAAATCAGCGTTTATCAGAGCTGATACACTGGAGAACATCTTTGCAGCTGCAGGCAGCTTCTAGAAAAACTATGTCAAATGGTGAGATTTTGGTAAAATGTCCCAAATTTGCAGCTGCAAAGCACAACGTCTCCTGTGTGGCAATGCAAGTGCCTGTATAACTGGAGGGAGCAGAATTGTTAGCAATATGATCTTGAACTTGTAGCTGAGGAGCTTTGAGAGAGTGTTTAGGGGAAAAAAAGATCCACATTTCATATCACGTTAAGCTTCATTTCCTTGATCACAGGTTGCTTAACTCCTGCAAGGAGAATGTCCAGTTTTAATTATACCTTCTCCCAATGTACATCGCCACAGACACACATGTTATCTATGATGTTGCTCAAAATTATTCCTCCTTAAAATTCCATTCCACTCAGTTCATGGGAATCTCTCTCACCTTTTTTTCCCTAAGACATCTATTTTAAAAGCAAAAAAATCGGACAATTACATTTATGCATTATTTTATTAACACTACAACCTTATATAATTTATAAAACATCTTCAGAATGTCACAAAACCTGCTGTGAGGTTCAAAGGTAATGAAAAAATATATATCTACATATTCTTAGTGTTGTGTTTCTCACACAGACTTTTTATGACTTAATGGTAACCGAGAAAGTTGCAATTTCATTCTGTAATAGGTAACATACTTGCTAATTTCTTAAAAGCAGAATTCTCTCAAGATAAATTTGGTAATTTGGTTTATTAGACTTTGCTATCTTTTAAAAAACAAAATCAATTGCTGAAAGAATAACATGTATGAGCATAGTTTACTAACAGGCTTTGATTTCTTAAGTACACCACGGTTAAGTATTCAAGATATGCTGCAGTATTTTATTTTTTCCATTAGAGATCACCTATTACACCATTTCCAGACTGTAAATTATTTAAGTCAGTTGAACATTCTACCCTGAATAATTTATTTACTATGAAATTGTAAATTGGAATATTCTGTCAAATTTTGTGCAATCCAGTGAAAATAATCCAATTTATTGAGTGCTGATATTATTGGTTACATGAGATTCCCCAGTGACTCGTAGGCAGCACTAAAGGGACTTCACTATAGTACAAAAGGAAAAGCAAAAACCCAGGAAGTCAACCCATCTAAGAGGTTTTTAATTGAGACAACAGAATAATTGGCATTCCATACCCAGAAAACTTTGCATGTTTGCCATTTGATTTGTTAAAATGTGTCAGAGATTTTGCTTGTGGTCTAAATCAATTGCCACTTAATTGACTGCTTTATTTACATAGCAGGAACCAACTGCAGTGGTTAGCTCTCTCATGAAAATCAGTGTACAATTTGCATGAGCTAATAAAAAAATTGTATTCCAGAATGAGAATGTGTGATTGCTTTTCCAAGCAAAGGAAAAGATCTGTTGAAATAAAATAACTGTAATCTTTCTTTCCTGTTTCAGTCCTCGTGAAACCACGACAACAAAACTTGGATGCTTTCCAATGAAACATGGACAGTATTACTTTATTAAGGCCAGTTCCAGTAAAATTTATGAGAGAAACTTTTCTGGGTAAGGCAAATCAGATTTGGCCAGTGAAACAACAATGATGCACTCTTTGGAAAAATTAAGACCCTCTTTGACACACAATTTAACTGCTCTGAAGTCAATATTGTAATGGGCCATTTGAATTAGCAGATTTTACATGGTATGCTTTTCAGAACGTAATTAGCTGTGCTGCTCCCAGTCTCATGTTTGGTTCAAGAGCTAATTCTGTGTTTGAGGCAGGTCTGACATGCCCTAATTCCCCATTTAAACTGGGCCAGTGCAGAATAAACATCTCAAAAGCCAGTGGATTAGAGGAGTGTAATGAGCAGGAAGGAGCCCTGATATCCACAGGCTGGATACAAAGAAGACGAATTATTTCTATAAATGCTGGGCTAGTGTTCTTTAAATGGCTATCTATTAAAGCTGCTTTATTTTATTTAATAAGTAAGCTAGTTTTAAATGGAAGACAATCACTTTACACCAGATAGAGTCAGATATTCCTTACTAATGGCAAAGTGGACTATTCTGTCTATGAAATTATGTCTGTGTCCTGCCTTCCTAGAATACAACCTTTGGAAAGTAAAATTGCTGCAGCAAAATATTCCTATTATTCAAATGGCAACTAGTGCAAGCAGCTTCAGCTTGTTCTAAACTCCAATTTCTATTTGCTTTCAAGTACTGCATCCACACTTCCTTTCCCCTCCAAGGAAAAATGAGTTCAAGTACAAAGTGCTTGTCTTTCTTCTTGCAGATCTGAAACTAAGGAGAACCTCAGTTATTCAAACCAGCTAAACTATTCAAGCTACAAGCCAATCTAGACTTGATCCCAGCTAGTGAAACTGGGATTTATTCCTGCTTCCTAGTTTTCCAGCCACTAGAGGGCAAGGCTTTTCTGTGTCTTTTTCCATGGGACAAAGTATTTGACTCCAAGCACAGAGCTGTTAATTCCTTTTGTGGTCTTGAAGGTGCCATTCTACAAGGTGTGTTTGAGCTCGAAGCCTTTCACTGCTGTTGAACAACATTGAAACACAAATAAAGTTTTAAGATCCCTCCAGAATATTTCCCCTTCTTCCAAAGATACATAGCCTCTCAATTTTCCCACCAGAAATTCAATCCCATTTTTCTTTTGTATTCTACCACCGTGACTTTTAACACATTTTATGTTTTGTATGTTATTTTTGAGGGTAAAAAAGAGATGTACCTACTTATAGGCTCCAGAGATTTTAATTGATCTTCCTCCTCATTGCTTTTAGACAGGCTGGGTATTACAAGGCTCAGTTCTGAAAGACTGTTTTTGAAATCAATAATATTGTAGGTCATGTCTATATAGCCTATTTGGAATACATTTCTCCTCTGTTTTTTTTCTCCTAGTGGATTTTTTTTATGGTGTTTTTGAGAAGGACTAATTTCCTTCATGTCTTTTCCTAGAATTCATTCATCTGTGTAGTAGAACTTCTTGCCTTAAAATCTATCTCATGTTTTAGGTGGCACACTGAATAAAGCAACATATTTGACTGATAAATTTATAAGGACAAATTGAAGTTTGGTAAGTCTTAAAATATTTTCCCGAGTCCAGCTCAAAAGAAATACTTCACAGTGTTGTCTGAGCACTCCTGATGTCAGCCTGCTATTGCTCTGCTGGGGTGGAAGGTGCCCCTGCCCATGGGATGGATGATCTTTAAGGTCCCCTCCAGCCCAAACCATTCAGTGATTGTGTGATGATGTTGATTTGCATTTTGCACATCTCAATCCCTCCCACCACCGAGATGCCTTGTGATGTTCCTGGTAACACCCATGTGTTGTTGGGCTATTTTCTGGGATGCTGAGCCTGTGGAAGCTGCACTGGTTCATCCTTCTGTAAGAACCAGTGCTGGCTCTTGCATGTCCATTACTGCCCCAGAGTAATGCTCTGCTCCCTGTCCTGGGAGCTCAGTGGACCTCTTTTTGTCTGCTCCATACCTTTGGATCCAGTCAATGCAGACAAATTCTTTGTAGGGAACGTTTTGATTTGCACAGATCCTCAGAGCCATAATGTGGTTGTCAAGAAAGTCCCTCAGACATAAGAAACAGAAATACAACATGAATTTAAGCAAGAAAGAATCCAGAAGCACATTGGGTTGCTTTGTAGGAAAAGCTGTGTCTGTGAGGACTGGAAAATAAAGGCCACGAGAATGTCTTAGTTGCCAGACACTATCTTTTTATCTAAATATATTATCTTTCTTGACATATCTTCTTTAACAGATAGGAGAGTAAAAAGAACTGAAACCCTTCTATCCAAGTGATATTCTACCCTGGAGAGGTGTTCAAGCCCTGAGTGCAGCAATATATCTACAGGCACAGAAAGTGGAGCTCAGTAGCCCTGTCAAGTGAGCAGAGCTGTTCAGTGCCAGGAAGGAAACACTCGAAGTGGAAAGACAGACACAACTTTTACAGCTAAGTAAAAGTCTGGGATATATTGCCCACTATTATTCTGAGTAGTTGATACTGTCCAAAGTGCAGTTCTCCGACTGAAAAGGAATTTTAAATACTGCTTTCAAATAAATATTGGTTTAAATGTTTTCAAATCAAAATGTGACATTTGCTGAGTGGATTTTAATGCTCTGTATGAAAACATGGACAATAGGGGACCGAATTGCAGGAAAGGTCTGTGGTTCTCTTAATTTCCTATGCAAAGGTTTGGCAGAGAAATAGTAAACTCTCCACTGAATGCATTACTAATACCAGCCTGGGAATGAAGCATTCTATAACATTTGATACAACAGAGTATAATATGGTCTTTAAAATACCACTAAACTACCAATAAAACAAAGATAAGGTTCCACTGCTATTTGACTGAAAGGACAAAGGAGTAAGGTGAATGCATTTGTTCACCTCTTGAAATATAAGTCATATTTAGGAAGTCCAAGAAGATTGTCCCCTGACTTTATTTAGTTGATCAAACTTACTCACAGGCATTCAAGTCACAGGAAAGAGTTTCTTGCTGACAAAGGTTGACTTGCAGAAGGAAAACAAACTGTAAAATGATTTTCAGCAAGGATCTAACTCGCTTCTCCTGCATACACAAAGCATCCATACTGCATTGACTATTAAGGGTTACAGAGAACAGCCAAATTAAATGCTGTGTCTTGCAATGAAGTCAGGAGATGATGAGCAGGGCAGTCATTCCCCTTCAGCCACAAACACCTGGATGCATCCCAGGAGATAAATCAAGGGCTTGAACGAGTAGATAGTGCTGGGTATGACCTGTGCTGGCTGCCCGTGGCACAAACCCCTCCTTTGGGCTCAGGTTCCTGGAAAAAAAGGTGTAAACTCTATTTCCCTTTGGGACCTGAGTGTCCCATGTCACTTGGCTGTTGCTCTTCATTGACTGTGCCCCATCAGTTCATTGAGTGTCTCAAGAATGATCGTGGCAATACCAGACTTAATTGGGATGTATTTTGAAGATGGATGAATGAGGGGAGAAGTTTTCATTATAGTCACTCAAGTTCTGTGCATTACAAAAGACCTAAAGTCCTTGGCAAGTAAGAACTTACATCCATGCCATGAACTTTACAGAAATATAAGGATTTGATTGTTGCACTTGTTGGAGGGCAGTGGGGAATGCAGGAGGCACAGCAGAAATTCAGCTCTCCAGCCTCAGCTGCTTTCGGAGCACCATTGAAAGTGCATTCCTTCCCACGGTAGTAACAACAGGAATTGTTTGTAGGGAAAACTACTTTTCCCTCCACCCATTAGTCAGGTCATCTCATTACAGTAGAAACAAGTTATCATTCTTGCTCATATAAAATGTGGGGTTTAGGTATTGATAGTTTTAAATCTGCAGTGTAGCAAAGAGTAACATTCATTACAACTATTACTTTCTAATGTAGAAAGCAGTCTCAAGCTTTCCCATCTCTCAGTGTGTAGTTAATACATGCTACAACCAGATTAATTGTGTGTCTAGGAAAAGTTACCAGTATAATTGCATTGGTTTCCTCAGAGCATTTTGATTTACAGTTTGAGTCACTTAAGGACAAAATTATGACTGTTTTCTTTTTAAATAAAAAGAAAGTAACAAGATAGTTTTATTAAACTCATTAATATTTTCTAATTCTTGCATTTTTTATTCTTTATTAGTTTTTTCCTTCTGAAAAGACTAAATAAAGTCTTTAAAGGTGCTCCTGCTTCTCCCAGTGACAAGCAAAATCTAACAAGTAAATGTTCAAAATGCAAAGCACAGTTCACAGAGTAAATGAACTTTGTCTAACAAGGAGAAATTTCTGACAATTTTTCTCCAGTTGCAGCCAGACATGATTCAGGGAACCTCAAAATGCCACAACTCTTCCAACAGAGCAGGGTTATGGGTCCAGCATACCTGGCAAGGAGTGAGCAAGATGGAAAACCCCTCTCCTCAGTCACCAGAGGGAGAATTAATTTAAATCCCCAGCTATAAGTTATGTCTGTGCAATTGCCTTATCTCACCAGAAATTCCAAAGTCAGGCCAGCGGTGTGAAACTAAATTTCCACGGGGTGATTGGAAACACCTAACTAATGTTCAGAGTGGGGTAAGAGGAAAGCAAGATGGAACTGCAGGTACACTCAGCAAAGCTGGAACTTGTTAATATCCTTTTTAAAGCATGCCCAAGCTTAAAATAGACTTCCCATCCCAAATTTTACAAGTACACTGTTCTAAACAGCGTCCAACAAATCCCTCCAGTAACTGACACAAAGCAAACAGCAAAATGCCATCAGGGAGACCTTTGGTAGTGTTCCTGTATACAATAGCATGGCCATATTTTGCAAGCTTTGTATTCTCTCCTTTGTGTCTCATTTACAACGTCTGGGTTCCAAAGGCAGCCCAGGAAATGCTGCTGTGCCTCTCCAAGATGCATGGTAGCTCTATCACTGCACAGCTGCATGATTACTCTTAAGTCTCAGTGGTAGCTGCTCTCCTAATGAGCCGGGATCAAATCATTAAAAAGTAATTGTGTGCAGGTTTTACAGATAAGTCTCCGCTCGGGGACGAGGCGATCCTGACAGACTGTAATATTTCGAAGATGATGTACTCCTCCCTTCTTGTTTAATGAGCTATGGATTTTTAATCTAGGAGTTTTGGTGATAGGCAGGATGAATGCACAAGAGGTTGATGGGTATGCTAGTCATGGCTGTATTTTTTTAGGCAACAAAAAGATGCAAACCAAAGCCAGCTCCCCATCTCCCCAAAAGGTCTATGTTACTGTTTCCTCTGGTAATTCTCAATCACAGTGCCCAAATCTGAATTGCTTTCCAATGATAAGCCTTATTTACTACTTTATTTACTACCGCCCTTTAGGCTGCACAGAACCAGCACTTGAGTTACACAGCAAAACTGGAGGAAAAGCTATTTCTAGTTCCTCAAATCATTCAGAAAATTGTTGCAGTAGAGGATTTTCCATCCACCAAAGGTGGAATCCAAATACAAAAACAAGTTCCTGCCTCAAAAAGAAAAAGGAAGTGACAAACAGTGATTCCTTATGGGAACTCAGATATTCTTAGTAGACTACATTCACCATTGAACACAGTCCATCTGAAAATCACTTTGGAAGAGTATCTATGAAAGGAGGAAAAAACCCCATGTAAACCAAAAGGTATTGAGGAAAACCATGAAGTCTATAAGATAATTTAGCATTTAGGAGGACCTGTTCTGCTTTTCACCTCACAGGCATGCATTACTTCATAAAAGCATCCTGCTCTACTCCACTTTCACCACATTTTCAAGTTTCCAGCATCCAGTGCATTGCATCTCCTCCATTCCTCAGCTTTGCCTGTCATGAGCAGACATCCAGCAAAAGAAGTGGTGAGTTGGGAAAGAGCAAAATTGAAAAGGCTTTGATTTATCGCTTCACTGTACACCAGTATTTTTCCAATTGTCATATCAGGTTTCACCATCTCAAACAACAAACAGCATTGCAAAGATCTGAGCAAAGATATTTTCATGCACGTTTAGTCAACTGACTGGGATTTGTTCTCCAGATATTGATGCATCTCCCAAAATGCAGACACAAAATAAACTTATCTTGACTAACTTCCTCATGGGAAGTATATTTTGTGCAATGCTTTTTTGTGTGTTAAAAGTCCAGAATTTAATTTTAGCATTTGATCAGAAAAACTCCCTTTTCTAACACGCCAAAGGAAGAGCTTTTCCTTAACAGGGAAGATGGAAAAGTTCTACTTTGTCTGATGGTCTTTATCTACCACTTTTTCAACTCTAATTTTGGGCTGGAGGGAAAGAATGACAGTCAGCACTCCACCAAACCCTAGGGACCATTGAGGGGTTTGGGTTTGCAAAGGTTCCATGGGAAGCTGTGTCATTTCAGGGAAACCTCTTAAAACAGGAGTAGAAAAAAGTGCAGAGTTACAGAAATGTGCATCCTATTAATCAACACTATTTTTATATTGTAGATATCCACACACACATCTTGGTACTCCCTCAACTTCCCAGGTGAAAGAGCTCTCGTTACACTGAACTCTGTCCGTGATAAAAGATTTTAAATTACATTTTTTTGTGAGAAAGGAGAAACTCCCTCACATCATCAGGCCCATTTAACTTGCCCAAGTGCTGCTTGTTTTGTCTCACACAGTGTCTCACCTTCTCTCTCCCCTCCCCATGTTTTCCCAGACATTTATGATAATAATGGGATTTTTGCTGTTCAGAGCCTTTCTCCTGTGTTTCCACCTCTCCTCACCACCAATTTGTGTTACACTACAAAGTGCTTTGGCCATACCCTGATGCTGCTTCTTCACAGGGGTTCTTCTCTGAAATCTTCATCTTAGTGGTGGAATATCAAATCAAAACTGCGAGATTTTCTCATTTTTCCCGCTAAGATAAGTTGATACATCAAACAAGAGACGCTGTTAAAATAACATTGTTACTCATGGCGAGACACCTACTGGACTAATGATCGAAGTCTGAAAGAACTCATTATTTTTATCATGCTCTCTGAGCCTAAACCTGGAGAAGACCCTTTCATTCAAGGGGGTTCCCACCCCCTGCAGCATCTCAGGGTGTGGGTTTGATTGCCCTTCTATCAAATACAACAGCACAGTCGAAGACGTTTCTCCTGGTAGCAGATCTGCCCATGTCTCTCACACTACAGTGCAGCTCCACTAGAAAGGCATTTTATTAAACCAGCATTTTTCTAAATGATGCTGTAAAAGTGCATAAAGCAATTAGTTCTACCTTGGTAGCTGTACAAGCTTTTTCTCAATTTCAAGCAAGACCTACATCCCTGCAACTTTCGCCACCAAATTGATAGGATAAAGTTCTTCTATAAAAAACTTTTAAAAACATTTATCCCCTTTTGAGTTCATGGCAGTAGTTTGTTGCCTTTTTTTCTGCTACAACTCTGAGTTGTGCCACTCCATGGAATAATATATCCCTCTGAAAGGACTGACTAGAAGAGTCATAGCACAAAACCTTTAGAGAACCTCAGTTCCATCTGGATGGATGTTTTCGGCTTCTACACTGCCAAATCAAATTTAAAGAAGCAGCTTCCCTCTCTCTGCTTCCTAAAGATGTAGGTAAATCCTCAGGGAATTGAACTTATATTTGGAATTTTGATGTTCAAATATTTTT
Organism: Margarornis squamiger; assembly: GCA_035222235.1. NCBI lineage: Eukaryota > Metazoa > Chordata > Aves > Passeriformes > Furnariidae > Margarornis > Margarornis squamiger. Next base: position 3,941,934 of record JAWWTY010000001.1, on the reverse strand, counting down.
TTTTCCAAAGGCATAAACAAGCATTAGACTGACAGAAAGTAGGATAAAAATAGAATCAGCATTAATGAAGTGGAATAAAGAAAAACAAACCAAGTAACATTTATTATAGAAAATGGCTTCTCTGGCTCTTCATCTGTGCCATACAGGGGCAATTATTGGCAAAAGAAGTGGAAAACCCCCTCTAAAATGGTCTGTCTTCATAAAAAATATGTTGCATAATGAAAGTTGTTTTCTTTGTTATTTCTGTGAGCAGGGATTTTTTTGGTTACAAGAATCACAGTATCTTTGGCTTTTGCAATCTGGGTGAGTCTTGAGTAGCAGAGACATAATTATTGTGTAAGAGTTTTAAGTAGTGCCTTTTTATTCCTCATTTAAACTCCATCTTTGTTCCAGAGCCTATCTTCCATATTTTTTAAGAAAAGAAATGATGTTGAAAGTGACTTTATTAAAGCTGTTCTGGTATGTGTTCAGTTTTGCCTCCATTGTAAAGCATAAACACTCAACGGGAGTGAAACTGGGGCAAACTGGGAAGTTAGGAAAAGGGTTGGTATCTTGCACAGTGAAACAGGCCAAAAGCAGTGAATCTGGGGAAAAAATAGAGCTTTGGTGAAGTCCACAATGATTCCAAGTTCATTCCTGATCTCATACATCCAACTTTTAGGCCTGCCATAATGTTTTGGGATTACACTCCCTGGATGTTCTGTGAGAACATGTGTGGTCTCTACAAGAGCTCTGTCCCAAAGGCAGCAGTAGAAAAGATCAGATAATTCCACTGTGTCTATTTTTAATGACTGTAATATAAAATTCAGTGGTTTTGACTAGACTAAGTATCGACCTGAATTGATTCACTGGTGTTTCAGTTGGGAGAATTCATAATTAATTTTTTTTTGGTGAAGGTCACAAAAGAAGTTTATTTCAGCGTTTGGTTATAACCCCTGCCTTCACTGAATAAGTCATAGAGAATGGTCTCAAACTGAGACACTGCCTGGCAGCTGGGCAACCAAAGAAGGTTTAATACCTGCAGCTTCTGATTCTCCTCCACTTCTACCCCAGCAATGCTGAAAGAGCTCATGGTTAGAATTGATAGTGAAGGGCTTATTTTCACTAATTAACTGCTGTTGGAACTAATATGGCATGTCCACCCCTTCCAATAGGATTACTATATTGTCACACTGCTGGGTTTAAAGCTCCCCTCAGCAAGGCAAGGGTTAAACTAGGACTACTGCAAGAGCACTGAGAAAGAGACGATAGAAGGCCTGATGGGACCACAGGAGAGAAGTCATCTGGAGCTAACAGCTTGAGAAACTGCTCAGCAAAGTGGAGGGAATAAAAGTTTCCAAAGGTGATGCTGCTGGTTCTGGATGTCTGGGGGGAAATAGAACATCTGGAAGAAGGTGCTGTGAGATTAATGTGGTTAATATCTACTGGCAGGAGTCAGTGGTGATACTGATGGACATATGGCTTACAAGAAGATGCTCCAGGAAGAGGATTTTTTCATGTTGGTTAAGCCAGACCCTTTTATTTTAAGGGCTTTATGGTTATTACAGTAATACAAAATAAAAAAGGGCCAAATTCACTAGAGCAAAGCTTTCGTGTAGGGGTTTTTTTGTCCCACCAGAATTGTTTTGTTAATTATACACAGAAATAGAAACGTTGAACTTTATTACATAGCCACAGAAAATTCCTGGTCCTGAAGGTGTAAGAAATCTGCCATTTCTCAAGAGTGTACTGTATCTTTTGTTAAATACAGCTAAGAAAGCTTAAATGTAATTAGGAACTGGCTACAGCAAGGCTTTATTTTTTCACTCCTGTTAATTCTTCTGATGGTTTCAACAGTAGTTAATCCCAACTAGTACATTAGTCTGAATTCACTGCACTTGTTTATTTTGTAACACTGGTGAATTTGCATTCAGGAAATGCCTAAGAGCAACTGAGGTGGAGGACTTGGTGTTAAATAATCAGATTATAAATGTGTGGTTCTTTTACAACCTTAGGAAATATTAACAAGTGTTAATTTTGCCATAGATCTAAACACTGCTCACTCACGTGGACTGTGTGGAAAACGAAGCAGTATAACCACTTTTAGTAAAATATTTTAAAGGCTCAGATTTATTAAATGTCATATACCAGTAGGCATGAACTAGTTAAAGAAAAAAAAGATAAAATACCTGGATGTTTTCTCCCGTGCCACAGGAGTCTGGGCAGTCAAATCCCTCTCTTTTCACAAGAAGGTAAAACATGAAAAACTTTATCCTTCTCATTTATACAGCTTGTAACATATTTCTGTCTCACAGGCCTATTTCAAGAGAGAAAATGTATTCTGTCTAACAGGTTGCCCAGAAGCCAGGGAAGTGCTTAAATGTCAGAAGCCCTTCCATGCCCGGTGTGTCAGAAGTTTATCTCCCATTATAAAGTTGTTCCATAGCTCTATGGCTCCCCTGAGAAAAAGGCCCTTTACCCTCTACACCGAAGCACAGTCACCTGAATACATCTAGAGTGACTCGTTAGTGGGCAAGCAAATGCTAAGCTGTAGTTTCATTCTCCTCCCCGTGGCCATGGCATGATTTCAAGTGCTGGTTTTTTTCATCTGGACACCTAGTCCATGAGTGCAAATTCCTCAGCAGGTGGGGGGGACTCAGGGTTGTGTTTCTTCATCCAGGAGCTGCACCTGAAGCTGAACAGCTCCACAATTCGGGGGCTCCTTTTGGTGCCTGTGTCCATCCACAAGGAACGAGAGCCAGGGAGCTTGACAGGTATCCAGCTGTCCAGCAGAGATTTGGGAAGTGCCTGCCTCAACCCGGGATGTGCTGGGGGTGAAGGAACCTGCACCCACCTCTCCTGCAACAATTATTCTGAAATCCCCAAGGCATTAGGTCAGTTTGGCATTAGGTCAGTTTGGCATTGGCTCTGAGAGAGGAAAAACACTGGATTTCAAGACATGAATGTGTGTTTGGAGAGGCACTGTGCACCAGGAGCAACCCCTAAAATTGTGACTCAGATTTCAAGCACTGCTAGGGAGGGGTGTTTTAACATAAAGCCTGGAGATTCAGTGACCTCAGTCCCACAGCTTTGGATCTCCTGTTCTGTCTTCAGGTGTTTTGAGGCTACCTGGACACGAAGAGCTGGTCACTGCTGATGGTCCCTGCTGATGGTCCCTGCGGAGATGGTCCCTATAATTGCCCATGCTCAGCAAGCCAAGATGGGCTCTCTCCCTGTGTTGAGCTCCCAGGGGTGGCTGGGCAGGCTCTGGCAGCCAAACCCCCTGCCAAGGGCAGAGCACCAGGGCAGCCCCAGCCCTGGGCATTGGGCACCTCCCTGGGCTCTGGGACTCCTGAGACCAGCCCTGCTGGGGCATCACCGGTTTGGGATCCTGGGCTAACCCCAACCCTGGGAAAAGCCATCCCTGGGTGCCTGTCACTGTGTCACCCACCCCGCTGTGTCACCCACCCTGCTGCGTCACCCACCCTGCTGCGTCACCCACCCCACAGCTCCTCAGGGAATCTCGGGCCCGCACAGGGGAGGAGCCAAAAAAGGGAAGAAAGGTAAGTAAATATTTAAATACACAATAGCATCTTGTTAGTGGCAGCATAATCATTTTAGAGTTATTTATTAGATTATTGCTGCTTGTTTTTATCACAAGAAATTATAAATTGCAGATGGATGTTGAAGCAATAATTACCATTTTTTTCTCATTGTTCTTAGGTGAAGGCCACAGGCAAGGCCAGGATCTTTCCCTCAGCAAACAGCCTTCTCCCTGGGTTGCCCTGGAGGATCCTGTGAAAGGTTTTGGAAGCAAGCAGCACTGTGTGAGTACAGATTACACTTTTTTTTTTAAAATCTGACTGACAATTGTACTTGTAATGCTCTGCCCAGAGTTACAGAGGCTCCAAAGCTTCCAAACTCAGGTTATCCTCATTTGTTTGTCCTTATGTTCATTCCTGCCTCTCAACCCCATCAGAAAGGATGCTGGGTTTTTTGTTGCTTTCATTGTTTGCAGCAGTTCTAGGGTTTGTCTCTTGCATGCAAAGCACAATTCATGGAATGCTTTGCTTTTTAATACTTTACCTTCTGGTAGATATAGGTGAAAAGGCTGTTTTGGCCAAATTGAAATAGAATGAGTGCATGGGACAGACCTCAGCTACAACAATCTCAGATTTCTGGTAGCTCAGGCACCATTGGAAAGCGTATCCTAATATATACATTACATTATATGTATTACTAGCTGCCTGTACAGAAGTCCCAAGCAATATTAAGTGCACACAAAATCTGATTGTTTTTTTCTTGGATAAAACATTGTTTACCACTACAGCTGTAGAATGTCATCCAGTTACCTGTGAGCAGGACCAATGGGTTTGCCATGCAACAAGACTCCTGCTTCAGGAAGAGAATCTCCTGAGAAAGGGCAGTCAGCCTTGAATTCAGAATACCAGATAATCATCTCTGATGGCCCTAATTGAGCTATCCCAATGGCCTTTATTTTAAAAGCTTCATTTTATTTAAGGACTCTTTCTTCCCTCTTCTTTTGTTTAGTGTCCTTCTCAGACTTGCCATCATCTACTAGATTAAATCCCTACAAGCATCCATTATTGTGCTGTGGGAAAACAAACCACTTCTTGGGCTGCTTCATATTCACAGAAAACAAATGGTGCAATATCACCCCTCAGTGAAATGGAATATACATCTTAAACCCCTGACACTTGCTCTGTTTGGTTTAAAAGCTTCTTTATTCAAAACATATTTCCCCACTGTTTTTAAAGAAACAACTGCTTGGCTACTTAGTATCTCACAAGAAGTGTCACATCTTTTGCCAAGGAAAAGATTACTCCCTTGCAAAGACAAATGATAGGGATCTGAGGCAAATCCAAGGCAAAATGCCAAACACAGTGGAAATTAGAGAAGCTGGGAATCAGCAATACGCTGACATACATAAATAATTAGAGGGATTTATTTGGTTTAGAACAAGCAAACAGCTCTGCAGTGATGTATGATACATTTAATTATTTTCTGAAGCTGCTGCTCCCCAGGAACTGAATTAAAAACATTGCCACCTTTGGCCTTGTGCACCAGCTTTAAAAAAGGAGCACAGATTGACATCTAACTTCTCCTTGTTGTTGCAAGGTCCACAGTGATTTTTCAAAAGATGAGCCAAGCTGATTCCTTCCTGTAACCTTAAGGTATCAATCAGAATAACACTCTACTAGTACTAATTATTGTTCGTTGTTTCACCAGTGAGATAAAATGTTGCTATCATTATCTGATTATATGTAAATTTGTTTTATTTATCTGGCAGTTTATATGTGATTTTTAATTATCTGACTCTGTGAGGTTGGGCTTCATGCCTACCTTCTTTCTGTATTTCAAAGCTTTTTATTGGACTCTGCATTAATGCTTTAACATCTTAATAAACTGTTTAAAATCTCTGTGCTTTATTCTGTAGATGACTCGTGCATAGCAGTTGATTAGAAGTGTTAAATGAAGCATCGAATGTGAATTTAAAGTCACGTGCTGTCTCATTTTCATCACTTCTCAAGGTATGTAAAATTGTCATTTAACTAGGAGTATTAACACAGCAGTATCCAAACACATCATTATCTTTTATTCTTAGCTGGGAATTGAAACAAATAGCTTTTAATTTGTATAAAATCTTTTTTTTTCTTTACTATTTGATTATTTTGTTTCCTCACTGCAGTATGAACAAGCATCCTTAGGACTATGTTATAGGGCCAATTCTGAGGCAGAGCTACTAGACTGCAAGACAGGAGAAGGTTCAAAGGGCACAGAAAATTTAGAGGACATTTCACCTTAAGCTGTGTTGCTGTGCTAATGAAGACAATGTGGTGAGAACTGCAGATGTTTGCAATGCAATTTAACTAACACTTTGGTTTTAATTATATCACACTTCACCAAATCCACCTGCAACATAAACAGTCCTATAAAAGGAACCTCTCAAAACTGGCAGGATGGATCCAAGCCACAACTTTTTTTGGTATTCAGTGATGTTCAGGGTTAGTAATTGCAATATTTTTCCTTATTTGACTATCTCAGTTGCCTCAAATGCTGTGGGACCTGTACATAGTTCTTCTCTGCTTTGAGTTTTAGCATTTACTTTGAGGAATGAAAGTTAAGAGAAAACAGCTTGGATGGTCTTAATATATTAGGCAAACTGTGTTGCAGCCTGGAAGTTTGAAAGAGTAATTCTATTGGAGAAATGGAAAATAGTTAATGCAGAAATTCTAATTTGATATATTCTGTAGATTCTGACAGACACTTGCTGGTAAATCAGAAAGGAAGCCATTTATGTGCAGGTTTGCTACTTGAAAATATGAATTAAATCTTCCTTTTAAGATCTTCAGGATTAACAACAAAAAGCATCAAATTGTTGCATGGTACTTTCAAGAGTCTGAGTTACAGTAACACAAAGCAATATGAAAAGCATCCTGTTGCATTCCTAAACACAATTCCATAGCATGTTTTTGTCTGTCATTTATCACAGGGATCATATAGGACTTATTGTTAGAAACATGTGCTGTTAGAAGCATGTATGGTTTTCTTTCATGACCTGTTTTTTTGGGATTTCTCTCCTTAAAAAGATAAGCTAAAGCAAAAGTATGGCTGATTCTTTTTGCACATGTGACTGTTAAGAGGATGTATGGAGGTAGCAATGTGTTTTGCCTATACAGCATTTTCAAACATACAGTGTCTGGGATGTAACTTGAGGGTAGAATTTGGTGATGGAGATACACTGGACCCACTTACAATGAGTGTACAGACTTAGTTTGAAGGCCTGACAGTTAAAAAATTAACTGAGAATATTTTGCTTAAAATGTATATATATAAAATTAATTCTGTACAGTATTTGACAGATAGCAAGTATTAGCTGGTATTCCAAGACTAACCTCTTGCCTTAGCAGGAAATTAAGCCTACAAACTTGCACCCAAGCTTTGCATCTTTGGTTTCATCAAGCTAGCAGAGATGTTAGGAGATATTCTAAATTAACCTTCACCTTCTTCCCTCCCTTCTATCCCCAGAGCAAATTGCTGAGGAGTCTTTATACTGCTCTTCTGAAATGCTTTAAAAAGTAGAAGGGAGCATAAATGTAAAAATTATTTAAAGCAATAATCCTTAGGAAAAAAAAAAGAAAAAACACTTTTCAGAACAGCTGCTCACTTGGTGTGAAATGACACTGTGAAAGAGCCATACAGGTAGAGACTGGGAAGGGGGAAAATTAACAGCACTTAAAACAATGGTTTTGAAGAAACAGAAGGTCACTGCCTAAGCTACATGATTGATTTTTTTTTTTTTTCATGGTCTAAAGGCTCCTTAACTCAGGATTTGAGACCTGGCCATTTTCACAGCTGCTTGGTGTGATAGCCCAGAGGGTGTTCACTTCTAAGCACTGAAATTAGGTTTTCTGTGAGTTAAGAGCCTTCCTTCATGGACACAAACCATTCTGAACCATCTATGGGGGCTTTTGAGTAAGCAAAGTTGTTTGTACAGACACAGCTGTAATGTCCCTTATTATCAGCATCAATTAATGTGACACAATTTGACCTCCAGGTCCTGAAGCAAACAATCCTAGGGTATTAGCCCAGTTTGTTTAGCTCACAGTGTAGATCTTGTGATCATGGACAATGGCATATTTAAACACAAGTTTTAATTACCTGGGTGCAACACTTTGTGCAACTGATTTGGAAGGGAGGGAACGTTTGTGCTTTCTCCACTAATGCCTCAAACCTCTCATATTTGCAGAGCTCAGAGGTTTGGCAGCAGGCTTGCAATATGCTAAGCCTTGCTGATCTTTTTACTTATATTTTTTTTTTTTTTTAGATCAGCATAATTCTGAACTGTTCTCTGCAACTTACCTGTTAGAGTGCGATTTGGCCAAGAGAAACCCTGTGCTCTGAGTTAGGCAGGTGTCAGAGGGCACTTCCCAGCTGGCACGAATAGAAATTGCTACATGCAACAGAAATAGGATTTTTATTTTCTTCCAATGTTCTGCTTACTTGAGAATTAAAGATCTGGGGTTTTTTCTATCCTGTTCAACAGCTTCTAGTCAGAACATGGGACTAAGTTTCGTAATCTGCTCTCTCAATTAAGAAGCTGCTTTTCTTTAGGCCCAGAGGTAGATTTTCTCTTTGGCTCAGATGAGACTACAAAGGATGCTGTTCTTGGAGTCCTCTGCAATGAGTTCTCTATGAGGACTCAGGTGAATAAGCAGATCATTAATAGGTGATTATTGCAGTGCATCAGATGGCATGGTTTATTCCAGATTCAGTCAGGGAAGGGGCCAGTTCAGTTAAAAATTGACTTGGGGGAAGCCTTCTGTATAAATTGCCTAAATTCCTACCATTTCAAAATAGGAAAATATATCCTCTCATCTGTGGTAGGAGTAGACAAGGAAATAGCAGAAAGGTCCAGATTGTTTAGGATATAGGGCACTGGAAGCAAGTTTTCAAACCAAACCAAAATGAGGGGGAGAAAAAGAAAAGACAGAAAAGTGATGTGTATTTTGCAACTTATTTCTGGTTAATATCAGATAAACTACGACAGATATCTTTTAAATCCCTTGATTCCTGTCCCAGAAATGAAGAACTATTGAAAAAAGGTTTAATGGAGATATTCTTGACTTACATGGGAGAACTGGGACTGGGAAATATTACTTTGAGCATCTCATCATAAATAAATTGCTGAATTTGCAAAGAAAACTGAATATGGACTTGCAAAACAAAATTAAATCCTCTTCCCTTCTTGGTTCCTTCTGATATTTTTAATGCATATGGAGAGTTTGGTACTTGACAGTTTTTATTTTAGAAGTTGAGTTTATCAGCTTATCAAGTTGGCTATGAATTCATGGTAGAAATTAAGTAGTGAAATGGTTAAACAGCAGCTGTCTAGGGTGATAGGCTGCTTATTTTTGCTTCTAGATAAACCCCTTCAAATTTGATATCCTTTGCTTAGCTCCCCATTACCCACAACACTTAAAATAGTACCACAAGCTTCTTTAACTCTAAATCAAGCAGAACTGTAGATATTCCTCTCCATTTCTCTCTGCTGTATCAGAGCATCACAGAAACCTCCAGCCTGAAATGACAAAGGTGAGAGTAAACAGTAAAATACTAGCAGGACATCATTCAGGTTTTTAGAGCAGGGTTAAAAAAACCCCAGACTCTCAATTCTGATGTTTTTATTTGCCTGAATTGCACATGCCACAAGGCTGAAAGATGTATGAAGTGTTGTGTTGCTGTTATTTCTCATCCTGAAGGTTGCCCTGGTTCTCTGTCAGACTACACCTTCATTGCCACTTGCATTTTTAATTCTTGTGATGGAGTGCCAAGGAGAAGTGCTGGCAGCCTGTGAGTTGGAACCCAGTTTTCTGTCTCTGAGCCTTGCTGTCTGGGCCCTCACCTGGTTCTTCACCTCCCAATGCCTGTTGAGGTGTTTCCATTGTTGGCTCCTGTCTGTATGACTCCAGAAAGGCAAGGAAAAAAAGGCAGAAAGAAGGTGCAAGTCTCGTTATCTGCACATCTGGAGCAATCTACTTCTTCTTTTTCCTGTATCCCCACTTAATGAATGAGAACCTCGTAGTTCTTTGAGAATATAAAACACAGGTACTAAAGGTTGCATTGAATGAGGTGTGAAACAACAGTTGTGATGAGGAAAAAGGGAAAGGATCAGACCTGACACTCAACAAACTCACAAATCAAACCTCTCTGTGAGCTGAGTTTATTTTGCCATGTTAGCTCAAATAGCAAAATTTGAGATTGTGTTATGAGCCCCAGTGCAAAATTGAACAGTGGTGTGTGAATTCCCAGGCAGGACACTGTCCTCTCCTGTGACACACAATACAAAGAGGAGTCGAGTCCAACACCATGAAAGGCAAAATACAGCCATGTGTGTGCAGGTAGACAAACACAGAAACAAATCAAAGCTTTAGTAGCTGGAGGTGTGGAAATAGGAAACAGAGGGACAAGGAAAGGGAGCATCACTTGACACCACTGAACTAGCTCAAGTGAGTGAAGACTGAAATGCATCCTCCTCCTCTGAGTGAAAAGTGAAATATGTTCTTTCTATGAAAGGTGTGTATAAATCTTGTTAATAATTTCCCTGCAGTCTCTGTTCCAGACACAGGGAAGCATTGAAGAGATCTACTGCATTTCTGTGAGGTTAACTCCAAAAGACAGCATCTCCCCTGTTAGTTTGTCCCTTCAGCTCATGTAGTAGAAATAGAATTGTCAAAGTTGTCTAAAAAGAGAGCAAACATATTTCTTTGCAGTGGAGAACCAGCAAAAATAGCAGTTTTCGTTTGCTACTGTTGGTTGTGGGACTACACTGACCCTGGGAAATCACCCCCTGTTGAGGGTTCTCTTAAGCTGATACAGAGTTTGACTTAAGCCTGCTGACCAAATGTGGTTGAGCCACAGATGTGACAGGGTAGTTCCAGATGTCTCATGGGTTTTGTACTGCATGGGAAACAAGAATAAACTAGAGAATTCAAAGATTCATTACTGGTTTGGCAAAGTTTCCTGCTCTGATTTAGAGGAGTACAGTAGTATTTTCATGAGTTAAAAAAGAAAAAAGGCAAGTTGATTGTAATCTTTCTTCTGTAACTGAAACAACTCCTCTAATTTCTAGTGATTTTTTCTCTCTTTTTGCCTGCATCTCCTAATGCTCCAGCTGTCCCTGGGTCTGCTAACTAAGATATTCCAAGTCAGGATATTCTGTGATTCTAATACAATGAATGAATGTAGTGAACTTAAAGATGAAAACAAACCTAGCAGTTTCTGTGTGCACAAGGTTCTTTTTTTTGTCAAAACCAGACTTCTGCTTGCAAGTTTTTAAAGATTAAATACAAACCTCTTTAATCGAGTCCAATTGCTCTCATTGAATCTGAATCAGTGCTGAGAAATGAACAGTCTTATCTGACCCACAAATCTGCTGCTAAATAAAATCAATGAGAAGTGCAAAAGTCACCTGAATTATGAGCTGACCCTGCTAAATAGGACTCAGGTGACCAGCAGCAGATTTCAATTATTGGATCAACTCTCGAACTGGATGCATGTTTTACAATTAGTTATTGATTTAGCCAACTCCCACACATCATTCTGTTGTCCCTAAGCATAATGGTTTTGTCATTCTTTTTTAACTCCCCGTTGTTGTACAGCTGCACTTGGTTAAGCCTAAATGTTCGGGGGGTTTTCTACATGATGTATCCTCTGAGGGACTTGTCTTGTAATCACTCAGTAAAATAAAACTAGATAAAAAAGGTGACTAATCAGGGCTGTTGGAATGGAGTTTATAAAGGCAGATAACGGGGCATGTTGAGGAAATTAAGTTCTCTTCAATTGGAACCAAAGTTTTCACTTTTTCAAAGGTATCCTTTCAATGGACAGAAGTAGTTAATCTTGTGAATGCTGTTCTCCAGTGAAGTCTGGGAGCAGTACTTTCAAATGTAAATGAAAAAGAAGAATGGCTACGTTGTGAATAATATTATTGTAGTGAATTGCATTTTTCAGGCCTTTCTGAAGCGTACAGACAATGGTGTGTCATGCAACAATAAAACAAGTTACTGCGCAGCACAGAACAGTTTTACTCCAGTTGTTACAAATGCATTGTGCTTGTCCTGAGAGGTGTTTAGCAAAAGAAAGGCAAACCAGAGTTGGCGTTGTACCCAGCTGAAGGTCTTGAAAGTAATTTTTCACCCACAGTTCTTGAAAGCTTTGACAAGTCTGGGCTCTGGACTAAAGGGCTAATAGTAAGCAGCAAGCTAAAAATACTACAGTGAAATGGATGAATGCTGAAAACAACTAGCAGAGGGGTTTGCTGTTCCTCTTTTTCATCTGTTATCCTAACAATTGCAGATGCAATACGTGCTTAGAGAGTACTCAGTGTATTCTTGATTGTACTGATTAGAGGACCAGATAGAGCAGGCTTTTCAGCAACAAAAAATCAGCTGGAGGAAGCATGCACTGCAAATGAAATGTTCACTGTATGTTCACACAAAGGCAGGGACAGCTCCAGCCCTGGGCACAGCTGAGGTTGTGTTTGGGTGAGGAAAGCTGGGCAGGACCACTAAGGCCAGTCGGTGTCCACAGGATCCTGGCTCTGATTTCACCTGGGAGGTTGGTATGGGAAGTTCAGCTCAGTTGTTAACTTTCACTGGAGATAATAATTCCCTGGCAAATCCTCTTTTGAAAATGGAAGCTTGCTTTTGTAGTCCTCATTATTGTAGTTCTCTTCATTAGCGGTTCTCAGAACCTGATGGGGGTTTTACTGATGTGTATAGTCAATTATGGTTCTGAGATCCCATAGCAGTGAAATGGTCACTGAACTAAATTCACTGTGCCAGCTTTATTACACAATGTCTTTTTGGTTTTGACCCATGGGTCTTCAGAGTATCACCTGTAGGTAGGTCACTAAGACTATTCTTCTGGTCTCCTTGGGTTGGCTTCCTTTCAGGTGCATTTTGAAGCAGAGTGTGCATTCCCTCTCACGTGAACGGCACATCTGTGTGGTGCTGAAGGAAGCCCTGCAAAATCCTTTATTCTAATGAGAAAGCTGCAGTGAAGCATCTGTACTTGCTTGTTAATGTTCCTGAAAAAGCTGTTCATTTGCACAGATTCCTTAATGAAACATTAGTAAATGCTGCAAACCGTGGCTTTTGCCCATAGTGAACTGCGGGATGGAGCAAGAGGATGCTAGGGGTTGTTAGCTTATTTAATGGTGAATTTTGAATAACTGGTTTTCCTAAGGTGATTCTACATCTTTTAACAAGCTTTCTGAGCTCCCATTGCATGATGTGTCACCAGCCATCAAAAGGTCATTCGTGTGCTCTTTTTTAGGTAAGGTGTGATGACTTGAAGAGAGTTTGGTTACAGCTGGTAACTCAGTAGGGATTTGGACTGTGTTTTCATTTCTCTCCTTGGTGAAGAGAAGTCCCTGGGAAAAAACCTGAAGAATTTCTCAGTTAATGTAGGAAAAGCTTATAAAACACTCTAATGGGGATGGAAGAAATGCAGCCTTTGGAAAATTCTGTATGGCCATGCTTGTCTCTAAGTACCTTTTGGATTTTCCAATCATTTTATACTCTGTTGTTTTAATTGCACTGCCTCGTCCTAGTGAGATTAAACATGTTCCCAAGTGTACAATCTCATTTTGCTCCAGAAGAAATCTGTATTCCACATTACCATTAATTATGGTGGAGCAGCTGGTGACTAGTTAATTTTATGTGTTACTACCTGATTGCATGAACTCTACCTTTGTCATTTCTTCATCTAATGTGAAAGGTCTAAGTGATTTACAAGCTAAATGAACCCAGGAGTTTATTGTAACAAAGTTTAATGACATGGTGTGATTTTAAATGATGATGCTGTTTTTGCTACCAATTAGTGTTAAATTTCTCCACCACTCTCACTCTGTCTCCTCATTTTTAGGAGGGTAAACAGAAAATGAGGATTTCCACATCTAGGGAGACTGACTTGGAAAATAAACAAGTAATATTTTCTTTGATGCTTGACACATGTTGCCATAATAGAAAATAATTGTGAGCAGTCAGAAGATTTAATAGATACCCAACCAAAGTGTTTACCAGGATTCTTGAGAGAGTGTTATGCCAGCAAGATTACTTGTTTATTAATTTAATCAAACAATATGCTAGATTTGGCAGTGCAACACAGAACAGTTGTGCCTGACTTTTGTAGCAGCAAACTTTATGCTTATTTTGAAAACAGTTTGAGAGATGAAGTGAAGCTTTCTCAATAAATGTAACATTACTTTCATCAGAGCTTTAAATATATGGCCTGAAATGCTGCTCAGAAGTTGTTCCTATTTGAGAGGTGAATGAGAAAATGATTATCCCACTGATGAAGGCTCTTCAGAAGAGAGGGAGAACAATATGTTCCAATTTCCTATAACTCAGTGATGTTTTTTCTCAGTGCAATGCTTTCATCTGTATTTTCCCCATAGCTTTTTTTTCACATTAGTGAAACTTTGGAACACCTTTCCAAAGGTTCTGTGGGCACACATACTTGACCTGAACTTGGATCTAAACACTCACAGCTTGGCTATTTGAACTTCTTCCCTTAATTAAGCTCAGGAATTGCAAAGACAAGCAACTTCCTCTAATATTTTTAGAAATGAAATGAAAAATAAAACCCACCTTTGGAAACCAAAATTTTCTCTCAATTATATAAGAAAAAGACCAGCAGAGGCAGTGGTTTTCTAGATTTTAATTGGTTTATCTTTTCTCTGGGTTTGCACAGCCGTTTAGAGTCTGAGAAGTTCTTTTCTGAAATGTTTAATTATGTTGACAATATTCAGGCTTAATGCCTGACCAGATATATGCTACAAACTGTGTTTTAGGACACAAATATTTGGAAATACCCTTATCTAAAACCAGATTTTCATAGATTTTGAATCTCCAGTGGAAATTTCATTCCCCAGGATTGGTACCAACAAAATCTAATTCAGATTTCCCATATGTCAAAATATTTGCTGACAGTAAAAACTTCCTCTGTCTCCCTCGTGCTTGTTCAATTCTTTCTTTAGAGTGCAGTTGCCAAGTGAAGAATACAAGTCTTCAAAAGATAACTTTTAGTCTTTCCTAAGGAAGTCTTCTCTCTTCCCTCACAACATGGAATTTTATCTATGATCCCAGATCCAATTAATGTTGCTGTGTTGGTGACTTGCACTCTACTGGCCAATTTTTATTTATGTAGGTTTTTTTAATTTTTTTCTTTTGTTGGCCCTGTCTAAAACTAGAACAGATGCAAATCTAAAAGTTAGGATTTCATGTATGTAATTGCACCAGAAAAAGGTTTAATACTCAAAAAAATGAGTGTTTTGCACTAGTACTCTGACTAGATTGTACATATTGAGAATGTGATTGCTGAAGTCCTGGTGAGTCTGTGCTCCCTCTGATGCCTTCTTTTCAAACCTACTGAGAGGTGCTTTTGGTTTGACAAGCCAGACCCTAATGAAGCTTGAGGTTAGAAATATTTGGGTTTATTCCTATAGCATCTGCTGACCTTTAGCAAGCTGACTTTGTTATTAAATCAAACTTCTCAGCTGCTGCATCTGCAGGTTCACAGCTCCTGCTGCACTTTGCATGTGATGTGAAAAATCTGAATCACAAGGTAGTTTTATTTTCCTCCCCACAATTCCTTTAAATCTGTTTTTCAGTGCACCCCACTGCTTTATGTAAATGGCAGAGATGCTGGTTGGATTTTAT